>JAIOJX010000028.1:167879071-168479071 GCA_022376925.1 Tragulus kanchil
TGACAGAAGTCTCAGAAGTTCTCATAAAGAAGCAGAGCCTGAGATATGGCTCTTGACAATAAAGATTCTAAATACCTGGTGCATAGGAGGGAATAGCATGGATGCACAAAAACCAGGAAAAAAAAAATCAAGGCAAGATTAGAGAGCATGCATTAGTAATTTTGGAACAATATTTTAACTGGGTAGAATTCTGTCGCTCTTACTGATAGTAGGAGAGCATAGAATTCAGAAGGAAAGAAAGAATGATGTTGAGTTTTGAGCAGAAAAGTGATCTTTGAAAAGCAGAATTTAAATTAATCAGCGACATGAATAAAATATACCGGAGGGAAGACAAGCAGCCTGATTTAATATAAAGAGGAGGAGAAGGACAATCAGGAGACTTGATTTTCTCCAGGTTTGATGTTGTAAACACTATCACTTAACTGTCTAATGTGCTGCTTATGTCCCCATTTTTCAAATGAGACACTTGGTTAAACTTATTTTTCTAGCTTTAAAATCCACTGATACTAATTCTGAGATATCATATTATATGCTCAGATAGAAAGCTCTTTCAGTTGCCCTGTTATAAGCCAGAACACTGGCAATGGGGAAAGCTGAATATGAAAAATTTCAAAAGAATAATAAGTAGGGCTTAGTGGCTGAATGGATTTGAGAAATGAGAAAATTGGAGGAACCAAATATCATTTTATGAGGTCACACTGGATAACGGGGACAAACGTGATTATCTCTGAGGAGGGGACGTGAGTGGCAACGGAGAGCCCACTGTGCCACTGGAGCCTCCTTCTGGATATAAGGAAGCCTTCTTCTCTGTTGCTTTCTTTGTAATATCAGTGTATAGGCAAGTCTCAAAATGCTGCAGTTATCAGCAAAAAATCAGAAAGGATCTTAATTTGTGTTACTTTAGTTTAAAAATCCAGCTGGTTCATTTTTATCAATCCATTTCTAGCCACCCCATACTTTCTTCACTGAGAACTTCAAAACCATTCTTGACAACGACTGTATGCATCAAAAACTGATCTCCAAATTCACTAATACTCACTTGATGCTGGGGGGAAGGGTGGCAGCTGGAGGCGGAGGAGAAAGCCGGGGAGGAACATCGTATTCTTCGTTTCCCAAGTGACCATTGGAAAAGACCTGAAAGGGAATCAAAGGGTTCCGTTAGAATTTAACTTCTGACAGGCCTTAAAACAATAGCAGCTCTTAGACAATCTGTAATTTGGAAGAAAATATATAATTTCCATTTATTTGAACAAGTGAAATATCATATAATTTACTTAAGAGTTCAGAGCACCATAGTGATTATCTATTTCACCACCCAAATTAGTACCAAGTCATGTGAAAGGATAAAATACAACATGATTCTTAAACATATGGAGAGGAGATGCTATAACTTCTATAAATTGGATATAAATGACTAGATAAATAAGTGGTAGTAGTCCCCAAATAGGATCAGTTTTTGTCGAAAAGTCAGCATTCTCTGTAAGGATTTAATAATAACAATAATAATAATAATAGTAATAAAAGTTAACACTGGTGCAATTCTTATTTCAATTTCTCCCAAATAAATGTGTCCTAAATTATTTCTCTCTGGGATTAACAGAACATGTCTAAATTTCTTGATAAAATAACACATGAGTATCATCAGAAATGCCTTTGTTCTTCCAAGGTCAAAGCTTCAGCACTATTGGGAAAGCTGAATATGAAAAATTTCAAAAGAATAATAAGTAGGGCTTAGTGGCTGAATGGATTTGAGAAATGAGAAAATTGGAGGAACCAAATATCATTTTATGAGGTCACACTGGATAACGGGGACAAACGTGATTATCTCTGAGGAGGGGACGTGAGTGGCAACGGAGAGCCCACTGTGCCACTGGAGCCTCCTTCTGGATATAAGGAAGCCTTCTTCTCTGTTGCTTTCTTTGTAATATCAGTGTATAGGCAAGTCTCAAAATGCTGCAGTTATCAGCAAAAAATCAGAAAGGATCTTAATTTGTGTTACTTTAGTTTAAAAATCCAGCTGGTTCATTTTTATCAATCCATTTCTAGCCACCCCATACTTTCTTCACTGAGAACTTCAAAACCATTCTTGACAACGACTGTATGCATCAAAAACTGATCTCCAAATTCACTAATACTCACTTGATGCTGGGGGGAAGGGTGGCAGCTGGAGGCGGAGGAGAAAGCCGGGGAGGAACATCGTATTCTTCGTTTCCCAAGTGACCATTGGAAAAGACCTGAAAGGGAATCAAAGGGTTCCGTTAGAATTTAACTTCTGACAGGCCTTAAAACAATAGCAGCTCTTAGACAATCTGTAATTTGGAAGAAAATATATAATTTCCATTTATTTGAACAAGTGAAATATCATATAATTTACTTAAGAGTTCAGAGCACCATAGTGATTATCTATTTCACCACCCAAATTAGTACCAAGTCATGTGAAAGGATAAAATACAACATGATTCTTAAACATATGGAGAGGAGATGCTATAACTTCTATAAATTGGATATAAATGACTAGATAAATAAGTGGTAGTAGTCCCCAAATAGGATCAGTTTTTGTCGAAAAGTCAGCATTCTCTGTAAGGATTTAATAATAACAATAATAATAATAATAGTAATAAAAGTTAACACTGGTGCAATTCTTATTTCAATTTCTCCCAAATAAATGTGTCCTAAATTATTTCTCTCTGGGATTAACAGAACATGTCTAAATTTCTTGATAAAATAACACATGAGTATCATCAGAAATGCCTTTGTTCTTCCAAGGTCAAAGCTTCAGCACTATTGGGAACTAAAGGCCTGGTCTGGCTTTCAAAGTACAGGCAATTTTAAATGAAGTTTTCACTATGTGAACACCACAAACCAAAACTGTTTCCTTGCTCATATGGTACCATAAAGAACCAGGGTTTAATTATTCAGAATTCAGATTCCCAGGTAGGTCAGTTACATTACGGGAGCTGTTTGAACAGTTACGCCTCACTAACCCAACAATAATAAATTAAAGCAATTTAAAAGGAAAAGAAAAAAAAACAATAATCATGCAAAGACAGATTGAACATATTTTAAGACCTTTAAGTAAGCATTAAGGTTTTTACCATGAAGCTCTCTCCCAAAGTCTTTATTAGTTCATATTTAAATGCTGCAGGTCAATTTATGGCAAAAAGGATTAATATTATATATATAATATATATATATATATATAATGCAATGAAAGGTCCATATAGTTAAAACTATGGTTTTTCCAGGAGTCATGTATGGATATGAGAGTTGGACCATAAAGAAGGCTGAGTGCTGAAGAACTGGTGCTTTTGAACTGTGGTGTTGGAGAAGATTCTAGAGCGTCCCCAGAGATCAAGGACTCAAACTAGTCAATCCTAACCGGAAACAACTCTGAATATTCATTGGAAGGATTGATGCTGAAGCTAAAGCTCCAATACTGTGGCCACGTGATGCAAAGAGCGAGTCACTGGAAAACACCCTGATACTGGGAAAATAGAAGGCAGAAGGAGAAGGGGACAACAGAGGATGAGATAGTTGGATTGCATCACATAGTCAATGGATATACATGAGTTTTAGCAAGCTCCAGGAGATGTTAAAGGACAGGGAAACCTGGCATGCTGCAGTCCATGGGGTTGCAGAGAGTGGACACGACTGAGAAACTGAACTGAGCCAAATCAACAGCCTACCAATTTATTTTGCCCTGCCTCTATGTTCTGAAATGGTGTTGATGTTTTAGAAGTGAAACAGTTTTAGACATGAAACATCCATCCTTACCAGTTTAAGAAAAGGAACATGTCAAAAGAATCCATTAGAAATATTTCTTTCTCCAAATAAATGTGTCCTAAATTATTTCTCTCTGGGATTAACAGAACATGTCTAAATTTCTTGATAAAATAACACATGAGTATCATCAGAAATGCCTTTGTTCTTCCAAGGTCAAAGCTTCAGCACTATTGGGAACTAAAGGCCTGGTCTGGCTTTCAAAGTACAGGCAATTTTAAATGAAGTTTTCACTATGTGAACACCACAAACCAAAACTGTTTCCTTGCTCATATGGTACCATAAAGAACCAGGGTTTAATTATTCAGAATTCAGATTCCCAGGTAGGTCAGTTACATTACGGGAGCTGTTTGAACAGTTACGCCTCACTAACCCAACAATAATAAATTAAAGCAATTTAAAAGGAAAAGAAAAAAAAACAATAATCATGCAAAGACAGATTGAACATATTTTAAGACCTTTAAGTAAGCATTAAGGTTTTTACCATGAAGCTCTCTCCCAAAGTCTTTATTAGTTCATATTTAAATGCTGCAGGTCAATTTATGGCAAAAAGGATTAATATTATATATATAATATATATATATATATATAATGCAATGAAAGGTCCATATAGTTAAAACTATGGTTTTTCCAGGAGTCATGTATGGATATGAGAGTTGGACCATAAAGAAGGCTGAGTGCTGAAGAACTGGTGCTTTTGAACTGTGGTGTTGGAGAAGATTCTAGAGCGTCCCCAGAGATCAAGGACTCAAACTAGTCAATCCTAACCGGAAACAACTCTGAATATTCATTGGAAGGATTGATGCTGAAGCTAAAGCTCCAATACTGTGGCCACGTGATGCAAAGAGACGAGTCACTGGAAAACACCCTGATACTGGGAAAATAGAAGGCAGAAGGAGAAGGGGACAACAGAGGATGAGATAGTTGGATTGCATCACATAGTCAATGGATATACATGAGTTTTAGCAAGCTCCAGGAGATGTTAAAGGACAGGGAAACCTGGCATGCTGCAGTCCATGGGGTTGCAGAGAGTGGACACGACTGAGAAACTGAACTGAGCCAAATCAACAGCCTACCAATTTATTTTGCCCTGCCTCTATGTTCTGAAATGGTGTTGATGTTTTAGAAGTGAAACAGTTTTAGACATGAAACATCCATCCTTACCAGTTTAAGAAAAGGAACATGTCAAAAGAATCCATTAGAAATATATCAATGTTTGCAATTCAAAGATACACAATGCAAATTTATATCATTAACGTTATCACTCTAAAAAAAAGTCCTGTGCTAATTTTTTATTTCTCATTAGATTCATAGATTCATTAGATTTATACTAGAGATACACTATGACAAAAATATCAATATATTTTTCACTTTATCATAGGTTTCTGACTATGGATCAAACAACAAAACAAGGTAGAGGGTTTCCTTGGTGGTCCAGTGTGTACAGAGTCCTCCTTGCAGTGCAAGGGGCACTGGTTCAATCCATGGCCCCAGGAAGATCCCACATGCCGCACAGCAGCTGGAATGGTGTGTCCGATTACAAGCCAGCGCTCTGGAGTGCATGCATCCAGAGCCAGTGCTCTGCAATGGGAGAGGCCACTGCAGTGGGAGACCCATACATGCCGAAGAATAAAGATGAATGAAAAATAAATAAATATTCAATAAAAGGAAGCCAAAAATTAAAAAAGAAAAAAAAAACTTGTACATTCATACTATTGCTCAATATGTTTAAAAAAAAAGCAAAACAAGGTAGAGTTTTTTTGTATTTTGCTAGAGAGAAGAAATTTCTAATTAGAAATTATATTTTGTACAGTTTGGTTTAAACCTTTAACATTAAAAATCCCTTTTAATCAACAAATACATGTATCAAACCACAAATGCTCCTTGTATAATGGGCTTATAAAGTAACCCTTAATTGGAGTCCTGTGCAATTAATTGTTGCCAGAATGGAAACAATGTAAGATTTCTGCAATCAAGTAAGTCTCTGTGAGGTTTATGTCATAAATTCATTTAAAAGTAATTCTGAAAAAGTCATATAGGTTTATATGCAACTATTTAATAGGGACAAGTATCTAATGTACTACTGACACCTAGTAAAATTTCAGCAATTATAAAATAAAAGAGAATTATGAGAATAATTTCTCCTGTGTTCTACACGAGTCTTACTCAGGACAAAGATGGATTTCCTCATTTTATACGACAGTCCTTCAATGCTTTACACATAGTAGACCTCAAAGAATACTGTCTGACTTATTAATAGATTACACATATGTCAAACAGTTAACATCCTAAAAATGCAAATACTAGAGTGATGTTCATACTTCTGTTCATCTAAAGTGGCTGGATGGCAGGATTTAATATTTCATTCTGAACTCCATGTAGCCGCCTGCACCCATTTCATTAGACAGAATCATCTTATCTCAAACTACCTGAATAAGTGCAGTAAGTCTCAACTTTTTGAGCTACACATAAATATTTTAACTCCTCTAGAAATCTGAAAAGCCTTTTCCAAACAGGATAAAACAATAGACTGACATATCAACTGATCTCACTAATCTTACTAATTCAGTCCTTTTCAACTCTCAACTAAGGAAACATCTTTCTCTTCTGCCTCCCTAGCTCGCTGTCACAAATTTACCACAATTCCATTCTGATTATACAGTGAAACTGACAAACAGATTCAAGGGATCAAATCAGATGGAGTGCCTGAAGAACTATGGATGGAGGTTTGTAACATTGTACAGGAGGCAGTGGCCAAAATCAAGAAAAAGAAACACTGCAAACAAGACAAAATGGTTGTCTGAGGAAGCCTTTCAAATAGCTGAGAAAAGAAGAGAAGAGAAAGGCAAAGGAGAAAGGGAAAGATATACCCAACTGAATGCTGAGTTTCAGAGAATACCAAGGAAAAATAAGAAAGCTTTCTTAAGTGAACAGTGCAAAGAAACTGAGGAAAACAATAGGATAGGAAACACTAGAGAACTCATCAGGAAATTTGGAGATACCAAGGGAACATCTCATGCAAAGATGGACATAATAAAGGGCAGAGCTGGTAAGGACAGAAGCAGAAGAGATTAAGAAGAGGTGGCAAGAATACACAGAAGAACAGTACAAAAATGGACTTACTGACCTGGACAACCACGATGGTGTGGTCATTCACCTAGAGCCAAACATCCTGGAGCATGAAATCAAGTGGGCCTTAGGAAGCATTGCCACAAAAAAAAAGCTAGTGGTGGTGATGGAATTCCATCTGAGCTATTTAAAATCCTAAAAGATGATGCTGTTAAAGTGGTACACTCAATATACCAGCATATTTGGAAAACTCAGCAGTGGCCAGGGGACTGGAAAAGATCAGTTTTCATTTCAAATCCAGAGAAGGGTAATGCCAAAGAATGTTCATATTACCACACAACTGCACTCATTTCACATGCTAGCAAGGTAATGCTAAAAATCCTTCAAAATAAGCCACAACAGCATGTGAACCAAGAACTTCAGATGTACAAACTGAATTTATTGTTTTTTTTTTTTTAGTTAAGAACATGTTTATTAAGGGCAGAGGAACAGAGATCAAATTGCCAATATCAACTGGACCAAAGAAAAGCAAGAGAATTCCAGAAAAACATCTACTTCTGCTCCATCGATTACGCTTAAGCCTTTGACTGTGTGGATCACAGTAAACTGTGGAAAATTCTTTAAGAAATGGCAATACTAGACCACCTTACCTGCCTCCAGAGAAAGCGGTATACAGGTCAAGAAGCAACAGTTAGAAATGGACATGAACAATGCAGTGGTTCCAAACTGGGAAAGGGGTACGTCAAGGGTGTATATTGTCACCCTGCTTATTTAACTTACATTAGAGTACATCATGTGAAATGCTGGCCTGGATGAAGCATAAGCTGGAATAAAGATTGCCAGGAGAAGTATCAATAACCTCTGATATGCAGGTGACACCACGTTAATGGCAGAAAGGGAAGAGAAACTGAAGAGCCTTTTGATGAAGGTCAGAGAGGAGAGTGAAAAAGCTGGCTTAAAAGTCAGCATTCAAAAAACTAACATCATGGTATCTGGTCCCATCACTTCATAGAAAATAGATGGGAGAAACAATGGAAACAGTGACAGACTGTATTTTCTTGGGCTCTGAAATCACTGCAGATGATGACTGCAGCCATGAAATTAAAAAGACATTTGCTCCTTGGAAGAAAAGCTATGACAAACCTAGACAGCATATTAAAAATCAGAGGCATCACTTTGCCGACAAAGGTCTGTATAGTCAAAGCTATGATTTTCCCTGTAGTTATGTACTGATGTGAGAGTTGGACTTTAAAGAAGGCTGAGCAATGAAGAATTGGTGCTTTTGAACTGTGGGGCTGGAGAAGACTGTTGAAGGTTTTCTTGGAAACCTTCCATCTTGGACATGAAAGATATCAAAGCAGTCATTCCTGAAGGAAATAAACCCTGAATTTTCTTTCGAAGGGCTGATACTTAAGCTGAAGCTCCAATACTTTGGCCACCTGATGTGAAGAGCTGACAAGTTGGAAAAGCCCCTGATGTTTGGAAAGGCTGAGGGCAGGAGAAGTGGGTGACAGAGGGAAGATGGTTGGATGGCATCACTGACTCAATGGACACGAATCTGAGCAAACTCTGGGAGACAGTGAAGGACAGGGAAGCCTGGCATGCTGTAGTCCCATGGGGATGCAGAGAGTTGGACACGACTGAGAGACTGAACAAGAGAAAAAATATTTTGATCCTATCATCCTCTGCCAGACAAAGGTTTAAAAGTACTCTTTTTTCTCCCAAAGTAAAATAACTTAGCACAGAATATGACACTCAAAAAAAGAGACAACTTAAAAAACAACAACAACAACAAAAAACAAAAGAATATAAGACACTCCACAAGTGCTTTCAGTTTCTGCCGCCACAGGGTGACCTACCGTACTCACTCTCTATATGCCCTGTGGTCTGTGCAACACTGATTTCCTGCCCTATGCTTATCTTCCTACTTACAGGCTACTCCTTCCTGTTCTGTCTACAAAACCACCGCCTACTGGTCTTTTAATGGCAATAGCCAGTGACCCTCTTGCATGAAGCTTTCTTTACTCCTTGTTTTACCTTGCACCTCAATTAGAATGTTTTCCCTCTTGGGGATCCCACATTATATTTTCTAGATGCTTCTCCTATGCTTCATCCCTTAGGTAACAGTGTACCTGTCTCTTCCTCACTAGACTCTCCTTGATTTATTTTGTATTCTCCACAGCGTCTTCAACATCCTACTCACTTAAAAGAAAGAGGCTGAAGAAATAAGAATACTTTTTAGGGGAATTCATACTGGAATTTTCCGTGGCACTAGCACAGAAACCTTCAAAATCTTTAAAGGCATCACTTTGAAAGATATCAAAGCATTTTCATTTCTTTTTTAAAAAGGGCGAAATGAAGAATTGGTGCTTTTGAAATGTGGGGCTGGAGAAGACTGTTGAAGGTTTTCTTGGAAACCTTCCATCTTGGACATGAAAGATATCAAAGCAGTCATTCCTGAAGGAAATAAACCCTGAATTTTCTTTGAAGGGCTGATACTTAAGCTGAAGCTCCAATACTTTGGCCACCTGATGTGAAGAGCTGACAAGTTGGAAAAGCCCCTGATGTTTGGAAAGGCTGAGGGCAGGAGAAGTGGGTGACAGAGGGAAGATGGTTGGATGGCATCACTGACTCAATGGACACGAATCTGAGCAAACTCTGGGAGACAGTGAAGGACAGGGAAGCCTGGCATGCTGTAGTCCCATGGGGATGCAGAGAGTTGGACACGACTGAGAGACTGAACAAGAGAAAAAATATTTTGATCCTATCATCCTCTGCCAGACAAAGGTTTAAAAGTACTCTTTTTTCTCCCAAAGTAAAATAACTTAGCACAGAATATGACACTCAAAAAAAGAGACAACTTAAAAAACAACAACAACAACAAAAAACAAAAGAATATAAGACACTCCACAAGTGCTTTCAGTTTCTGCCGCCACAGGGTGACCTACCGTACTCACTCTCTATATGCCCTGTGGTCTGTGCAACACTGATTTCCTGCCCTATGCTTATCTTCCTACTTACAGGCTACTCCTTCCTGTTCTGTCTACAAAACCACCGCCTACTGGTCTTTTAATGGCAATAGCCAGTGACCCTCTTGCATGAAGCTTTCTTTACTCCTTGTTTTACCTTGCACCTCAATTAGAATGTTTTCCCTCTTGGGGATCCCACATTATATTTTCTAGATGCTTCTCCTATGCTTCATCCCTTAGGTAACAGTGTACCTGTCTCTTCCTCACTAGACTCTCCTTGATTTATTTTGTATTCTCCACAGCGTCTTCAACATCCTACTCACTTAAAAGAAAGAGGCTGAAGAAATAAGAATACTTTTTAGGGGAATTCATACTTGTGGATTTATATTTGGGTTTCCCAGGTGGCACTAGCACTAAAGAACTCCAAAGCAGGAGACATAAGTGACACAGGTTCGATCCCTAGGTCAGGAAGATCCCTGGAGAAGGGCATGGCAACCCACTCCAGTTTTCTTTCCTGGAGAATTCCATGGACAGAGGAGCCTGGCAGGCTACAGTCCATGGGGTCACAAAGAGTTGGACATGACTGAAGTAACTTAGCACATACACACATACTTGTGGAAGAAATACAATCTGAGTTATCACAAAATTTATTATGAACTCTAGGTTACCCTATATTAATATCTTTCTAAATGTCTCAAGATAACTTTGAATGCCTCATCCTAACTTTGAAATTTGAAATGGTTTCTTATGGTTCAGATATTGCCTAAAAATTAAGGTTTTATTCGGGGACCCTTAAGATGTAGGGAAAACAAACACTATTGTGATAATGTTACCACAATTATGAAAAACCTTTTCTAATATACAAAAATAGCAAACACAACCCCCCTTTCCCCATCCCACACATGTAGACCCACACATGCACAAAAGCAAAAGCACTGCTCTAATTTATCCTACAAAAACATTAGATTACAAATGAAACACCAGGGCTTCCCTGGTGGTCCAGTGGGTAAGGCCACTGCCTTGTAGTGCAGGGGGTGCCAATTCGATCTCTGGCCTGGGAAGATCCCATGTACCGTGGAGTGGCTGGACCGATGTGTTCAACTACTGAGCTGGAGCTCTGGAGCACATGTGCCCAGAGCCGGTGCTCTGCAACAGGAGAGGCCACTGCGATGAGAGGCCCACACAGGACAAAGAACAAAGAAAATAAATAAATTAAAGACCAATATGAGTGACCAAAAAAAAAAAGAAAGAAAGAAAGACTGTACACAGAGGACCTATTTTTTGAAAGACAACACTTATTATTCATAGAAAAGTTTGAGGTTATTCTTATATACACCAAAACAGCAAAAGGCATAATCTTAAAAAGAGGAATTATTTCACGTATTTATCTAACAATATCTTCTACAGATTCATATAAACATGGTCATTTTAGAATGATGTCACATGAAATAACATGACAAGTCAGAGGTAGTGTTTATCACATAAGAAACAGTAGCACTCTTTATCTTATTTTAAGAGGAACAAATATAGTTGAACATAGTGTCAGTGTCCAGATATAAGGAGATACTTTACAAGTTGCCAATATTTTAAGACATTTTAGTGCAAGTAATTTTACCTCAGATAATTAAAACACCCACGCCAGTAATGATAAATATCTAGCCCACATAATAGGAATTAAAGAACAGGTTTATAATATGGCTTGAATTTGAGGGAACAGAAACAGTTCTATAGGGAAAGAAATCTCATATCCATAAAATAAAGTAAGATAAGTAAACCTGATAACTTTTATCTTGAAAGTTTCATGCTAAAAGGAAAATATTACCTTACCTAACTTGATTATGTCAGATGGGAAGGAGAAGAAAAAAGCGAGTAAATGAAAGTCACAGAAAACTCTTACACTCCATTTTAAATGTAAATTAGAGGACTTTTTCTTTTTCTTCCTTAGAGCCCTCTACAGTTAGCGAACAGAGCAGTTAGTATTTAATTTATTTTTGCTTCCCTCACCATTTATCTAGTGAAGATGCAAATAAAAAGTGCACATGGTTCCAGTGGATGGTGGGGCCTGGCACTCTGGCAGAGGACACAGGATGGAGGCCTGCGGGTCCTTCTGCGTTAGTAGAATATTAAGTTCTACAAACTGCCTTTACGGTGCTCCATGTGTACACTTAATTTAAAATTTTTAGTACTCATCTAAGTTTTCTTATTTTTAAAAAGGGAAAGTGGTATTTAGTTTGAGACATTTTCTTTAATAAAAACAAGTCTAAATGATAGCTGTTACTATTTGATGCACAAACGAGTTTGCTTATATTTGAAGACACTGATGGGTTATGTAAAGATAATATATCACCCTCCAAGTATCTAAGTCCTTATACCCTTTATTCCCAGGATATGTTTTAAAAAACAATTTTTAAAAACTACACACTATGTATGGAAGATGAAAATACATAGTAACACTCACCATTTTCATTAATATGCCAGTCTTTTTAAATCAAAATCATTCTCCTTTATCCCTTCTCCTTTGCCTCCCTCTTACTTTGACAACCTATGTGATCTACCTACCGATAATAACTACTTTTCTAAAAGACTGAAAAGTCCTATTTTAAACAAACAAAAAAACTGCATTTTACTTTTGGCTGAAAGTGAGCGCTGGAAAAGTACATTCAGGTAAAATTCAAAAAAAAAATAAAAAAGCCCTCACACTGTTGGTGTGCCATGGATGTCCTTTCCTCCCAGCCCTCTCCCGACCCTTGCCCACTGCCAGCCACGGCATGTACTCTTTCACTTCCATCAACAACGTTAGTGCTGTAATAACTCAACAACCAGTTACTCAGTGCCTGCTGAGTAGCCATTAGGAACTATGCCTGAATTAAAGAAGAGAGAAAGGGCAGAAAGAGATAATGATTCTGGCTTTAAATTAAAAACAGAAATAAAGAGAATTATTTTAAATGTGAATGAACTCCCTGTCTAGTGTGGTTTTACCGCAGAACCAAGGGGTATGATGATTCAGATATCTGGAGGGTAACTATTCTCTTAGAAATGAAGAAAGGGAAATTAGGGAAGTTGGGGGCAAGGATGTAGTATGTTGCCTGTACACACAAAGCCAGTAAATTCTAGAGCAGGAAGTAAAATTCAGGTCTGATTCCAGAGCCTGGTTGATCTTTGTTGATCAGATTTTTTGTTAACATGCAGCTATCAGATCTGCCTTATCATTTTTACTTCTGCCTAAAGAAGTTGAAAGGGATAACTCTTCTACAAAAACAGTGTTAAATTTGAAAGGGGAGAGAACACTGGGAATCTGGTTATCTTGATCACCTGGAAAGTCTTACATGTGGAAAGTGCTTTAAATGTGTATTAAATAATTACATCAGTCTGGATTGAGGAACTACAAAGACGTAAGATGAGAAGAAAACTCAATACAGAGTCATGCAGAAACTAAGTATAGGATCTTAGATGGACTTAGTCTTCCATCCTGAGTCAGACTTTTAGGCTACGTGATGAAAGAGGGGAAAATTAAACTAGTTTAAACAAAAACATTTTAAACTACACTATGTATGGAAGATGAAAATACATAGTAACACTCACCATTTTCATTAATATGCCAGTCTTTTTAAATCAAAATCATTCTCCTTTATCCCTTCTCCTTTGCCTCCCTCTTACTTTGACAACCTATGTGATCTACCTACCGATAATAACTACTTTTCTAAAAGACTGAAAAGTCCTATTTTAAACAAACAAAAAAACTGCATTTTACTTTTGGCTGAAAGTGAGCGCTGGAAAAGTACATTCAGGTAAAATTCAAAAAAAAAATAAAAAAGCCCTCACACTGTTGGTGTGCCATGGATGTCCTTTCCTCCCAGCCCTCTCCCGACCCTTGCCCACTGCCAGCCACGGCATGTACTCTTTCACTTCCATCAACAACGTTAGTGCTGTAATAACTCAACAACCAGTTACTCAGTGCCTGCTGAGTAGCCATTAGGAACTATGCCTGAATTAAAGAAGAGAGAAAGGGCAGAAAGAGATAATGATTCTGGCTTTAAATTAAAAACAGAAATAAAGAGAATTATTTTAAATGTGAATGAACTCCCTGTCTAGTGTGGTTTTACCGCAGAACCAAGGGGTATGATGATTCAGATATCTGGAGGGTAACTATTCTCTTAGAAATGAAGAAAGGGAAATTAGGGAAGTTGGGGGCAAGGATGTAGTATGTTGCCTGTACACACAAAGCCAGTAAATTCTAGAGCAGGAAGTAAAATTCAGGTCTGATTCCAGAGCCTGGTTGATCTTTGTTGATCAGATTTTTTGTTAACATGCAGCTATCAGATCTGCCTTATCATTTTTACTTCTGCCTAAAGAAGTTGAAAGGGATAACTCTTCTACAAAAACAGTGTTAAATTTGAAAGGGGAGAGAACACTGGGAATCTGGTTATCTTGATCACCTGGAAAGTCTTACATGTGGAAAGTGCTTTAAATGTGTATTAAATAATTACATCAGTCTGGATTGAGGAACTACAAAGACGTAAGATGAGAAGAAAACTCCAATACAGAGTCATGCAGAAACTAAGTATAGGATCTTAGATGGACTTAGTCTTCCATCCCCTGGAGTCAGACTTTTAGGTCTCCCAGCAGTGAAATGCTTTATATCAGTTATAACATGCCCTGTAGTCCACTGAAGTAGAACCATTTTTCCTTCAAAAGATAATAAAAAAGAAGAGGAGACATGGTTTGTTTTATGGCATTTAATACCAACTATATACAAATCCTTCTTTATAATCTGCCTTAAGTCAAACAACTAGACTGAAATGATAAATCTTAGATGTATAATTTTGGTTAAAATATTCAGTCGAGTTGTAACATGTAATTTTGAGAATATAAGCATTGCAGTGCTAATACACACGACACAGATTAGAACTTAATGAATTCTAATTGATTATTTTGATATAATTAAACAGATTCAGTTATCAATAAGAAAGTTTGCAATTGAATCAATGTTCTCTGGGATATTAATATATATCAAAGACCAGAACATAAAAGTTTTCACATAGAAAGCATGTAAGGAATCTTTATAGCTGAAATCACTATTATACCTATAGCTAACAGAATAAAAATAAAATTTCCTACTTATAACCTAAGAAATTAAAACCCCAATTTAAAAATACAACCACCATTTATAGAAAAATTATTAGCCTATATTCTAGGGCTTAGAAAGACAAAGCTATATTAGTGCTAAGACTATATAACAAGAACCCTGAAACAAGAGGTCTTCAATGAATTGGCTAAGATAATACTTTAAGTATCTCTGAAGTTCATTCAGGAAACTGTAATGTATTGCTAAGATACAACCGTTCATGTTAGACCTCATCTGAACACTTTCCTCAAGGTAAGTATGATCATGTATCAATAAATAATAATAGAGACTAAAGAGAAGAAAAAAAAATCACTGAAAGAAAACTCAAGTCCTTCTTACCAAGATTCTAGGTTGTAGACCATATTTTTGAGGATAAACTCTTTGTTTTTAGAGAACATTATAAAAGTCCTTTTATAAGTGCTTTCTCTTCCATTTACATCACCTTTTGGTGACAGCTGGACCATAAGGAAGGCTGAGTGCCAAAGAGTTGATGCCTTTGAACTCTTGAGAGTCTCTTGGACTGCAAGGACCCTGAATATTCACTGGAAGGAGTGATGCTGAAGCTGAAGCGCCAAATCTTTGGCAACCTGATGCAAAGACCCAATTCACTGGAAAACACCCTGATGCTAGGAAAATAAAAGGCAGAAGGAGAACGGGCAAAAGAGGATAAGATGGTTAGATGCCATCACAGAGTTAACAGACATGAGTTTGAGCAAGCTCTGGGAGATGGTGAAGGACAGGAAAGTCTGGAGTGCTGTAGTCCGTGGGGGTCACCAAAGAGTTAGACACAAGTGAGCAACTGAACTGAACTTACATGATCTTGGAGAAAACCTTTACAGATCTCCATATTTATAGTAGATGAAAGACTGAAGGTATGGACAGGAGGCACTAAAAAAGGCCACCACTCTTCCCCTTTGTTTTGACTGCCACTGTGGACAGTTTCGACTCCTGCTATCCTGGCCACTCTAATAATATTCAGCTAATAGAAAATCACTAATAATTAAATGTGATATAAAGTTTCCTGCTATCCTGGCCACTCTAATAATATTCAACTATTAGAAAATCACTAATAATTGTGATATAAAGTTTTCCTTCACATATATACATTCAAACACATGTGCATATACACACAGGAATTTAGCACATGCCATTCTTCACACTCCTTTCTTTCTTGATTAACTCACCAACTATTAACTATTATTTTGAAGGAATAAACTAACAACTTAACATCAAAAGAGATAGGAACACTTTAAGTATCTCTGAAGTTCATTCAGGAAACTGTAATGTATTGCTAAGATACAACCGTTCATGTTAGACCTCATCTGAACACTTTCCTCAAGGTAAGTATGATCATGTATCAATAAATAATAATAGAGACTAAAGAGAAGAAAAAAAAATCACTGAAAGAAAACTCAAGTCCTTCTTACCAAGATTCTAGGTTGTAGACCATATTTTTGAGGATAAACTCTTTGTTTTTAGAGAACATTATAAAAGTCCTTTTATAAGTGCTTTCTCTTCCATTTACATCACCTTTTGGTGACAGCTGGACCATAAGGAAGGCTGAGTGCCAAAGAGTTGATGCCTTTGAACTCTTGAGAGTCTCTTGGACTGCAAGGACCCTGAATATTCACTGGAAGGAGTGATGCTGAAGCTGAAGCGCCAAATCTTTGGCAACCTGATGCAAAGACCCAATTCACTGGAAAACACCCTGATGCTAGGAAAATAAAAGGCAGAAGGAGAACGGGGCAAAAGAGGATAAGATGGTTAGATGCCATCACAGAGTTAACAGACATGAGTTTGAGCAAGCTCTGGGAGATGGTGAAGGACAGGAAAGTCTGGAGTGCTGTAGTCCGTGGGGGTCACCAAAGAGTTAGACACAAGTGAGCAACTGAACTGAACTTACATGATCTTGGAGAAAACCTTTACAGATCTCCATATTTATAGTAGATGAAAGACTGAAGGTATGGACAGGAGGCACTAAAAAAGGCCACCACTCTTCCCCTTTGTTTTGACTGCCACTGTGGACAGTTTCGACTCCTGCTATCCTGGCCACTCTAATAATATTCAGCTAATAGAAAATCACTAATAATTAAATGTGATATAAAGTTTCCTGCTATCCTGGCCACTCTAATAATATTCAACTATTAGAAAATCACTAATAATTGTGATATAAAGTTTTCCTTCACATATATACATTCAAACACATGTGCATATACACACAGGAATTTAGCACATGCCATTCTTCACACTCCTTTCTTTCTTGATTAACTCACCAACTATTAACTATTATTTTGAAGGAATAAACTAACAACTTAACATCAAAAGAGATAGGAACACTTTAATATCACAGTCTTCAAAGGAGGGAAAGCCTCCTTTTGCTAAAGGAAGATGGTGACGATCTAATCCCACAGTCAAGAATATCATGGAAGCAAATACAAGGAAACAGGACAGGACAGCTTTGCCAAGGGCCCACTTGGGATCTAAAGGGGTCTAAACTCAATGATGCTTGCTGTTGCCTCTATTTTTTCCTGTGTGCTTAAATTCTTTCCTGTACATATAATTAACAGTTGTAGTATCTTTCAGGTTAGAACTCAACATGAGTGAAAGTTTCTTTCAGTATTACAGAGAACGAGCTTGCTTTGAACAATGAACTAAACTTGGATGGTTCTATGTATGTGAGCAGTTCAGCTTACCTGGCTGTCTAAGGTGTAGTAACAATAATTCTAATGACTGATTGGCAGTATGCTATACTATACAACTTGTTTTCAAACTAGATAGAACTGGAACAGTTGGGCTTCCCTAGTGGCTCAGACAGTAGAGAGTCTGACTGCAATGCAGGAGACTCAGGTTCAGTCCCTAGGTAGAGAAGATTCCCCAGAGAAGTGAATGGCAACCCCCTCTAGTATTCTTGCCTAGAAAATTCCATGGACAGAGGAGGGCGGGGGGACTGCAGTCCATGTGGTCACAGAGTCAGACAAAACTGAGTGACTAACACACTTTCCCACACTTTTTCCTTTTTATCAAGAGAGTTAACAATATCAAAAAAAATGGTGCTGAGAATTCTCCACTAACAATTTACTAACAGGAAAATTTTTTGCAGATGAAATAAGAGAAGGTGAACTAAACTTCTCGCAAACTGTCTAATTACTTCCCAAGAAAATTAAATCATTACTTAGACTCTTCTTCTTAAGTTCAAGTTTTAATGAGCTTCTGATGATTTATAACTTGCAGATAATTTAAAGACCTGCAGGGACGTGTCACACTAGACACAAAAACAACCAACCTTTACACTGCCTCTTATCAGAAGACTAGAAGCAGACTGTTCAACTTCTGATCTGTGCATTTCTTACCTTGGCTCCTTCTAAAGGCAAGTCGTGGCGGTTTTTACCTATTACTTTGATAAACTAAAATCATGGAAGCACTTTAATACAAGCTGAGAAAGCCTCCTTGCTAAAGGAAGATGGTGACGATCTAATCCCACAGTCAAGAATATCATGGAAGCAAATACAAGGAAACAGGACAGGACAGCTTTGCCAAGGGCCCACTTGGGATCTAAAGGGGTCTAAACTCAATGATGCTTGCTGTTGCCTCTATTTTTTCCTGTGTGCTTAAATTCTTTCCTGTACATATAATTAACAGTTGTAGTATCTTTCAGGTTAGAACTCAACATGAGTGAAAGTTTCTTTCAGTATTACAGAGAACGAGCTTGCTTTGAACAATGAACTAAACTTGGATGGTTCTATGTATGTGAGCAGTTCAGCTTACCTGGCTGTCTAAGGTGTAGTAACAATAATTCTAATGACTGATTGGCAGTATGCTATACTATACAACTTTTTTTCAAACTAGATAGAACTGGAACAGTTGGGCTTCCCTAGTGGCTCAGACAGTAGAGAGTCTGACTGCAATGCAGGAGACTCAGGTTCAGTCCCTAGGTAGAGAAGATTCCCCAGAGAAGTGAATGGCAACCCCCTCTAGTATTCTTGCCTAGAAAATTCCATGGACAGAGGAGGGCGGGGGGACTGCAGTCCATGTGGTCACAGAGTCAGACAAAACTGAGTGACTAACACACTTTCCCACACTTTTTCCTTTTTATCAAGAGAGTTAACAATATCAAAAAAAATGGTGCTGAGAATTCTCCACTAACAATTTACTAACAGGAAAATTTTTTGCAGATGAAATAAGAGAAGGTGAACTAAACTTCTCGCAAACTGTCTAATTACTTCCCAAGAAAATTAAATCATTACTTAGACTCTTCTTCTTAAGTTCAAGTTTTAATGAGCTTCTGATGATTTATAACTTGCAGATAATTTAAAGACCTGCAGGGACGTGTCACACTAGACACAAAAAAAACAACCAACCTTTTACACTGCCTCTTATCAGAAGACTAGAAGCAGACTGTTCAACTTCTGATCTGTGCATTTCTTACCTTGGCTCCTTCTAAAGGCAAGTCGTGGCGTTTGTGTTTCCGCAGAAGCACTGGGTCAGAGCCCATTCGACTGTGCCTTCCATTTGCACTGGAACTCGCCGTGATGCCAGGCTTTGGAGAGCCATCTCCGAGGAGGCGACATCCCACTGACTGACTAGTCCCCAGTACGTCCCGCGGGCACCAGGCTTCAAGAGGCATTGGCTGGTCTCTGGAAGGCACACTTTCCACATGATGGAAGTGACGACTCAGTCGGTTGTCAGGAGGGATGGGGGGTGGTCGCTCGGGGGGAGGGGGCGGAGGGTCTCTTAAGGGTGGTGGTGGTGCTGGGAGTGGCTTATCTTGTTTTCTCACCATGCAAGGAGAAGACTGAAGAAATCCAGGGGAGAAAAGAGATTAAAAGGGGTTCCATGCGCTGAAATACCTTCCAGACTAATATATTTTTTGTTTTCTAAGCCATAATAGAGCTTTATCAGATTCCTGTGTTATCTTTTAATGAGTTTCTTTTATTACCAATTAATGAAAGTTTAAAAAATTATGAAAAACCCAAATATATCTTAGTAAGATTTCTTTGTAGAAAATGAGTATGTAAACTCAAATGTGAGAATTATAAGGACTATAGGAAAGAAGCAGGAGAATATCAAAATTATAGGGTGATTTTGACCAGCTGTCATTAAAATGAATCCTTAAGTATGTTATTTGATGTTTCTATGATTTAGCAGAGACAGAAGAACCCATCAAGTTGTTCTACTTTTTAAAGAGCATCTTGATTTGTAACATCTGTGGAAGACCGAAAATGTTGGTTTTGTTATTTTTGTTCTCACCTCTGTAATACAAAGCAACTTACAAAGATGTGCTCTGGCTCTTTGCCAGTCGTTAGGTGGCGCTAGTGGTAAAGAATCTGCCTGCCAACACAAGAGATGTGAGTTCAATCCCTGAGTGGGAAGATCCCCTGGAGAAGGATACGGCAACCTACTCCAGATTCTTGACTGGAAAATTCCAGAGAAAAAGGAGCCTGGAGGACTACAGTCCATAGGGTTGCAAAGAGTTGAAACAACTGAGCATATACACACACAGCAAAAGAATGAAAAATCACAAATAATAGAGTAGCATTACTTCATGGACCTTGCTTGAATTTTATGGATCCTTGAAAAAAAAAAAAAAGATCAGTCTGACTCTTAAATGGAAATATATAAAGGTGTAAGCTCCTAAAATGAATCTATTTGACTTTCACAGGCTTTATTTTCATTTGCATAGTTCATTTGATAAACAATTTGTACCTTTATTGTTAGAACATACTAGAGAAAAAAAGTAATGTGTTGTGTTTACATAATATTGACTAAATAACATCCTAAAAAGTCTTAATATGATTTTAAAACCATGTTACCTGTATAAAAATACAGTACTACTAAAATACTGCACTTCCAACTAGTTTTACACCATAGAGCATATCACCAATTGGGATTAATATCTAAAATCTTACAGTTAATAAAGAAAAATATTCCCTTATCAAGTTTGGAAAAAATCTGCAGAGAACTAAAATAAACTGTGGGCTTATATGTACAGATGGAATTATGTCTTTAATATTAAGCAGTAATATAATTACTTTGCAAATACTGTAATTCTTTGTAATTAATTCCTTCAGGTATAAAAGGTACATATAATTCCCTCTTGTGAGTCACCTTGAAACATGGCTGATAATTTATCACATCCTAAGCCCTTATGCAAATATACTCCCATAACATTTTTCTTGTCAAGACACTATGAAAATGAGTGTAAAATATCATTTAATAAGAACATGCAATTTATTTTAATACATATAATGACCTTTTAAATCCATTTCAGAGAGTAACTATAAAGTTGTTCTACTTTTAAAGAGCATCTTGATTTGTAACATCTGTGGAAGACCGAAAATGTTGGTTTTGTTATTTTTGTTCTCACCTCTGTAATACAAAGCAACTTACAAAGATGTGCTCTGGCTCTTTGCCAGTCGTTAGGTGGCGCTAGTGGTAAAGAATCTGCCTGCCAACACAAGAGATGTGAGTTCAATCCCTGAGTGGGAAGATCCCCTGGAGAAGGATACGGCAACCTACTCCAGATTCTTGACTGGAAAATTCCAGAGAAAAAGGAGCCTGGAGGACTACAGTCCATAGGGTTGCAAAGAGTTGAAACAACTGAGCATATACACACACAGCAAAAGAATGAAAAATCACAAATAATAGAGTAGCATTACTTCATGGACCTTGCTTGAATTTTATGGATCCTTGAAAAAAAAAAAAAAGATCAGTCTGACTCTTAAATGGAAATATATAAAGGTGTAAGCTCCTAAAATGAATCTATTTGACTTTCACAGGCTTTATTTTCATTTGCATAGTTCATTTGATAAACAATTTGTACCTTTATTGTTAGAACATACTAGAGAAAAAAGTAATGTGTTGTGTTTACATAATATTGACTAAATAACATCCTAAAAAGTCTTAATATGATTTTAAAACCATGTTACCTGTATAAAAATACAGTACTACTAAAATACTGCACTTCCAACTAGTTTTACACCATAGAGCATATCACCAATTGGGATTAATATCTAAAATCTTACAGTTAATAAAGAAAAATATTCCCTTATCAAGTTTGGAAAAAAATCTGCAGAGAACTAAAATAAACTGTGGGCTTATATGTACAGATGGAATTATGTCTTTAATATTAAGCAGTAATATAATTACTTTGCAAATACTGTAATTCTTTGTAATTAATTCCTTCAGGTATAAAAGGTACATATAATTCCCTCTTGTGAGTCACCTTGAAACATGGCTGATAATTTATCACATCCTAAGCCCTTATGCAAATATACTCCCATAACATTTTTCTTGTCAAGACACTATGAAAATGAGTGTAAAATATCATTTAATAAGAACATGCAATTTATTTTAATACATATAATGACCTTTTAAATCCATTTCAGAGAGTAACTATACTCACTCTGCTGTTTATTTTAGCAAATCAGGGGGCTGTTACAGACATGTGCTCACTCTGAATAATTATGTAGTAATAACGGCAAGGAATATGACAGTGGATTTGCTATAAACAAAATGAGAGACCCATCAAAGTTGCTCATAAACAAGAGCCTAAGAAATATGAATAATGGAGAAACTCATATTGAGCCATCAATAGTCATCAACACAGAATGATGATCTGCATTTGTAGTAAAATGCATTTACCTTTGGGGAACCAGTTGGGCTGCCACAGGGAGATCGAACTATGCCTTTCTGAATTAGGTCCAGGCGAGGAGGCACTGGAGGGAGGCTCAGATGTGGGATCTGGAGAGGGTCTGGGTGTGGCTTTCTTCTCTGTGCCAGGGGAGAGGATCCCGGGGATGTGACTGGGGAATTCTGCCTCTCAGTGCACTAGAATTTAAGAAAAGAATGATGCTGGTTATGTGTATCTGTCATTGAACATCTATTAAAATAAACTCAGTTAGTTTACTCTGACTAATAGATGGGAAGAACACACACTGTTCCCTCAAGGGCACTATCAGGTAAAGAACACAGATTAGTTTCTCCTACAGATCGCAGAAAGGGCCTAGGAAAAAAGCAGTAGATGTGCAGTTTAAAAATAACCACATGCAGGTATTCTTCTAGACACTGTTCTCCAGAAACACACAATGCAGCCATGCACATTGCTCTTGGTGATCTATACTGTAGAATTTTATTAGCTCCTTGGTTAAGAGTATTTATCATTCTGCTCCATACAGAAGATGTATAATATCTAGTGTCTAATCCACTTTTCTCTAAATGAATTAAATCAGTGTTTTTCTTTCCTTTAAGTTGTGTATTTAAAACAAACACGTTTAAGACTAAGTATTTCCCCGAAAGTCTTCACATGAAAATTAAATCCTCAAGTGAAATATTCTTCTTAAAAACAACTGAATCTAGGAAAAGTCTATACTTCTCAACACAGATACATTTATATATTATTACAAGGTTTCCATGCTATATGATAGATAAGAGCCGCCAAAAGCTCTAAGTATTCGGATTTGTCCGTATGTACGTAACCCTTTCTATTTCAAAAGAGTGTGTGTACGTTTGTGTGTCTGACATAACCTGATTCCTAATTTCGATAGAAAAGCCATCTTAATTAATCAGATTAACAATATTCTGACCTGAAATAATCAGTTTTCCTTTTCAAGGCTAAGTTACTACCTACTTATTTGGAGATCCAGGTTTACTTTTGATACCTAACATTAATCTAACATGCTTTGACATTCATCTGTTTCCTGGTATGAATGTTTATGAAGAGTTTTAAGTTTGTGCTTAAGCCATCTTACCCCTAACATTACTCACCTTTACAAGAGTAGTCAACATCAACTGTCAATTTAATTTCAACTCTACCAATAGTGAGAAAGATTAGCCATTTTATTCTTAACTGAGATGTGGTAATAAATTTGTGTTCCTACCCACACTAAAAGTTACATCATGCCAGGTTTTCTTTTCTACTTTACCAAAACTGGGATTTGTCTGATGTTCTTCTCACGATTAGACTAGCCAAAACTTTGTGAAAATAAACTCAGTTAGTTTACTCTGACTAATAGATGGGAAGAACACACACTGTTCCCTCAAGGGCACTATCAGGTAAAGAACACAGATTAGTTTCTCCTACAGATCGCAGAAAGGGCCTAGGAAAAAGCAGTAGATGTGCAGTTTAAAAATAACCTCATGCAGGTATTCTTCTAGACACTGTTCTCCAGAAACACACAATGCAGCCATGCACATTGCTCTTGGTGATCTATACTGTAGAATTTTATTAGCTCCTTGGTTAAGAGTATTTATCATTCTGCTCCATACAGAAGATGTATAATATCTAGTGTCTAATCCACTTTTCTCTAAATGAATTAAATCAGTGTTTTTCTTTCCTTTAAGTTGTGTATTTAAAACAAACACGTTTAAGACTAAGTATTTCCCCGAAAGTCTTCACATGAAAATTAAATCCTCAAGTGAAATATTCTTCTTAAAAACAACTGAATCTAGGAAAAGTCTATACTTCTCAACACAGATACATTTATATATTATTACATGGTTTCCATGCTATATGATAGATAAGAGCCGACAAAAGCTCTAAGTATTCGGTTTTGTCCGTATGTACGTAACCCTTTCTATTTCAAAAGAGTGTGTGTACGTTTGTGTGTCTGACATAACCTGATTCCTAATTTCGATAGAAAAGCCATCTTAATTAATCAGATTAACAATATTCTGACCTGAAATAATCAGTTTTCCTTTTCAAGGCTAAGTTACTACCTACTTATTTGGAGATCCAGGTTTACTTTTGATACCTAACATTAATCTAACATGCTTTGACATTCATCTGTTTCCTGGTATGAATGTTTATGAAGAGTTTTAAGTTTGTGCTTAAGCCATCTTACCCCTAACATTACTCACCTTTACAAGAGTAGTCAACATCAACTGTCAATTTAATTTCAACTCTACCAATAGTGAGAAAGATTAGCCATTTTATTCTTAACTGAGATGTGGTAATAAATTTGTGTTCCTACCCACACTAAAAGTTACATCATGCCAGGTTTTCTTTTCTACTTTACCAAAACTGGGATTTGTCTGATGTTCTTCTCACGATTAGACTAGCCTTATGCATTTTTGGAAAAAGGTCATGTTGGTGAACTAACACTTCAATCACGTCACATCAGAGGTCTTAGACTATCAATGTGATTTCATCGCTGTTGATGCCAACCTTGACTACTTGGTTGAGGTACTGTTAGGGCTTGTACACTCTAAAATTACTTTTTCTCCCCTTTCCCTTACTGCACTCTTTGCAATAAAGAAAGTCCACATCAAAGGAGTCGGACTTACACTCCCCCTTGTAAAGACTTTTTAAAGATAAATGTGTCTAAGAAGCTTCTAGGTCATATTTCTGGTATACCTGAATATTGTCATAACATCACTAAACTGTCAGTTCTCTGCCTCTCTACTTTCTGCCAAACATCTTAAGAATAGGTCAATAAATTTCAATGTACTTTCACATGTAAATTTTAAGAACATTTTCTTTTTATTAATTTCAGGTTCTTTTTTATATCTCTTACTTTGTGATAAGGGAAAACAGTTCAACTGCTACTTAACTGAAGGAAGAAAAATAGAAACTCTAGAGTCATAACCTGATTTTAATGCAGTCAGTCATTCTTAGAAGAACAACAGTGTCACCCCAAAAGCCAGGGAGCCTCACACAGTCATGAATTTGAACCTAATGGAGTTAAACCAATCCAAAAATGACCACAGAACCAAAAAAATCCTGATGTCAAGCTATGTGTATCTCTGTACGTAGAAATTCAGATCAGGAGACGTCACTGGACATCTAATTCTCCCCAATTCCTATTAAGGATAAATTACATTCTTTTAGAACTAGTGAAATCAATCTGGTTATTTTTCTTTACAAACAAAGATTCAAGAGGCAAAGCTATCCTAAGTGTTTTACATATACCCTTACATACAGAGAAAACACAGCACTTCATTGTTTCAGTTACTTGCAAAGAAATTTCTCAGTGCTGGATGTATTCAGAGGAGGAGAATGGGGGGACAGAAGATGAGATAGTTGGACAGCATGACTGACTCAATGGACGTGACTTTGAGCAAACTCCAGGAGACAGTATAGCACAGAGGAGCTTGGTGTGCTACAGTCCATGGGGTCACGAAGAGTTGGAGACAACTTAGCAAACGAACAACAACAAGGTGTGTTCACTGCAAAGACCTATCTGTGCTCCTCCCAGCACCTTTCTTCCACAACCATCTGTCTGCTTCCTTAAACACCTGAAACAGGAAGGAGAGGCTTTTTTTTTTTTTTAATTCTTGGCCTCTTTTATTGATCCTTCATTTATTTATTTTCATCCATCTTCATTGTTTGACCTGTGTGGGCCTCTCATCACGGTGGCCTCTTTTGTTGCAGAGCACCGACTCTGGGCATATGCACGCCAGAGCACTGGTTCGTAATTAGATGCACCGGTCCAGCTGCTCCATGGCACATGGGATCTTCCCATGCCAGGGACCAAACTGGCGCCACTTGCACTACAAGGCAGACTCTTTACCCACTGGACCACCAGGGAAGCCCAGGAAGGAGAGTTCTAACAGAGCCAATGGCCTACCGTCATCATTAGAACTTCCGCTTTAATCACTAATTAATATTTAAGCAATTACCAAACTCCTGGTGTGTTTAAATAATGGGGTAGGCTTGATTTCAATTGGGTTAATTGTTAAGATAGCAAAAGGATACATTGAAAATCCTTGTTAAGACATCCAAACTAAGGTGTGTGGTGCAGCAGTTTCCCTGACTGTCTAGACAACACCAGACAAGCAGCTCTCCACAGTTCTGTGAAAGTAATCTGAAGCAAATATAGGAATAGTTCGTATTATGTTCTCAAAGGGATTGTATGCTGTCCTCTGTGGGAGATGGGTTTAGCAAAAAGCATTATAATTGAAACCAGAATTCATGGAGAAAAATCAGGACACAAGTCACTCTCTCGTGAACTCATCATCCAGTGGAATGCAGTCAGAAAGGATCTGTGGAAAGCTGCGATCCTTAGATGGCCTGGTTTAGTGGGTGTGAGTCACAAGATAGGACCTCTGCAGACCTTAAGACAAATAACAGAGTAATTAGGTTCAAAAGGTGTCTCTCGTTGAAGTTAGCAAAAGGTTATGTTTATCCATGCCTAGAAGGAATTATCTGATTTGTGTGCACGTACTCTACCTGCCTCACAGCACATATTCATGTAAAACTTTCCAATAAAAAGACTATGTGGGAGACAATTGTTGCTAGCGCCTCTCGGAGGTGTCTAGCCCCCTGATCCCCACTCTATACTCTCTTTGTTTCTGTCTTTCTCCTTTGTGTCGCTGCTCTTTCCCCCTATCATTAACGAAGCCGGTCTTCATTAGTCCTCCTGAAAGACTACTTCATTTTGAAGCATTATAGTATCTGTAAACTGGCTTAGTCAGATGGATTTTACAGAAAATACGTTAGTAGTGAAGAAACAAAAAATGCTTTATCTTTATTGATTATATAGTTTAAATTCAGCATAACTCATTTTTCAGAGTTCTCCTAAATTATAGTAAAATTCCCATGTAAGAGCAGATAATCTAACAGTGGCCTTTAGATAATAATGCATTTTCGAAGCCTTTTTTGTTGTCTCTATGAACAATTCTGAAATTAGAAGAGTGAAACTTTACATCAACTTTTATTGCTGATAAAATTCAAATGCTAACTATGCATATTTGTAAACATTTTTAGTAGATGGTCACATTAAAGGTCTTTTTTTTTTTTTTAAGTTTTGGCCACTTTTATTGGTCTTTATTTTCATCCATCTTTGTTCTTTGGCCTGTTGGCCTCCTGTCCCAGTGGCCTCTCTTGTTGGCCTGCTGGGATCAGCCCTTTGCCACCCAATCAGAGATTCTTCATAGAGGTTCCTAATCATTAGTTTATTGCTTTAGTAGGCTCAGAGATAGAGCTTGAAGTTTTGGGTGAGATGAAGCCTTTGCTTTGAACCAAAGCTCTGGGGGACATGCATGTCCCTCCATTGGGTGTCACAGCCACAGGCCATATGTGACAAGGTGCCTGCTTTTTAAGCTACAGACAACTCCATATATGTCATCTCTCAGCTCTGACCAAGAGTAGAACAAAACATTAACCAGAAATAGAAGTGGTATCCAGTTCCTAGCCGTTCACTGCACAGTACTGTATCATAACTGCAGGAAGTTTTATTAGGTTCAAAAGGTGTCTCTCGTTGAAGTTAGCAAAGGTTATGTTTATCCATGCCTAGAAGGAATTATCTGATTTGTGTGCACGTACTCTACCTGCCTCACAGCACATATTCATGTAAAACTTTCCAATAAAAGACTATGTGGGAGACAATTGTTGCTAGCGCCTCGGAGGTGTCTAGCCCCCTGATCCCCACTCTATACTCTCTTTGTTTCTGTCTTTCTCCTTTGTGTCGCTGCTCTTTCCCCCTATCATTAACGAAGCCGGTCTTCATTAGTCCTCCTGAAAGACTACTTCATTTTGAAGCATTATAGTATCTGTAAACTGGCTTAGTCAGATGGATTTTACAGAAAATACGTTAGTAGTGAAGAAACAAAAAATGCTTTATCTTTATTGATTATATAGTTTAAATTCAGCATAACTCATTTTTCAGAGTTCTCCTAAATTATAGTAAAATTCCCATGTAAGAGCAGATAATCTAACAGTGGCCTTTAGATAATAATGCATTTTCGAAGCCTTTTTTGTTGTCTCTATGAACAATTCTGAAATTAGAAGAGTGAAACTTTACATCAACTTTTATTGCTGATAAAATTCAAATGCTAACTATGCATATTTGTAAACATTTTTAGTAGATGGTCACATTAAAGGTCTTTTTTTTTTTTTTAAGTTTTGGCCACTTTTATTGGTCTTTATTTTCATCCATCTTTGTTCTTTGGCCTGTTGGCCTCCTGTCCCAGTGGCCTCTCTTGTTGGCCTGCTGGGATCAGCCCTTTGCCACCCAATCAGAGATTCTTCATAGAGGTTCCTAATCATTAGTTTATTGCTTTAGTAGGCTCAGAGATAGAGCTTGAAGTTTTGGGTGAGATGAAGCCTTTGCTTTGAACCAAAGCTCTGGGGGACATGCATGTCCCTCCATTGGGTGTCACAGCCACAGGCCATATGTGACAAGGTGCCTCGTTTTTAAGCTACAGACAACTCCATATATGTCATCTCTCAGCTCTGACCAAGAGTAGAACAAAACATTAACCAGAAATAGAAGTGGTATCCAGTTCCTAGCCGTTCACTGCACAGTACTGTATCATAACTGCAGGAAGTTTTTATTTTTAAAACTGGATTTGGGGTGCTTTCATTTGCCCTGGTACCTCTGCCCAAAGGTTGAATGCTGGGGCTGCCGTGGTTACTAGCCCATTCATTCTCCTTATCAATATTGTTCAGGAATCTACATTGGGTGGAACAAGGGGAAACCTAGAAAACATCCTTGGTCATCTTTCTCTCATTTCGTCCTGGCCCAGAGATGCTGAAATCTAAGTTGTTCCCCAGCTTCCACCTCACCTAGGAGATCAGGATTATTTCACTGACTTCCTGGACATCCAGTGGATTTAAATTTCCATGAGAGGATGACACAGTTAGCCTGTGGCTATGGGAGACCTATTTCATCTGGACCTTATTTACCTTCAGATGAACTTTTGCTGAATCACTGTGCCCTGTAATTAGGCCATAATTTATGCAGTTTTAAGACACCTTCTATGTATACTACATTCAAGCCAGACAGAAAATTCATGGGACCACTTCCAGAAACCTTTAAGCTAACTATCAGTCTCATGACAGCCTATGGCTTGTGCCAAACATTTAATATGGAAAGGAATCCCAGATTCAGGGTCTTTTCCCTGGGCCTTATCCTATAAAGACAGTTGTAATATGGAAAGGATTTTCGATTTTGTTTTTGCTCATCTAATTATATACATTCTCTTTATGAATGAATTTTGTGTTCTATAGCCTTCTTTTAAAGGTCTTTGGAACTATATAACAAACTCGTAACCTGTCATATATTTTTGCTGCATATAAATAACGATTGTTGTGGGACATCTAGATTATTGACCTCTGTACTTTCATTCCTACAGATGTTTCCTATTTCCATGAGCTAAAAGCTACTGCCCTGAAGTGGTGGATGTGGGTTTCCTATACAAGCCACAAGCCTGGTGGCAGAGGTGAGGAACAGGAAGCACCACTGTGAAGTTTTTGAGAAAGGACTTCTGTTTAACTCATCATGGAGCGTGCTTCCCTGTGTTCACTGATCTCTCAGCTCTGAGCAAGAGTAGAACAAAACATTAACCAGAAATAGAAGTGGTATCCAGTTCCTAGCCGTTCACTGCACAGTACTGTATCATAACTGCAGGAAGTTTTATTTTAAAACTGGATTTGGGGTGCTTTCATTTGCCCTGGTACCTCTGCCCAAAGGTTGAATGCTGGGGCTGCCGTGGTTACTAGCCCATTCATTCTCCTTATCAATATTGTTCAGGAATCTACATTGGGTGGAACAAGGGGAAACCTAGAAAACATCCTTGGTCATCTTTCTCTCATTTCGTCCTGGCCCAGAGATGCTGAAATCTAAGTTGTTCCCCAGCTTCCACCTCACCTAGGAGATCAGGATTATTTCACTGACTTCCTGGACATCCAGTGGATTTAAATTTCCATGAGAGGATGACACAGTTAGCCTGTGGCTATGGGAGACCTATTTCATCTGGACCTTATTTACCTTCAGATGAACTTTTGCTGAATCACTGTGCCCTGTAATTAGGCCATAATTTATGCAGTTTTAAGACACCTTCTATGTATACTACATTCAAGCCAGACAGAAAATTCATGGGACCACTTCCAGAAACCTTTAAGCTAACTATCAGTCTCATGACAGCCTATGGCTTGTGCCAAACATTTAATATGGAAAGGAATCCCAGATTCAGGGTCTTTTCCCTGGGCCTTATCCTATAAAGACAGTTGTAATATGGAAAGGATTTTCGATTTTGTTTTTGCTCATCTAATTATATACATTCTCTTTATGAATGAATTTTGTGTTCTATAGCCTTCTTTTAAAGGTCTTTGGAACTATATAACAAACTCGTAACCTGTCATATATTTTTGCTGCATATAAATAACGATTGTTGTGGGACATCTAGATTATTGACCTCTGTACTTTCATTCCTACAGATGTTTCCTATTTCCATGAGCTAAAAGCTACTGCCCTGAAGTGGTGGATGTGGGTTTCCTATACAAGCCACAAGCCTGGTGGCAGAGGTGAGGAACAGGGAAGCACCACTGTGAAGTTTTTGAGAAAGGACTTCTGTTTAACTCATCATGGAGCGTGCTTCCCTGTGTTCACTGGAGCCCTCAGTCTGTTCCCCCCTTCAGGAATGTTCCTTTTGGTAATCTTGAAGTCTAAATTTATATGTGAAAATACTACCTTTAAAAAAAAAAGAAAGGAAATAAAATTATTTTGCTATCTGAAAAAAAAAAGGTCATTTTTAATTTGAGTAATCAATTATATTTTCCCCTTCCTATTGTAAAGTCTAAAGAGACAAGAAGTCTTACACAATGCTTCGTATGACAGCTCATGCTATGTTCTTTGTCCCATGATCTATCATATTCTATTATTTACCCCTCATTGATTTGAAAGAGCTCTTTCTGTATTAGGAGGGAACTTCTGTGTCAATAGTAGTGAATAATTTTTTCTTAAGTTTGTCTTTTAATGTTTTTAAAGCAGAGATTTTACTAGTGCACTTCCAGTTTTAATCTTCTAATGAATAAATAAAATTAATCAGTATAATAAAAAGGCATACTAATCAAGGTTTCTTAAAAGGATCATCTCATTTTTGCCACTGCCTTACACGAAATCCTTTTTAGTCACTCCCTCATTTCTTTCTGTCCACTGTATTAGGTCAAAACAAGGAAATGTAAAGCTAAGAAAAGATCAACTAGGAAAAGTGTATGAAGTAGAAAGTAGGACATGGAAACAGAATTAACCTTACAAAATTTATTGCATAGTATAAAGAAAATCATTTATGTGGAAGTAACTGCAAGATTTGGGAAGGATGGACTCATCTTTTCAAACTATAGGATAGTTGATTTGAATAATTCCACTCCTTTTTATTGATTTTAGGTATTCTCACATTTTTCTAGTATTACCCTTGCTTCGGAATATATATTGGTTTTTTTTTTTTTTTTTTGTCTCTACTCCTTCCAAAATAAAAAAGCTGGGCGCCTAGATTCCTGCCTGAGTTATCGTCACACCAGCCTATTTGTGTAACAGTTTCTCTTAAGTTCTTTAATACTGATTGCTAATGAGCTGCCTCTAACAAACTGGAATCCTGGTGCTATAGAAATTCACAGACCATATCTGATTCATATATATGTCTACATGTTCACCAAATTCTACAAACCCTTTGCAGCATAAAATGAATAAATGCTCTTCCTTATTTTTCTGACAAAATCTACAGAATTATTTAGCACGGAGAATAAGAGGTGAATAACCACGATATAAAATAGAAAAATCTGAAACTGCAATTTTAACAGAAAATCCTGAGAGAAAAGGCCCAAGAGGTCCAGTAGTCAAAAGCTCCTCTTGGCATGCTCCACAATTATAATTGAGGACTCATTCTCACTCTTCATTTTACCCACACCTTTTAAAGAGCGATTTTGTAAAAGCCTTATTAATAAGATCCGTTATTATGGAAATGGAAAAACATTTGCTAAGAAACTTAAGGCTATTATTAAAAAACAGGACAAGAGAAAATCTCTCCCATTACTAGTAAGAATCTTCAGGCTATTATTAAAAACAGGACAAGAGGAAACCTCTCCAATTACTAATGAGAGCTCTGACAATCCCAGAGATAATCAAAGTCAACTTTGTAGTATTTCTAAGATTTTCACTTAATGAATTTTCGTATCTGTACAAGGTAGATACAAGTATTATAAGGATGACGAACAGGACAATATTCTCTAAATGTATGAAAATTAATGAATGACACTGATAAAACTTTTATCACAGAAAATATAATATTCTATGTAATATAGTTTAATAAAATATAATTAAAATAAAATATTCAGTTTTCCTTCTAACTGTTCCCTTAGTTCTTTACTCATATTCATTTATGGATATAACAAATTAAGACTTTAAAATAACAGCCTATGAAGAGTATTATTCAGACTATTTCCATTATGGAAACATTCACATGGACATACATTCACATGTAATTTTTAGTATCAGTATAAATGATCTGTGTTGTCTGTTTTGGAGTACTGTACTATTGTTCCTTTTAAGATAACATATGCTTACATGAGAAACATGGTATAAGAGCAATAATACAAGCGTTTCATGCTTATCTGCAGTCACACTTCAAGAAGTCTCAATATGCAGACATTTAGGGAGAAACCTGGAGTGGAAAAAAAATTTTTCTCCCAACTTAATCTACAGATTGAATGAAATTCCAATTAAAATCCCAGCAAGGAATTTCTTTTTAATTTTGGTCACTTTTATTGGTCTTTCATTTACTTATTTTCATCCATCTTTGTTCTTTGGCCTGTGTGGGCCTTCCACTGCAGTGGCCTCTCGTTCCGAGCACTAGGCGCATTTTCCCAAAAACCGAATTTTAAAGAATAGATAATAAGTCAAGAAAGCCTTCCAGTAGTCAAAAGCTCCTCTTGGCATGCTCCACAATTATAATTGAGGACTCATTCTCACTCTTCATTTTACCCACACCTTTTAAAGAGCGATTTTGTAAAAGCCTTATTAATAAGATCCGTTATTATGGAAATGGAAAAACATTTGCTAAGAAACTTAAGGCTATTATTAAAAAACAGGACAAGAGAAAATCTCTCCCATTACTAGTAAGAATCTTCAGGCTATTATTAAAAACAGGACAAGAGGAAACCTCTCCAATTACTAATGAGAGCTCTGACAATCCCAGAGATAATCAAAGTCAACTTTGTAGTATTTCTAAGATTTTCACTTAATGAATTTTCGTATCTGTACAAGGTAGATACAAGTATTATAAGGATGACGAACAGGACAATATTCTCTAAATGTATGAAAATTAATGAATGACACTGATAAAACTTTTATCACAGAAAATATAATATTCTATGTAATATAGTTTAATAAAATATAATTAAAATAAAATATTCAGTTTTCCTTCTAACTGTTCCCTTAGTTCTTTACTCATATTCATTTATGGATATAACAAATTAAGACTTTAAAATAACAGCCTATGAAGAGTATTATTCAGACTATTTCCATTATGGAAACATTCACATGGACATACATTCACATGTAATTTTTAGTATCAGTATAAATGATCTGTGTTGTCTGTTTTGGAGTACTGTACTATTGTTCCTTTTAAGATAACATATGCTTACATGAGAAACATGGTATAAGAGCAATAATACAAGCGTTTCATGCTTATCTGCAGTCACACTTCAAGAAGTCTCAATATGCAGACATTTAGGGAGAAACCTGGAGTGGAAAAAAAATTTTTCTCCCAACTTAATCTACAGATTGAATGAAATTCCAATTAAAATCCCAGCAAGGAATTTCTTTTTTTTAATTTTTGGTCACTTTTATTGGTCTTTCATTTACTTATTTTCATCCATCTTTGTTCTTTGGCCTGTGTGGGCCTTCCACTGCAGTGGCCTCTCTCGTTGCCGAGCACAGGCTCTAGGCGCATGCACTCCAGAGCTCTGGCTCGGTAACTGGACACATCGAACCAGGTATCAAACCGGCGCCCCCTGCACTGCAAGGTGGAGTCTCTACCCACTGGGCCACCAGGGAAGCCCCCAGCAAGGAAATTTTGGGGGGGTGGGAGCGGGTTAGGGAGGGAGGGGGTCGGGCGGGCCACTTCTGTTGGTCTTTCATTTATCTATTTTTCATCTATGTTTGTTCTTTGGCCCGTGTGGGCCTCCCATCACAGTGGTCTCTGTTTTCACAGAGCACCGGCTCCGGCTCGGTAATTGGACACATCGGTCCAGCTGCTCCGCGGCACGTGGGATCTTCCCAGGCCAGGGATCAAACCGGCACCCCTTGCCCACTAGACCACCAGGGAAGCCCAAGGAATTTTTTAAGTATCGTCGAACTGATTCTAAAATTCAGGTGGCAACAAAAGACCCAGAATAGCCAACAGGATAGTTAAGGAGTAGAACAAAGTTTTAAGACTGACCCTAATTGACTTCAGGACCCACTAAAAAGCTACACTAATTGAGATTCTGTGATATTGGCAGGACAAACACATAAACAGAACAGAAATAGATTCTCCAAAGATCAGTCAGCAGATCTTTGACACAGGAGCAAAGGTAACACTAAAAAGTCAAGATAGTTTTCTCAACAAATAATAAAGAAAAGGACAGCAAAAAAAGAAAAAAGAATCTAGACACATACCTAATCCTTTCACAATTTTTAGTATCAGTATAATGTCGTTGTCTGTTTTGGAGTACTGTACTATTGTTCCTTTTAAGATAACATATGCTTACATGAGAAACATGGTATAAGAGCAATAATACAAGCGTTTCATGCTTATCTGCAGTCACACTTCAAGAAGTCTCAATATGCAGACATTTAGGGAGAAACCTGGAGTGGAAAAAAAATTTTTCTCCCAACTTAATCTACAGATTGAATGAAATTCCAATTAAAATCCCAGCAAGGAATTTCTTTTTTTTAATTTTTGGTCACTTTTATTGGTCTTTCATTTACTTATTTTCATCCATCTTTGTTCTTTGGCCTGTGTGGGCCTTCCACTGCAGTGGCCTCTCGTTGCCGAGCACAGGCTCTAGGCGCATGCGCTCCAGCGCTCTGGCTCGGTAACTGGACACATCGAACCAGGTATCAAACCGCGCCCCTGCACTGCAAGGTGGAGTCTCTACCCACTGGGCCACCAGGAAGCCCCAGCAAGGAAATTTTGGGGGGGTGGGAGCGGGTTGGGGAGGGAGGGGAGCAGGCGGGCCACTTCTGTTGGTCTTTCATTTATCTATTTTTCATCTATGTTTGTTCTTTGGCCCGTGTGGGCCTCCCATCACAGTGGTCTCTGTTTTCACAGAGCACCGGCTCCGGCTCGGTAATTGGACACATCGGTCCAGCTGCTCCGCGGCACGTGGGATCTTCCCAGGCCAGGGATCAAACCGGCACCCCTTGCCCACTAGACCACCAGGGAAGCCCAAGGAATTTTTTAAGTATCGTCGAACTGATTCTAAAATTCAGGTGGCAACAAAAGACCCAGAATAGCCAACAGGATAGTTAAGGAGTAGAACAAAGTTTTAAGACTGACCCTAATTGACTTCAGGACCCACTAAAAAGCTACACTAATTGAGATTCTGTGATATTGGCAGGACAAACACATAAACAGAACAGAAATAGATTCTCCAAAGATCAGTCAGCAGATCTTTGACACAGGAGCAAAGGTAACACTAAAAAGTCAAGATAGTTTTCTCAACAAATAATAAAGAAAAGGACAGCAAAAAAAGAAAAAAGAATCTAGACACATACCTAATCCTTTCACAAAATTAAGTCAAGATAATGTAAACTAAAAAACTATACAACTTCCAGAAGTTAGTACGTAAGAAATCCCATATTAAAAGATGGCATAACTTTGATGATCACTTTTTAGATACAACACCATCCATGAAAGAAATAATGGGTAAGCTGGACATCATTAAAATGAAAAATTTTTATTCTGTGAAAGAAACTATCAAGATAATAAAAAGTATTGCCACAGACTAAAAGAAAATCTTTGGAAAATACACATCTGAGAAAGGATGGCTATCTGAAATATACAAAGAAATTCTTAATTTAAAACTCAACAATAAGAAAACAGATTTTTAAAATGAGCCAAAGACTTTGTATATACAGGTTGAAAGATGAACATATGAAAAGATGCTGCACATCATATGTCATCAGGGAAATGCAAATTAGAACAATAAGATACCACTACACACCTTTTTGAATGGGCAAAATCTAGGCCACTGACAACATCAAATTCTGATGAGAAGGTGGAACAAACAAAAATTCTTATTCATTGCTGATGGGAATGCAAAATAGTACTGCCACTTTGGAAGAGTCTTGTGTTTTCTTATAAAACTAAATATACTCTTACCATACAATACAGCAAGCGTGCTCCTTGAAATTTACCCAAAGGAGTTCAAAAGTTGTGTTTACACAAAAAGCTGCATACAGACGTTCTAACTGTTTTATTTATAACTGCCAAAACTTGTGAGCAATCAGCATGTCCTTCAGTAGGTGAATGGGTAATAAACTGTAGTACACCCAAACAATGGAATATTACTAGTGCTAAAAAGACATGAGCCACGTTCAGTTATGAAATCATGGTGGAAATTTAAGTGCATATTACTAAGTGAAAGAAGCCAATCTGAGAAGGTTATATACAGTATGATTCCAACTACATGATAATCTGGAAAAGGCAAAACTATGGAGATGGTAAAAAAAAAAAACAAATCAGGGGTTACTGGAGGTTTTGGTGTGGAGATGATCAGGCAGAACACAGAACTTTTAGGGCAGTGAAAATACTGTGCATGATACTGTATTTGTCACTATACATTTGTGCAAACTCACAGAACATACTATACCAAAAAGTGACCCTACTGTAATCTATGGAGTTTAGACAATAATGAGTTACCTATCTAGGTTCTTTGGCTATGGTAAGTGTATCAGTTTGGTTGGGGATGTTGATAAACGGGGGAGGCTACACATGTGTGGAGAGGGGGCGGGGGTTACATCATTAAAATGAAAAATTTTTATTCTGTGAAAGAAACTATCAAGATAATAAAAAGTATTGCCACAGACTAAAAGAAAATCTTTGGAAAATACACATCTGAGAAAGGATGGCTATCTGAAATATACAAAGAAATTCTTAATTTAAAACTCAACAATAAGAAAACAGATTTTTAAAATGAGCCAAAGACTTTGTATATACAGGTTGAAAGATGAACATATGAAAAGATGCTGCACATCATATGTCATCAGGGAAATGCAAATTAGAACAATAAGATACCACTACACACCTTTTTGAATGGGCAAAATCTAGGCCACTGACAACATCAAATTCTGATGAGAAGGTGGAACAAACAAAAATTCTTATTCATTGCTGATGGGAATGCAAAATAGTACTGCCACTTTGGAAGAGTCTTGTGTTTTCTTATAAAACTAAATATACTCTTACCATACAATACAGCAAGCGTGCTCCTTGAAATTTACCCAAAGGAGTTCAAAAGTTGTGTTTACACAAAAAGCTGCATACAGACGTTCTAACTGTTTTATTTATAACTGCCAAAACTTGTGAGCAATCAGCATGTCCTTCAGTAGGTGAATGGGTAATAAACTGTAGTACACCCAAACAATGGAATATTACTAGTGCTAAAAAGACATGAGCCACGTTCAGTTATGAAATCATGGTGGAAATTTAAGTGCATATTACTAAGTGAAAGAAGCCAATCTGAGAAGGTTATATACAGTATGATTCCAACTACATGATAATCTGGAAAAGGCAAAACTATGGAGATGGTAAAAAAAAAAAACAAATCAGGGGTTACTGGAGGTTTTGGTGTGGAGATGATCAGGCAGAACACAGAACTTTTAGGGCAGTGAAAATACTGTGCATGATACTGTATTTGTCACTATACATTTGTGCAAACTCACAGAACATACTATACCAAAAAGTGACCCTACTGTAATCTATGGAGTTTAGACAATAATGAGTTACCTATCTAGGTTCTTTGGCTATGGTAAGTGTATCAGTTTGGTTGGGGATGTTGATAAACGGGGGAGGCTACACATGTGTGGAGAGGTGGCGGGGGGGGTTACATGAGAAATCTGTATACATTACCTTCAATTTTTCTGTGAACACTCAAATTACTCTAAAATTCTTACAAAAAAAAAAAAACCCTAACCAACCAAAAAAAAAAGTCATCTCAATGGAAAAAGTCTGCTGCATTTCTCCCCTAGGAACAGTGACAATAAATAAGCACCTTGTTAATGTACTAAGAATATGGATACTAAAGCTGTGTGTAAACTCAGGTTCACTATCTTAAAATATTATTGTTTAATAGCACTAGTAGCATCTGTAAAATTTTTAAATGCTACAAATTATGAGCAATGAAGAGAAGGAAAGTGGTTAGGAAGTTACATACAGAAGAATACTGACTGGAGTGAGAGCTGACGTCTCTTTGAGGTTTGACAGGGAGGTGGTCAATAAAACTGCCAATAGCATCGACTTTAGAGAAGTGCAAAAAGCCTTGAAAGTGGAACAACCCCAAGGGCCCTCTCCATTAAAATGTTAAACATTATTAACTGCATAGAGGTATACTGCTGCTCCTTGAAGTGCCTTTTATAAGAAGGACATAATCTCCTAGCCTGTGACCAGCTTCTGCAACCTGAAATTTCTTTGAAGTTTCATATTTTAAACATTTATATTAGTTTTGCATTCTGACTGAAATATATGTGTGATTTTAATTCAAAGTTATGGTTCCACTGTCTGTGTGCAACCTCCTTAAATTTCTAGGAAAATGTAGCCTTAAGAAGTATGTCACGTTGATTATTTAGGGGTTTCAGTGCAACCTAACCTTAATTAGGTTTTAAAAAGGCAAAACTATGGAGATGGTAAAAAAAAAACAAATCAGGGGTTACTGGAGGTTTTGGTGTGGAGATGATCAGGCAGAACACAGAACTTTTAGGGCAGTGAAAATACTGTGCATGATACTGTATTTGTCACTATACATTTGTGCAAACTCACAGAACATACTATACCAAAAAGTGACCCTACTGTAATCTATGGAGTTTAGACAATAATGAGTTACCTATCTAGGTTCTTTGGCTATGGTAAGTGTATCAGTTTGGTTGGGGATGTTGATAAACGGGGGAGGCTACACATGTGTGGAGAGGTGGCGGGGGGGGTTACATGAGAAATCTGTATACATTACCTTCAATTTTTCTGTGAACACTCAAATTACTCTAAAATTCTTACAAAAAAAAAAAAACCCTAACCAACCAAAAAAAAAAGTCATCTCAATGGAAAAAGTCTGCTGCATTTCTCCCCTAGGAACAGTGACAATAAATAAGCACCTTGTTAATGTACTAAGAATATGGATACTAAAGCTGTGTGTAAACTCAGGTTCACTATCTTAAAATATTATTGTTTAATAGCACTAGTAGCATCTGTAAAATTTTTAAATGCTACAAATTATGAGCAATGAAGAGAAGGAAAGTGGTTAGGAAGTTACATACAGAAGAATACTGACTGGAGTGAGAGCTGACGTCTCTTTGAGGTTTGACAGGGAGGTGGTCAATAAAACTGCCAATAGCATCGACTTTAGAGAAGTGCAAAAAGCCTTGAAAGTGGAACAACCCCAAGGGCCCTCTCCATTAAAATGTTAAACATTATTAACTGCATAGAGGTATACTGCTGCTCCTTGAAGTGCCTTTTATAAGAAGGACATAATCTCCTAGCCTGTGACCAGCTTCTGCAACCTGAAATTTCTTTGAAGTTTCATATTTTAAACATTTATATTAGTTTTGCATTCTGACTGAAATATATGTGTGATTTTAATTCAAAGTTATGGTTCCACTGTCTGTGTGCAACCTCCCCTTAAATTTCTAGGAAAATGTAGCCTTAAGAAGTATGTCACGTTGATTATAGTGGCTCTTATGGTCTTTGGTTCATTCAGCTGCATAACCAATTTTGAGAAGCCAGGATAAGAGTGACATATAATTCAGGAATATTTACATAAAAATGGCTGAGAAACAAGAACATTCTGAGAATTAAATCTAGCCACTGAAAAATGCCCTCATTTGAAAGCCCTACTGCTTGCCAACTACCTGTTACAGTTGCTTTGAACAATTAAGTGATTGCTATTTAGCTACTTAAGTTCTTAAAATTAATTTTTATTGGAGCATAGTGGATTTACAATGCTGTGTTATGTGCTCACTTTGGCAGCACATATACGACGTTGTGTTACTATCTGCTGTACAGCCCAGTAAGTTATATTTATACACACACACACACACACACACACACATATCCACTGTTTAGATTCTTTTCCTTTATAGATCATTACAGAGTATTGAGTAGAGTTCCCTGTACTTAATCGTTTGAATTTACTTTTATAGAAAATAAAGACTGCTGTAAGGTTATCTAAATTATTTAGTCCTTGAAATAATATTTCAGCTGACATGTTGACAGTTTTGTATTTTCTGAGTTTTAAATATATAAGATAGTTGTACTATAGGAAAGTTGGACCATAAAGAAGGCTGAATATCGAAAAATTGATGCTTTCAAATTGTGGTGCTGGAGAAAACTCTTGAGAGTCCGGTGGACTGCAATGAATCAAGTCAGTTAATCCTAAAGGAAATTAACCCTGAATATTCATTAGAAGGACTGATGCTGTGAAGTTCCAATATGTGGCCACCTGATGCAAAAAGTCTATATATTGGAAAAGGCCCTTGTGCTGGGAAAGATTGAGGGCAGGAGGAGAAGAGGGCCACAGAGGATGAAATGGTTGTGTGGCATCACTGATTCAATGGACATGAGTTTAAACAAATTCTGGGAAATAGTGAAGGACAGGAAAGCCTAGCATGCTGTAGTCCATGATGGTTACAAAGAGTAGGACATGATTTAGCAACTGAACAACAAGGTAGCTGTACAGTAAGTTTATACAGTAAGTTTAATGTGGCCAATGAAATCATAACTATAAAACATTAAAAAGTGAAGAAATACAACCATCCTCTTGCAAATCAATCCAGTTGTGATGTCTGTTTCTTCCTAAACAATGACACGTTAATAGTATCTAAAAGAAAAAATACTTCTATAGATGTCTCAAAAATACTGATATTTAATTCTCAGAAGTATAGCAATATTGTAGGAGTGCTGAGTAACACTAAATAAAGAGTAATGTTCATAACAACTGATACTTAATGTTTACTATGTATCAGTACTGTTCTAACAGCTTTATATTAATTGACTCATTTAATATCAATCCTAAGGGCTTCACCACAGATGACGACTGCAGCCATAAAACTAAAAGACGCTTGGTCCTTGGAAGAAAAGCTATGACAAACCTAGACAGAGTATTTAAAAGCAGAGATATCTCTTTAATGACAAAAGTCTGTGTAGTCAAAGCTTTGGTTTTCCCAGTAGTCATGTATGGATGTGAGAGTTGTTACAGTAAAGAAGGCTGAGCGCCGAAGAATTGATGCCTTTGAACTGTGGTATTGGAGACGACTATTGACAGTCCCTTGGACTGCAAGGAGATCAAACCAGTCAATCTGAAAGGAAATCAACCCCGAATATTTACTGGAAGAACTGATGCTGAAGCTCCAATACTCTGGCCACCTGATGCAAAGAGTTAACTCATTGGAAAAGAGCCTGATGTTGGAAAAAACAGAAAGCAAAAGGAGAAGGGGATGACAGAGGATGAGATGGTTAGATGGCATCACTGAGTCAATGGACATAAGCTTGAGCAAGGTCCAGGAGATGATGAAGGACAGGGAAGCCTGGTGTGCTTTAGTCCACGGGGTCCAAAGAGTCAGACCTGTGAGCGTCTCAACTGAACTGAAGGGTTTCACAGACAGTTACTAAGGCATAAGAAGTTACATAACCAATGGAAGGCACACAGATACTAAGGAGGAAAACTAGAACAAGAACCCAGGCTGCTCAACCACAGGGACCATAGCTCTCTTAAGAACATTCTGGTTAAGAACAGTGTCACCACTGATTGCTCAATGAAAAACAGAAAAACAAAGCTTTCTCAAGGCCTATGCTGTGTGTCAGGCACCATGCAAGTCTCCAAGAATGAAAAGAAAAGCAAGGTCCGCCCTGCTGGAGCTCAGTCTATACTACAGGAGGCCAACTCAGAACTAAGTTCAAGGATTCAAGTGCTGCTGCTTCTAAACTATTACATTTTCAAACTACTTCTGAGGAATATGTGACAGGGTCTTCAAGGTCCCCTACATCATCATTACGCTTGGACAAGGTAGTTTTTTCCTTTGATAGTCACATACTACTAAAAGTTTAAATTTGACTCATTTAATATCAATCCTAAGGGCTTCACCACAGATGACGACTGCAGCCATAAAACTAAAAGACGCTTGGTCCTTGGAAGAAAAGCTATGACAAACCTAGACAGAGTATTTAAAAGCAGAGATATCTCTTTAATGACAAAAGTCTGTGTAGTCAAAGCTTTGGTTTTCCCAGTAGTCATGTATGGATGTGAGAGTTGTTACAGTAAAGAAGGCTGAGCGCCGAAGAATTGATGCCTTTGAACTGTGGTATTGGAGACGACTATTGACAGTCCCTTGGACTGCAAGGAGATCAAACCAGTCAATCTGAAAGGAAATCAACCCCGAATATTTACTGGAAGAACTGATGCTGAAGCTCCAATACTCTGGCCACCTGATGCAAAGAGTTAACTCATTGGAAAAGAGCCTGATGTTGGAAAAAACAGAAAGCAAAAGGAGAAGGGGATGACAGAGGATGAGATGGTTAGATGGCATCACTGAGTCAATGGACATAAGCTTGAGCAAGGTCCAGGAGATGATGAAGGACAGGGAAGCCTGGTGTGCTTTAGTCCACGGGTCCAAAGAGTCAGACCTGTGAGCGTCTCAACTGAACTGAAGGGTTTCACAGACAGTTACTAAGGCATAAGAAGTTACATAACCAATGGAAGGCACACAGATACTAAGGAGGAAAACTAGAACAAGAACCCAGGCTGCTCAACCACAGGGACCATAGCTCTCTTAAGAACATTCTGGTTAAGAACAGTGTCACCACTGATTGCTCAATGAAAAACAGAAAAACAAAGCTTTCTCAAGGCCTATGCTGTGTGTCAGGCACCATGCAAGTCTCCAAGAATGAAAAGAAAAGCAAGGTCCGCCCTGCTGGAGCTCAGTCTATACTACAGGAGGCCAACTCAGAACTAAGTTCAAGGATTCAAGTGCTGCTGCTTCTAAACTATTACATTTTCAAACTACTTCTGAGGAATATGTGACAGGGTCTTCAAGGTCCCCTACATCATCATTACGCTTGGACAAGGTAGTTTTTTCCTTTGATAGTCACATACTAATAAAATGTTACTCATATACATGGAGAGCTTCAAGAAAATGAGTAAACTGAATGCACTTAAATTGGCAAACAATACACCAGTGACTGTAAATTTCTTACTATCATCCAGGACTTTGCCTGTGCTGCCCAGGAGGAGAGGTGAGGACCACTGGCAGGCAGGCAAAGTCATTCATCTCAGGTGGGACTGTCTCATGGGTGGCAGGATGTTTTGCATCTCTGACCCATGCACTAAATGTCAGTGGTTATCTTTGATCTTTCGGTCACTGTGACAACCAAAAGTGTCACTGCATATTTCTGAATACCCTCAGGAGGTAGAACTTGCCCACACTTGAAAACCATATTCTACATTTCAAGTGTCTTATGAACTTCTGAACTTCACTTTTGTTGTAAAATTTTGTTCTCACTGCTCCAGTATGGACTCAAGCCCTGTGGATGGAATCTAAGTCACATTAAAAAGGTCACACTCTCCTAAGAACATGGCAAAAACACTGTGATCTGTACACATGAATTCTTTCCTCAGGATCAAGAGAATTAGAGATCCGTCCTTCACACATTATTCTGAAGAGCAAAAATTAGATAATATATTAAGTTTTCAATTAGCAGGTATATATTTTAATTAGTGATGGCAGCATTAGCAGGATGTATAAAAAAGATGAAGGAATAAAAATTTCTTTGACCTCTGGTCACATCTGATTTTCCTCTTATATGGTCAGTCATTAAAATTTTAAATATTAAGATAACATAATGTTTAAGACCAAGGAACTTAATCTCAGTTCATACACTAAGTAAGTCTATCAACATATTTTGTACCAAATCTTCATTTGCTTGTAATTTATGTATTTCATGAGTAATATGTTCTGTCAAAGTAAGTGCAGAGATTCTTCATAAATGAAACAAAATTCTGACTAGCAACAGACACCTTTTCTTAGCTTTGATCTGACTCAAGTCAGAGAGAGGGATTTGATCTTATAAATCACACTCTGGACTTCCTCTAAGTGTTCACTCAGATCCAATTATCTTAGAAATTCAGACAGCTCAAGAACTCAAGCAATGATACAATTTCAAGCAAAACCTAAAACATCTTCATTACGCTTGGACAAGGTAGTTTTTCCTTTGATAGTCACATACTAATAAAATGTTACTCATATACATGGAGAGCTTCAAGAAAATGAGTAAACTGAATGCACTTAAATTGGCAAACAATACACCAGTGACTGTAAATTTCTTACTATCATCCAGGACTTTGCCTGTGCTGCCCAGGAGGAGAGGTGAGGACCACTGGCAGGCAGGCAAAGTCATTCATCTCAGGTGGGACTGTCTCATGGGTGGCAGGATGTTTTGCATCTCTGACCCATGCACTAAATGTCAGTGGTTATCTTTGATCTTTCGGTCACTGTGACAACCAAAAGTGTCACTGCATATTTCTGAATACCCTCAGGAGGTAGAACTTGCCCACACTTGAAAACCATATTCTACATTTCAAGTGTCTTATGAACTTCTGAACTTCACTTTTGTTGTAAAATTTTGTTCTCACTGCTCCAGTATGGACTCAAGCCCTGTGGATGGAATCTAAGTCACATTAAAAAGGTCACACTCTCCTAAGAACATGGCAAAAACACTGTGATCTGTACACATGAATTCTTTCCTCAGGATCAAGAGAATTAGAGATCCGTCCTTCACACATTATTCTGAAGAGCAAAAATTAGATAATATATTAAGTTTTCAATTAGCAGGTATATATTTTAATTAGTGATGGCAGCATTAGCAGGATGTATAAAAAAGATGAAGGAATAAAAATTTCTTTGACCTCTGGTCACATCTGATTTTCCTCTTATATGGTCAGTCATTAAAATTTTAAATATTAAGATAACATAATGTTTAAGACCAAGGAACTTAATCTCAGTTCATACACTAAGTAAGTCTATCAACATATTTTGTACCAAATCTTCATTTGCTTGTAATTTATGTATTTCATGAGTAATATGTTCTGTCAAAGTAAGTGCAGAGATTCTTCATAAATGAAACAAAATTCTGACTAGCAACAGACACCTTTTCTTAGCTTTGATCTGACTCAAGTCAGAGAGAGGGATTTGATCTTATAAATCACACTCTGGACTTCCTCTAAGTGTTCACTCAGATCCAATTATCTTAGAAATTCAGACAGCTCAAGAACTCAAGCAATGATACAATTTCAAGCAAAACCTAAAACATCTTCTTGCGAAACTCATAAAAATAGCCTACATCTAGAAAGGAAACTAATACAATGTATTATAGATGTATAGCTTCTTCTTGCTTCTGTAAGATTAGCATTGCTAAATAAACTTACAAAGCAAACAGCAAAAATACTTTCTACATATTCAGTATACTACTATCTATAAATTCCAGCTGCAGGGTATCACCATGACAACAGGAATATACATAGAGCTCAGTTCTCTATGCTATGATGGAAGCATTACTAATTTGAAGAATGCAATATGCTTATGACAGACAGTAACAATTTCACAATATAGTTGTAAAAGAAGGAAAAGATGAGAAGAGTATTTAAAATGGAAGATAAAAGAAAACTGAGATGTCCCTGGTGGTCCAGTGGGTAAGGACACCACCATGCAGTGCAAGGAGCGCTGGTTCGATTCGTGGCCTGGGAAGATCTCACATGCAGCGGAGCGTCTGGACTGATGTGTCCAACTACCAAGGTGGAGCTCTGCAGAGCATGTGCCCAGAACCAGTGCTCTGCAGCGAAAGAGGGCACTGTGATGGGAGGCCCACACAGGCCGAAGAACAGAGATGGATGAAAATAAATAAATGAAAGACCAACAGAAGTGGCCAAAAAAAGAAAATTGATTCATTATGCTGGACGATGACTGACAGTCACTCAGAGAGTTGAGAATGAAATGTTTTTACAATGAATGAATGAATGAGGCAAAAGGCAAAAGAATGACTACACAGAATGACAAACAGAGTGGAAGGAAATCAGATAGATGAGCTACTGTGTCAAAATGATCTGTGATACTAGTTTATAACCTCAGTTGAAGACAGGGTTTCCCTGGTGGCTCAGATGGTAAAGAATCTGCCTGCAGTGCAGGAGACATGGGTTTGATCCCTGGTTTGGAAAGATCCCCTGGAGAAGGGAATGGCCACCTACTTCAGTATTCTTGCTTGGAGAATCCCATGGACAGAGGAGCAGGCTAGATAGTCCCATGGGGATCCATGAGGGTTGCAAAGGGTTGGACACGACTGAACGACTGTCACTTTCAGTGGAAAAGAGAACTGAATAGAATCTGTACCTTGGTATTTTGTACAGATATACTCAAGTCTTCAGATTGGAATGAAAAAGATGCATAAAATCAGGCCAGTGCTCTCACAGACCATGTGAACACACATATGCATTTGTTATTTCACTTAATATGTATCTAGGTACTAGGAAACACAAAGATAAATAAGATACTGGCACTGGCCTTAAGAATTAGTAGTCTAATGCAGAAGACAGTCCTCCAAGTAAAATATAATAATTTAGTGTAACTCCTGAAATAGAAGTACCTATAAAGTACTATGGGAACATAATACCACAGCACTGTTTCATAATTACTCAGAAAGAATTCTTGTTTGTACCTACAGTAAAATTTAGATTTTAATGAAAAGTGCAGTGGCAGTAATTTATAAAATGTTTGATTTATGAAACATTATAAAATTTGCCATCTGTTTAATTGACAAGAGGCAGGCCAGTGCTCATAAAGACATTTTATTTTAATATGATTCCTCAATTTAAAAACACATAGTAAGTTAAGTTTCTGCAATCTCTAACTGCCCCTGGAAGTAAAGACAAGACACTAACAGGGGTGAGAGCTCTGACACTGCTGACTTCTGCGACTGAGGGCAGCACCAGCCTTCTCTTTTTGGGGGGTAAACTAGAGAAGATCATTGTCAAAATCTCTCAGATCCCCCAACAAAAAACTCACCAGCTTGTCAGAGAGGACACAACATGCAGGGTTCAAGGGTGTGTGAATGATCAGGAAAACCACCAGTCACCTCTGACCGTTTGTGGGCGTTTTATGTTACCAGTGAGTCCCTTCAATTATCAGGGCCACTACTGAAACAAAGCTTCAGCTTCAGCGTAATGCAGTGGAAATCAGGCTGAAACTGAAACCAAAGGCCTTTTCCCAAGCGTAAGGTGTCAAAGCGAATTTCCCTGGAGAACATGGGTTTGATCCCTGGTTTGGAAAGATCCCCTGGAGAAGGGAATGGCCACCTACTTCAGTATTCTTGCTTGGAGAATCCCATGGACAGAGGAGCAGGCTAGATAGTCCCATGGGGATCCATGAGGGTTGCAAAGGGTTGGACACGACTGAACGACTGTCACTTTCAGTGGAAAAGAGAACTGAATAGAATCTGTACCTTGGTATTTTGTACAGATATACTCAAGTCTTCAGATTGGAATGAAAAAGATGCATAAAATCAGGCCAGTGCTCTCACAGACCATGTGAACACACATATGCATTTGTTATTTCACTTAATATGTATCTAGGTACTAGGAAACACAAAGATAAATAAGATACTGGCACTGGCCTTAAGAATTAGTAGTCTAATGCAGAAGACAGTCCTCCAAGTAAAATATAATAATTTAGTGTAACTCCTGAAATAGAAGTACCTATAAAGTACTATGGGAACATAATACCACAGCACTGTTTCATAATTACTCAGAAAGAATTCTTGTTTGTACCTACAGTAAAATTTAGATTTTAATGAAAAGTGCAGTGGCAGTAATTTATAAAATGTTTGATTTATGAAACATTATAAAATTTGCCATCTGTTTAATTGACAAGAGGCAGGCCAGTGCTCATAAAGACATTTTATTTTAATATGATTCCTCAATTTAAAAACACATAGTAAGTTAAGTTTCTGCAATCTCTAACTGCCCCTGGAAGTAAAGACAAGACACTAACAGGGGTGAGAGCTCTGACACTGCTGACTTCTGCGACTGAGGGCAGCACCAGCCTTCTCTTTTTGGGGGGTAAACTAGAGAAGATCATTGTCAAAATCTCTCAGATCCCCCAACAAAAAACTCACCAGCTTGTCAGAGAGGACACAACATGCAGGGTTCAAGGGTGTGTGAATGATCAGGGAAAACCACCAGTCACCTCTGACCGTTTTGTGGGCGTTTTATGTTACCAGTGAGTCCCTTCAATTATCAGGGCCACTACTGAAACAAAGCTTCAGCTTCAGCGTAATGCAGTGGAAATCAGGCTGAAACTGCAACCTTTCCCAAACCCATAAAGGGTAAATACCATTTTCTCCCAAGCAGTAAGGTGTACAAAGTTCTTGAATTACTTTTAAGGCCTTTTTCCCCATCCCCTGACATGAATCACCGAAAGAAGAAAGCCCATTTAGTCAAGAAAATTGAAAATGCCTTTTTCCTAGCTAGAAAATTTTGCCATCTAGTTCACTGGAACGACTTGAGCTGTTGGATATGTCTCAAATGCTTTTCTGTCATTCCCTATTACCTTGCATTAAATAAACATTCTTTAAATGCACTAAGGTGCCCTAGATCTGGGGACAGAAATGTTTTTCTTAAAAGGCCAGATTATAAATAACCTAGGCTTTGCAAACCAGGATGCAAAATAAAGGAAATCATGTAGGTATTTAAAAAAATCATTTAAATATATAACCACTGGAAATGTAAAATCATCATTACCTCACAGGAAAACAAAAATAGGGCACAGATTGCTGATTTTAGTGCTAGATCATAGTCAAATATTCAGACCAAGCCAAGACCATCAGACTCCTAAATTAAAAGGAAAGGTCTTTTGCAATAAGACCTAGCTTCTTCTAATAAGAACCTGTAGAAATGATTTAATAAAACTGTTCAAAAGAATTACCTACTGGATATTAAGTATTTTGATTATATCTACCTATAATAAATACTTCAATATATACAGAAAAATGTTCTACATCTGTATAGTTCCCACAGAGTAGCTGCTAGACACAAGGGGCTGTTGAGCATTTAATACGCTGAGTGTGACTAAAATTTTAAAATTTTACTAAATCCTAGCCTTAAAAGTTTTTGAAACATATATAATAGCCATTTAATACTTAGCGGGGGGAGAGGGCAGCACCAGCCTTCTCTTTTTGGGGGGTAAACTAGAGAAGATCATTGTCAAAATCTCTCAGATCCCCCAACAAAAAACTCACCAGCTTGTCAGAGAGGACACAACATGCAGGGTTCAAGGGTGTGTGAATGATCAGGGAAAACCACCAGTCACCTCTGACCGTTTGTGGGCGTTTTATGTTACCAGTGAGTCCCTTCAATTATCAGGGCCACTACTGAAACAAAGCTTCAGCTTCAGCGTAATGCAGTGGAAATCAGGCTGAAACTGCAACCTTTCCCAAACCCATAAAGGGTAAATACCATTTTCTCCCAAGCAGTAAGGTGTACAAAGTTCTTGAATTACTTTTAAGGCCTTTTTCCCCATCCCCTGACATGAATCACCGAAAGAAGAAAGCCCATTTAGTCAAGAAAATTGAAAATGCCTTTTTCCTAGCTAGAAAATTTTGCCATCTAGTTCACTGGAACGACTTGAGCTGTTGGATATGTCTCAAATGCTTTTCTGTCATTCCCTATTACCTTGCATTAAATAAACATTCTTTAAATGCACTAAGGTGCCCTAGATCTGGGGACAGAAATGTTTTTCTTAAAAGGCCAGATTATAAATAACCTAGGCTTTGCAAACCAGGATGCAAAATAAAGGAAATCATGTAGGTATTTAAAAAAATCATTTAAATATATAACCACTGGAAATGTAAAATCATCATTACCTCACAGGAAAACAAAAATAGGGCACAGATTGCTGATTTTAGTGCTAGATCATAGTCAAATATTCAGACCAAGCCAAGACCATCAGACTCCTAAATTAAAAGGAAAGGTCTTTTGCAATAAGACCTAGCTTCTTCTAATAAGAACCTGTAGAAATGATTTAATAAAACTGTTCAAAAGAATTACCTACTGGATATTAAGTATTTTGATTATATCTACCTATAATAAATACTTCAATATATACAGAAAAATGTTCTACATCTGTATAGTTCCCACAGAGTAGCTGCTAGACACAAGGGGCTGTTGAGCATTTAATACGCTGAGTGTGACTAAAATTTTAAAATTTTACTAAATCCTAGTTATTTAAACTTCACATTTAAACAAGTATTTTGGAAACATATATAATAGTTACTTACACATCTAACTAGTAGGGCCTAAGTGAATTTTCTTAGCTTTTTGGTGACCAATTAGGGCATAAGAAACTTTATAGGTTAAAACCAACAGATAACAATTCAAATTATTTTTAACTTCTGCTTATGTGTGATTATATTATAGAACTGAAAAGATCTTCAGAGGACAGGTACCTATGCACAATCAAGTACTTGTGACATGTTCCAAAGAGGAAAAAGAGGTGTACTGCATGATGGCTCATGACTAGAGCTTTCAGTTATTAGAAGACCTAGAATAAAGCACCAGTTCTCTTTAAGGCAGTACTGGGATCTTAGGCAAGTCATTCCATCTCTTTCTTCTTCAATGGCCTCCTCTTTTGTAAAACAGGCCAGTAACAGTAGCTTCTCTACTGAGTTGGTGCTGTGATCAAATGAAATCAAAGGTTTAAGAACCTGGAACACTATAAGCTCACTGAAATCATAAATGTTATTACTTTACATCATTAAATAATATCACATGACAAATATTTTAGGATAAAGTCCACAATCTGATTTGGTAGAAACCATTTCACCACAGTGCATGTGAGTGCATCACATATGGAGTGCTGGTTACCACTGCATTTTCATCCAGCAGACATAACTCTGAATTCTGGCTCTACAGGCTCCTAATGCAGCCATGTCACATGACTAGCCTGAGCCTCATTTCCTTATCTGAAAAATGAGATAATAAAATATCAAATATATATATTGCTCATACACATATTAATATTGGTGACTGATTAAGAGTTCATCTTAATATCAATTCTCAATTCCCTGTCTCAATTAGAGATTTCGGTTTCTTGCTCATTCTTTAGGGTAAAATGCGGAATAATTACTTCCTTTCTTGCATATTTTAGGGAAAAGGGATCACAAAACTGAATACAGCTGTCAGCATTAAAAGACAGAATCAAGAGCAGTTTCTCTTGAAGTTATGACATTTTTATGAAAAACCAATGAGGTGAAGAATAAAGATCATCTCAGACCAAAGCAAAAAATTTGAGAGTAGCCATTCTGGTGGTATTAATACATTTCCATAGGCAGAAATTTGAGAACAGCACTGAAATCTATACATTACCATGTGTAAAGCAGATAGCTAGTGGGAAGTTGCTATGTAACAGAGAGCTCAGCCTAGTTACCCTGTGATGACCTACGGGGTGAAATAGGGGTGAGGTGGGAGGGAGGTCAAAAATGGGGGATATATGTTTACTTATAATTGACTCATGCTGTTGTACAGCAGAAACGAACACAACATTGTAAAGCAATTATCCTTCAATTAAAAATAAGATAAACCTTAAGGACAAATACTGAGTAAGCACGGAACACTGGATCACAGAAAATGCAGACGGTCAAGAAATAAACACTGATACAGACCTAAAGAAGCAGTAACCCTGAAAACACCTGATCCATTTCCTGTACCAAGTATTTCCCTACTGCAGAGACAGATGCATATGGCAAACACAGTCTGATGCAATTATACATTACCATCATTCTACCTAGATGGCAGACATGTTCTCTGCCAAATTCTAATGAATTCAAATGGAGTTTCTATCAGGCTGTGCAGGTCAAGTCTGAACTCAGAAGGAATGAGGACCATGAATGATTAGCTATGCCTGCTGTGAGTTAGAAGGAAGGAAGGTACCTTCACACTGTATGTGCAAACCCTTTCATACCACTAGTTGCCATTTCTCTGATTTTAAGAGCAAAAAACTTCCACGAGTAAGCTGAATTTCATGTATCTTTTTGTACAGAGAACAGCCTGACAGCTCAGAGCCCAGTTCTCTGGATCACTGTATTTCTGGTTTGTTAATTACCCAACTGGCATTCTGGTTCACTGATTAGTCTCTTGTGGGTTTGGTTACATAAACTCCAAATGGGCAGTAGCATCCATTCCCAGTGAACTGGACAAAGTTAATTTCCTGAGTCAGCAATACTGATAAGCAAATACCAGTCTATGGCAAATTCACAAAGGTAATGTCATCCCTTCCAATTTTAGTAATTTCCTTTCTTAAACTTTTCTTCATGGTATGCTACTGCCAGTCTCAGATGACGTTTAATTCTATAGGAAAGCTCTTACCACCTCTCAATCTGGAGTTTAAAACCAAGGAGAACAAAGGGAGTAGTTTAGTTCTTTCTTGGCCTATGATTCTGTCAGCCTTTCAACAGTACTTTTATCTTCACCTTTCTTTTGATTTCAGAATCTTTCTTTCCCAAACCCAAGAAAACTCAGTCATACCCACTGATGACAGCATCATTTATTTTCAGCTCGACCCTACTAGACTTATAATTGACTCATGCTGTTGTACAGCAGAAACGAACACAACATTGTAAAGCAATTATCCTTCAATTAAAAATAAGATAAACCTTAAGGACAAATACTGAGTAAGCACGGAACACTGGATCACAGAAAATGCAGACGGTCAAGAAATAAACACTGATACAGACCTAAAGAAGCAGTAACCCTGAAAACACCTGATCCATTTCCTGTACCAAGTATTTCCCTACTGCAGAGACAGATGCATATGGCAAACACAGTCTGATGCAATTATACATTACCATCATTCTACCTAGATGGCAGACATGTTCTCTGCCAAATTCTAATGAATTCAAATGGAGTTTCTATCAGGCTGTGCAGGTCAAGTCTGAACTCAGAAGGAATGAGGACCATGAATGATTAGCTATGCCTGCTGTGAGTTAGAAGGAAGGAAGGTACCTTCACACTGTATGTGCAAACCCTTTCATACCACTAGTTGCCATTTCTCTGATTTTAAGAGCAAAAAACTTCCACGAGTAAGCTGAATTTCATGTATCTTTTTGTACAGAGAACAGCCTGACAGCTCAGAGCCCAGTTCTCTGGATCACTGTATTTCTGGTTTGTTAATTACCCAACTGGCATTCTGGTTCACTGATTAGTCTCTTGTGGGTTTGGTTACATAAACTCCAAATGGGCAGTAGCATCCATTCCCAGTGAACTGGACAAAGTTAATTTCCTGAGTCAGCAATACTGATAAGCAAATACCAGTCTATGGCAAATTCACAAAGGTAATGTCATCCCTTCCAATTTTAGTAATTTCCTTTCTTAAACTTTTCTTCATGGTATGCTACTGCCAGTCTCAGATGACGTTTAATTCTATAGGAAAGCTCTTACCACCTCTCAATCTGGAGTTTAAAACCAAGGAGAACAAAGGGAGTAGTTTAGTTCTTTCTTGGCCTATGATTCTGTCAGCCTTTCAACAGTACTTTTATCTTCACCTTTCTTTTGATTTCAGAATCTTTCTTTCCCAAACCCAAGAAAACTCAGTCATACCCCACTGATGACAGCATCATTTATTTTCAGGTCTACACAACTCCCCGCCGAACCCTATGTTTCCTAGTTTACCTTTCGAACATTTGCCAGCCGATTCATCATCAAGGACTCCTCCCGGTCATCATCATCATCCAGGTCCAGCATCGGCATTCCAAAGGGGTCAATGAGGCTACAGCACCTGGAACCTTCATCCCTCGGATCAAAGGGGTCCACGATGATGGGTTCTGTTCCTTTTATTTCGCAGCGACAGAAGGGGCAGCCCTGGCCATCTGACTCCTGAACAAACACAAAAACCATGCTGATTGGTCTTTGTTCAAATGAAACAACACTGAGAGGGGTTAAAGGTCTACAGCTATAAAAAGAAACTTGAAAAAAAGAAGAGGGTTTTGGGATAGGCACTGGGAGTAGAGGAAGATCTACCTTGAAAGTGGTGGAGTAGATAATGGAGCCAACAAAATGGATGTTAGGTATTTCAAATTTATGAAGAAAAATTTCTTTTAAAAAATCCTTTGATCTGACAAAGAAAAAGAGCCTAGCTTTACTAAATGTTCACTTATATTTTGTTTTTTTTTAGAATTTTTTCTTTTTTTTTATACTTTGGGTGGTGGGGTGGGGAGGGAGGGGGATGGGCGGGCCACTTCTATTGGTCTTTCATTTCTCTATTTTAATCCGTCTTTGTTCTTTGGCTCCTGTGGGCCTCCCATCGTGGTGGCCTCTGTCCTCACAGAGCTCTGCTCGCCAGAGCTCCGGCTTGGTAATTGGACACATCGGTCCAGCCACTCCGCGGCACGTGGGATCTTCCCAGCCCAGGGATTGAACCGGCGCCCCCTGCACTGCAAGGCGGTGTCCTTACCCATTGGACCACCAGGGGAAGCCCCCACTTATAATTTTAACGTGTGAAAACCTTAAGAGTCCTGGAAACTGAATCATGTCATTACCAAAAGGCACCCGTCCTAATTCAACATTCTATAAAAAGGACATTTTGATAAAAATTCATCATAATAAAATAGCAGTATCAACTGGAGCAATACATTTCAAAGTCAATTCTGGAAAAATTCCTACGTACATAACTAAGGGTAAATATTCCATTTTGATTGTTGAGGTTTTTTGAAGTTTGAATTATAAGCAATCGGTGCGGAAAAAAGTAAGTTTATATTCAGAAATCACTGTCTGTCCTGAGAGCTGGTCATCCTGACACAGCTCATATGGAATGTAATAACGTGTGAGGTAATACATTTCGCTCCGCCCTTTGCTTCCAAACTAGATACCGCAAAGAGATCTGCACAAATACTCTTGAGCCAGAATTTCATTTATTGGTAATTTATTTTTTAAATCTCCCAATTCCATTTCTCAAAAACTAACTACATTAAGAATTTACAATTGGTAGGATGACTACCAACTGGAAAACAGGATGACTGTTTGCTCACACTGCATATAATGCACACTTTTAGAGATAGATGGTATATGATACTTACCACCAACCTTTTGTTTCTGCATTATACCTTGACTTAGTAGTATATCATTTAAGAAAGCAATAAAAACTACAAGATCATTTTAAAGGCAAAAATGGCATGAATAAGCATCATTGTAGAAATGAGACTATGAATGAAAAGAGCTAACATCTTTAGAGAAACCATTTGGTACTTAAGATTGTCCCATCCACTTGGTACGATGGAAACCTGCCCTCCAGTGATGCTCTGATCAATGGTGGAGGAACACTCTCGCTCGCCTTTCACTGGACAATTACTCATCATACACTCCATAAGAGATTCTGTGGTAGGTGGTCTATTCATTCTCAAGCTTCACTCTGATTAACAAACCAAACAAATTTTCCAAACAAATTGTCAAAAAAAGAAAAGCAAATGCTTTATGGATTGGTTAATTAAAATAACTGTAACAATTCCTTATTCATCTACTGCTTACATAATTTGGCAAAGAAACTTGGAATGGTAAAAGAGCTGAACTAAGGTGACGTGAAAAGAGAGAGACAGGCCAGTACAAAATCCTTTGATGTCTACTGTCACATGTGGGCTTCAAGGCAGCTCAATTATTTGCTCCATCATTTCACAGATGGTGAAACTGTTAACTTAATTCTCCTATCTTACACAGATGTTTTCTAAGTCAAGAGTAAAATGAGTCAACTACATCTTCAAAGTCAATTCTGGAAAATTTTAACTAAGGGTAAATATTCCATTTTGATTGTTGAGGTTTTTTGAAGTTTGAATTATAAGCAATCGGTGCGGAAAAAAGTAAGTTTATATTCAGAAATCACTGTCTGTCCTGAGAGCTGGTCATCCTGACACAGCTCATATGGAATGTAATAACGTGTGAGGTAATACATTTCGCTCCGCCCTTTGCTTCCAAACTAGATACCGCAAAGAGATCTGCACAAATACTCTTGAGCCAGAATTTCATTTATTGGTAATTTATTTTTTAAATCTCCCAATTCCATTTCTCAAAAACTAACTACATTAAGAATTTACAATTGGTAGGATGACTACCAACTGGAAAACAGGATGACTGTTTGCTCACACTGCATATAATGCACACTTTTAGAGATAGATGGTATATGATACTTACCACCAACCTTTTGTTTCTGCATTATACCTTGACTTAGTAGTATATCATTTAAGAAAGCAATAAAAACTACAAGATCATTTTAAAGGCAAAAATGGCATGAATAAGCATCATTGTAGAAATGAGACTATGAATGAAAAGAGCTAACATCTTTAGAGAAACCATTTGGTACTTAAGATTGTCCCATCCACTTGGTACGATGGAAACCTGCCCTCCAGTGATGCTCTGATCAATGGTGGAGGAACACTCTCGCTCGCCTTTCACTGGACAATTACTCATCATACACTCCATAAGAGATTCTGTGGTAGGTGGTCTATTCATTCTCAAGCTTCACTCTGATTAACAAACCAAACAAATTTTCCAAACAAATTGTCAAAAAAAGAAAAGCAAATGCTTTATGGATTGGTTAATTAAAATAACTGTAACAATTCCTTATTCATCTACTGCTTACATAATTTGGCAAAGAAACTTGGAATGGTAAAAGAGCTGAACTAAGGTGACGTGAAAAGAGAGAGACAGGCCAGTACAAAATCCTTTGATGTCTACTGTCACATGTGGGCTTCAAGGCAGCTCAATTATTTGCTCCATCATTTCACAGATGGTGAAACTGTTAACTTAATTCTCCTATCTTACACAGATGTTTTCTAACTCAAGAGTAAATATTTAAGGAAAGCTCAACCTACCTCCAATCTTTTGATAAGAAGAATGTTAAATAAAAGTACATATTCAATACAGGTTATCATCTAGGTATAATTCCCTTATTGTAAAAGTCAAAAGGGGACCATATTGTGTGTCTGCAGTGAATCTTCCTACAGATCTACATAAGGTAATTTCAAATAGACAATTCTAATATAAAAGAGCAAGATACAAAAGAACTAATGTTCTCTGTATTTTTAATGCAAGAAGGATGGAAAGTGGTACCCCAGGCCCTAAGCAGAACAATACAAAGCGATAGTAATTAAATCAGTATGGAGCTGGCATAAAGAGATACATAGGTCAATGGGACAGAACAGAAATGAACCCACGGATATACAGTCAATTAATTCACAACAAAGGAGTCAAGAATACACAAGGGGAAGAGGGCAGCCTCTTCAACAAATGGTGTTGGAAAAATAAGACAGTCATATGGCATGCATAAATAAATACTTGGCTGTTATCCCATATACAAAAATTAACTTAAAATGGACTAAAGAATTGAGGTAAAAACTGAAATAATAAAACTTCTAGCTCAAAGAAAATATACGCAGTAGGTTCCTTGGCAGATCTTGGCAAAATTTGTTTCTGACACCAAAATAAAAAAACAGCAAAAGCCATAATAAACAAGTGGGACTGTGTGCATGCTAAGTCACTTTAGTCATGTCCAACTCTTTGTGACTCCATGAACCGTGGCCTGCTGGGCTCCTCTGTCTATGGGATTTTTCCTAACCTACTAAGTGGGAGAAAATACTTGCAAGTCACAAATGTGATAAAAGGCCAAAATCCTAAGCAAATAAGGAACTCATACAGAGGACATATGTATACATACAGCAGATTCAGGTTGATGTGTGGCAGTAAACAACAGAACTATGTAAAAAATAAATGAATAATTCAAAAAAAAAAAAAAAAAAACTCAGGCAGCTCAACTGGAAGCAAAACAAAAACAAACTACTAACAACCTGATTTTAAAAATGGACAGATCTAAACAGACATTTTTCCAAAGACACATACATGGCAAATGGGCTTTCCAGGTGGTGCTAGTGGTAAAGGACCCAACTACCAATGAAGGAGACATAAGAGACCCAGGTTTGATCCCTGGGTCATGAAGATCCCCTAGAGAAAAGTATGGCAACCCACTCCTGTACGGTCCTTAGAGTTGCCAAGAGTCAGACAGAACTGAAGCAACTCAATACAGGACAGCACATACATAGTAAACACGCACATGAAAAGATACTCATTGTCACTAATCATCAGGGACATGCAAATCAAAACCACAAGGTTATTATCAAAAATACTACAAATAACAACTGTTGGTGAGGATGTGGACAAAGAAAACCCTTGTGTACTGTTCGTGGGAATATAAATTAATGCAGGCTCTACATAGAACAGTCTGAAGGTTCCTCAAAAAATTAAAAAAAGAACTACCATACAATCTAGCAATTCCACTTTGGATATTTACCTGAAGAAAATGAAAACACTAATTAGAAAAGACATATGCACATGTTATGTTCATTGTAGCATTATTTACAGTGGCAGAGATATGGAAATCACCTAAGTGTCCATCAATGGATAAAAACTGTAGTATATATACATATATATATATGTATATACATATATGTATATATCTGTATGTGTATATATATATAAACACACAATTGAATATAATTCAGACATAAAAAGAATGAAATCTTGCCATTTGCCAGAACATTGGTGAACCTCAAGGGCATTATGTAGGTGAAATAAACCGGAGAAAGACAAATACATTATGATCTGTTACACATGAAAGTGGGACATGCTCCTTTAGTCATGTCCAACTCTTTGTGACTCCATGAACCGTGGCCTGCTGGGCTCCTCTGTCTATGGGATTTTCCTAACCTACTAAGTGGGAGAAAATACTTGCAAGTCACAAATGTGATAAAAGGCCAAAATCCTAAGCAAATAAGGAACTCATACAGAGGACATATGTATACATACAGCAGATTCAGGTTGATGTGTGGCAGTAAACAACAGAACTATGTAAAAAATAAATGAATAATTCAAAAAAAAAAAAAAAAAAACTCAGGCAGCTCAACTGGAAGCAAAACAAAAACAAACTACTAACAACCTGATTTTAAAAATGGACAGATCTAAACAGACATTTTTCCAAAGACACATACATGGCAAATGGGCTTTCCAGGTGGTGCTAGTGGTAAAGGACCCAACTACCAATGAAGGAGACATAAGAGACCCAGGTTTGATCCCTGGGTCATGAAGATCCCCTAGAGAAAAGTATGGCAACCCACTCCTGTACGGTCCTTAGAGTTGCCAAGAGTCAGACAGAACTGAAGCAACTCAATACAGGACAGCACATACATAGTAAACACGCACATGAAAAGATACTCATTGTCACTAATCATCAGGGACATGCAAATCAAAACCACAAGGTTATTATCAAAAATACTACAAATAACAACTGTTGGTGAGGATGTGGACAAAGAAAACCCTTGTGTACTGTTCGTGGGAATATAAATTAATGCAGGCTCTACATAGAACAGTCTGAAGGTTCCTCAAAAAATTAAAAAAAGAACTACCATACAATCTAGCAATTCCACTTTGGATATTTACCTGAAGAAAATGAAAACACTAATTAGAAAAGACATATGCACATGTTATGTTCATTGTAGCATTATTTACAGTGGCAGAGATATGGAAATCACCTAAGTGTCCATCAATGGATAAAAACTGTAGTATATATACATATATATATATATGTATATACATATATGTATATATCTGTATGTGTATATATATATAAACACACAATGGAATATAATTCAGACATAAAAAAAGAATGAAATCTTGCCATTTGCCAGAACATTGGTGAACCTCAAGGGCATTATGTAGGTGAAATAAACCGGAGAAAGACAAATACATTATGATCTGTTACACATGAAATATAAAAATTAATTAATTCAAAACAAAAATAAGTTGAGACAAAGATAACAGATTGGTGGTTGCCAAAGGCAACCATAAGGTGTGTGGGGGAATAGGTGGTCTTAGATCTAGTTTAAGCAAGCTGAATGCCACTAAGTAAATAAAGTATAAAAGAGCTGATGTTCCCTGTGTCTTAAATGCATGAAGGGTGGAAATCAGTACCCAGGGCCTTAAGTTGACACTTCATTCATTTAAACATTTTTTAAAAATTATTTGAAAATTTCAAACATAAACAAATATAGAAGACTGTAATGAAGCTGTACGTACCTCTCTCCCAATCTCAACAAATATCAATTAATGCCCAATCCTATCTCAGCTACAGATTCACTGGCTCCCTCCACCCTTAGATAAGTTTGAAGTACATCCTGCACATCAGACAAATTCCAATCTAAATAATTAAAATCATGTTATTTTTGAGCACAGTGACTAGAATGAAAAAGCAACTGCATTCCACTATGAAAGTTTCCTTTGACCCTCCAAGGTCAGTTTGCATGCTGTCTGGTTAACTTCCAGTTTATATTATCTATTTCCTGATAAAGGATAACTGAAAAGATTCTGTTTGGAAAGAGGAGGAGGTGAAATGCAATAATAGTATCTTGAGGGTACAAGAAAAAGAATGGGATCAGTTCATCTAAAACTAAATTTATGTTTTTGCCATCTCTCCTATAAAGCTTAATACTATGCAAATTACTTATGTGAGAGTAGCTGCTTTCTGAGTATATGTCACAAAATACATGTTCTATCAAGGGATTGTATTGACAAGGGATTGTATTGAGATCAAAATCCATCTGGAATGTTTCTATTTTGATTTGCAAACACAGATCACACAGTTTGGCTCCTCTAATGTAACTTCATCCACTACTTTCTCCATAAACTGACTACTGTCACATGAAAATTAAGTTTGACCATTTTCTCAAATTTGGTACTCAAGTTCTCAAATTTTGTTGCTATTTTGGTGCTTCACTCTCGTTTCAGTCATATGGCTGATTAAACACAAAGAATGTCTTCAACAGACACATAAATGATCAGAATTGTGCCTCAATCGTTAAAATACATGTTTCTGTCAGCATAAATTTAATGCAAGATCACAGAATGTATGTTAATGAAGAAGGACCAATAAATAACTCCTACAGTCCCCAACAAATTCAAATTCTGAGAAAATTAAGAGGAAGTACTTGGAATCCATCCATTTCAATTTACTCAGTAGATTTCACTTCCTTAAAAAAATTCTGCCAAACCAAACAGAGTTACAGTCCCCAACAAATTCATGATAAAATTACTCAGATTCTGTGTCTTAATCAGGGGCTAGGCTTTTAATTTTTTTTTTGAAAATTTCAAACATAAACAAATATAGAAGACTGTAATGAAGCTGTCGTACCTCTCTCCCAATCTCAACAAATATCAATTAATGCCCAATCCTATCTCAGCTACAGATTCACTGGCTCCCTCCACCCTTAGATAAGTTTGAAGTACATCCTGCACATCAGACAAATTCCAATCTAAATAATTAAAATCATGTTATTTTTGAGCACAGTGACTAGAATGAAAAAGCAACTGCATTCCACTATGAAAGTTTCCTTTGACCCTCCAAGGTCAGTTTGCATGCTGTCTGGTTAACTTCCAGTTTATATTATCTATTTCCTGATAAAGGATAACTGAAAAGATTCTGTTTGGAAAGAGGAGGAGGTGAAATGCAATAATAGTATCTTGAGGGTACAAGAAAAAGAATGGGATCAGTTCATCTAAAACTAAATTTATGTTTTTGCCATCTCTCCTATAAAGCTTAATACTATGCAAATTACTTATGTGAGAGTAGCTGCTTTCTGAGTATATGTCACAAAATACATGTTCTATCAAGGGATTGTATTGACAAGGGATTGTATTGAGATCAAAATCCATCTGGAATGTTTCTATTTTGATTTGCAAACACAGATCACACAGTTTGGCTCCTCTAATGTAACTTCATCCACTACTTTCTCCATAAACTGACTACTGTCACATGAAAATTAAGTTTGACCATTTTCTCAAATTTGGTACTCAAGTTCTCAAATTTTGTTGCTATTTTGGTGCTTCACTCTCGTTTCAGTCATATGGCTGATTAAACACAAAGAATGTCTTCAACAGACACATAAATGATCAGAATTGTGCCTCAATCGTTAAAATACATGTTTCTGTCAGCATAAATTTAATGCAAGATCACAGAATGTATGTTAATGAAGAAGGACCAATAAATAACTCCTACAGTCCCCAACAAATTCAAATTCTGAGAAAATTAAGAGGAAGTACTTGGAATCCATCCATTTCAATTTACTCAGTAGATTTCACTTCCTTAAAAAAATTCTGCCAAACCAAAAGAGACAGAAGTTATCAGCGAGTTCTACACCATCTGAAACTTAACTATGTAATATGCTCATGATAAAATTACTCAGATTCATCTCACAACAATACTGTAAGTCAATTATATTAAATATAAGTGTAACTTCAATTAACCTGAGAACAAATTAACATTAACAGAAGAGTAGAAAATAATTAATTTCCCCTCAATATTCCAATTCCCCAGTAACATCCTTAGTAAAAGTTCATATATTATCATTATCAATCTCATCATCATCATACGTCAGTTCATTTCTGTTTAAATGTTCAGATATTATTTTGCAAATTCTTTAAATTTGTTACACATAAACATTCAGTACACTTTACTTTGCTCTCAGGATGATTAATTACTTTAATGCATACTTTAAGGTCAATCACTTCATGCCTTCCCACAAATATGGTATAAATGGAGGGTCCTAGAAAATACATTACTTCATGAGTCTCATTTTGGAGTGTATTTTATACTTTTACTGGGTATGTACAGTGTGTGTGTATTTCCTGTCTCAGTAACTTCTAATGTATATTACCTTGCTGTAATTCATACAGATTTGAAGTGAATTATTTGAAGTGTGTTTAAAACTCTTTTAAAACATGGAAAAACTATAAACAAATAAATAACCTGATACTTAGCATATCTTAGTATACCCAAACTATATTAAGAGTACCTTGGGTCCATGCTAAGCATTTTTCAGAGCACAATCTATCCCACAAAAACTCAGTAGCTTTTTGTCAATGAGGTATGAATGAGGCTCTGTGGTAAAGAATCTGCCTGCAATGCAGGAGAACTGAGTTCAATTCCTGGGTCAGAAAGACACCCTGGAGAAGGAAATGGCAGCCCACTCCACTGTTCTTGCCTGGAGAATGCCATGGACCGAGGAGCCTGGCCGGCTGCAGTCAATGGGTTTGCAAGAATCAGACACAACTTAGCAACTAAACCACCACCAGCAGAAAGATTCCATATGTCACAAAGCAACTAAGTCTGTGAGCCAAGCCTGTGGTTCAGAGCCTGGGTGCCACAATCACTGAAGCCTGTGCACCCTAGAGCCCATGCTTAATGCAAGAGGCCACGGCACTGAGAAGCCTACACATGGCAACGAGAGAAAAGTCTTCTCAGCTACCAAGACCAGCCCAGCCAAAAATAAATAAATAAATAAAATCATTTTAAAAAAAGAATGAATGAGGACAGTTAATAGTGGTATCAGAGTAAGTAACAGAAAGAGAGAGAGAAAAATCTTTAGTTCTGGTGTTCTACTACAGATGGGCAAAGGAAGAGAATCTAGGTGCTTCCAGTTTTAATTCGGAAGGCCTAAGAAAACAGTGAATCAGGAAAGGCACATAGACATTCTGAATCAGGAGGCTTGGATCAAAATCCTATACCCACCAACTCCAACTGTGTGATACTGGGTAAGCCCTTTCATCTTACTACAGGGTATAATAAAAGAACACACATTTCAAGGGATATTTTAAAGATAAGCTGAGATTAATTCAAAGCTTTCCAAAGTGCTATGCAAATTCTGGTTGCTATAATTACTACAAAAATAGTCTCAAGGACAAGGAAACGATGTAAAATAGCTGAGGAAACATACCATAGCTCTTACATGACTCAAAGTGAAACAGGAGTTCCAACACTTTACCCCATTTATTAAAAAAAAAAAAAAAACCCACAACATGTAACCAAGGAAAAATACTAATTTATAATATCCTTAAAGGCGAATATTTTCTTATTTGTAGTATTAAGGCTAAAAAGTTTCACAGAGACTAGAAATTTTAAGGCTGGTTGCTTTTGAAGGAAGATATATTAAAAGATTATTTCTTAGTGCCTTGAATGTGATCCTTTGAGCTGGCTTCTCACCTCTCAGTTATAGATTTCTTCCCCAACAATGCTCTCTAAATATGGGACATATGTAAATCTCTTTAATCACATATCATTTTATAACCAGAGTTCATTAATTTCCATCTACTGACATTTTGTTAAATATTTAAAATATTCCAGTGTCTTTCTTTTAAATTATTTTGAAATAAAAATATGCAGGAGGACTAACTGGAAGAAAAAATTAATTTTTCTTTTAATTTAATTAAAGTCCTTGGAAGTAATTCAAAACAAGGCTGCATATGCAATTGGCATATGTACATCCATTTTTACTTTGGAAGGAAAATTTGAAGAACACGGCTAACAGTCTGTGTTATTCATGAGCTCAGAAGCTATTTTCTAGATTCCTGGAAGGAAAAATCGAATGAAAACAGTTCCTTACTTTACATCTTATGTAGTAACCCTGCAACATCACTGCTGCATAATGTGCTATTACAAAAAAGAAGACACGAGGAATTCAGATTAAAGAAAATGTTTTGCTAATATTCACAGAATTGTGTGAAGTGAAAGAAAACTCTCCAAGATTCACTGCCAAGGAGAGAAAAGAAATGCCTCACCCAGAGTGATACTGCTTCAAAGAATGCCTCTAGGGAGGTGATTACTCAGCTTACTCAGTATTCTGTGCAAACCCAGGCTTGCTTATTCAATTTATTAAATAACACAGATGTTTCAGAAGAAGAAAAGTATCTGACACCTCTTTGGAGGCATGACTAATGGGCCATTATGACAGCAGTTAAAGAGGAACCGCTTGCAGCCTGTAACAACTGACTGACACCTCTACTGTGCATTTCTTAGGTTTCTGTTAATTACATAAACTTTAAGTCTCCAATGAATTTCAATTAAACCAAAGTAGGGCATCAAGTGGAAGGAAAAGTTAGCGAAGAACGACTTGCTAAAAACACACAATGGTTGGGCACATAATGTATGGTCTGGGTTTAATATTTCCTACTGCACTCAAACTGACTTCTCAGAGCTTCCTGGCAGACATGCAGCCTTTAAAATCCTCTTTATGTCGGTACACCCAACCAAAGTAGCAGAAAGTAACAAAAATGTCTCCCATCCACCATTAAATTTCAAAGATAACAGGATATTCATCTCAAGTGATTATTACTACCATGCCCTTCTATAAAATTTTAGATTTAATTTTAATTTTTTGAGGGTATGGACTGGATCTTTACTATAGAATGTAGGACGTGGGACCAAAAGCTCAAAGAATATTTTGAAAATTTCAAAAAAAACACGGCTAACAGTTAATTTCTTTTAATTTAAGTAAAGTCCTTGGAAGTAATTCAAAACAAGGCTGCATATGCAATTGGCATATGTACATCCATTTTTACTTTGGAAGGAAAATTTGAAGAACACGGCTAACAGTCTGTGTTATTCATGAGCTCAGAAGCTATTTTCTAGATTCCTGGAAGGAAAAATCGAATGAAAACAGTTCCTTACTTTACATCTTATGTAGTAACCCTGCAACATCACTGCTGCATAATGTGCTATTACAAAAAAGAAGACACGAGGAATTCAGATTAAAGAAAATGTTTTGCTAATATTCACAGAATTGTGTGAAGTGAAAGAAAACTCTCCAAGATTCACTGCCAAGGAGAGAAAAGAAATGCCTCACCCAGAGTGATACTGCTTCAAAGAATGCCTCTAGGGAGGTGATTACTCAGCTTACTCAGTATTCTGTGCAAACCCAGGCTTGCTTATTCAATTTATTAAATAACACAGATGTTTCAGAAGAAGAAAAAAGTATCTGACACCTCTTTGGAGGCATGACTAATGGGCCATTATGACAGCAGTTAAAGAGGAACCGCTTGCAGCCTGTAACAACTGACTGACACCTCTACTGTGCATTTCTTAGGTTTCTGTTAATTACATAAACTTTAAGTCTCCAATGAATTTCAATTAAACCAAAGTAGGGCATCAAGTGGAAGGAAAAGTTAGCGAAGAACGACTTGCTAAAAACACACAATGGTTGGGCACATAATGTATGGTCTGGGTTTAATATTTCCTACTGCACTCAAACTGACTTCTCAGAGCTTCCTGGCAGACATGCAGCCTTTAAAATCCTCTTTATGTCGGTACACCCAACCAAAGTAGCAGAAAGTAACAAAAATGTCTCCCATCCACCATTAAATTTCAAAGATAACAGGATATTCATCTCAAGTGATTATTACTACCATGCCCTTCTATAAAATTTTAGATTTAATTTTAATTTTTTGAGGGTATGGACTGGATCTTTACTATAGAATGTAGGACGTGGGACACAGAAGATGCTCAAAGAATATTTCCTAACTGAGTGGATTTGAAACACTGGAGAATGATCAATAAAATATCCCATGTCTGCTTCTACCAAGCAAGTTAAGGGAAATCAAATTATTCTTGGGCACAATTTAGTATGAAAACTCAATTCTTTCTCTGGTAGAAAAACCAAACAAGCATATAAAAACAAAAACACTTCCTTTAAAGACACAAGGCAGATTCTAGGCCTTTGCCATTTTGAATAAGTAAAAATTTCGGAAAAACATGTGTTGGAGGGAGGAAGCCAACTTTGACCCCATGATGAAACTGTTTTTTTGACTTGATTTTCATCACTTTTGTTTCATAATCATACTTAATGGCTTGCCTGGAGGACCCTGTCCCTCTGCCTGTTTTAACTAAAGTGTCTTTGTTCAGAACCCTGTCCATCTGTGGATGGCAGGAAGGGAGAATTTAACACATCCTCTGCCTGAGGCTTGCCAATCTAGATGTTTGCAAGACTAATGGCCTTTTTTGCTTTGCTTCCTCACCTCCCTCCAATCTCTGATTTTTAAAAGAAAGTAGCATTCAGACCCTGATAAGACGGTTATTTTCAGGCGCTAGCATGCCATCTTTTCAGTCAGCTTCTTTCAAAACAAAGTCATTTTCCTTGCTTCAAAACCTTGTCTCTCAGCTTTACTGGCCTGTTGTGCAGCGAGCAGAGCAAGTCTGGACTTGGTACCACATCTACACATATCCAGAGATTCACACATTTCCAATTACATCTACAAGCTTATATACAATGTCTGACAACACAGTATTGAACTATAGAAATGTTCCATAATTGTGCTCATTTGTCCTCATACTGACAATCAATTAGGATAAATTCAGTGTGCAGCCTCACTGATGTGAGGTTCTTGGTATAGCTGATGTTTGTTAACTGTTTTAACTAAATTAACTTTATAAGACCTTTATTTTTATTAAATAACATGAGTATCTTGCAACAATGCGTTTAGATGATTGTCAAATACAGCTGTTCATACAAAACTATGAAAGCTGTCAAAACAGATCTTTTGGTTGCTGGCAAGCAGTAATGAGTGAAATCTATATGTATATGTAGAAACATTTAGGTTATCCAACAGTGGAAATGTTCAAAAGTTGAAGCTTCTTTAATGACTAAACTCCCACTGAGATACACAGACTATGGAAACATCAGTCTGAAATTCTCAAATGCTGATCTAACAACAGTTTTCTTGTTGTTAGAGAAAACTTGAACCATAGATCACAGTCTGTGCCCCTTGGTGTAAAAAAGCAATAAATACAAACTTGGTCTTCCTGCTTATAGGCTGGTGGTGGTGGTTTAGACTCTTAAGTCATGTCCGACTGCTGCAACCCCATGGACTGGATTGTAACCCACCAGTATCCTCTGTCTATGGGACTGTCCTTGCCCTTGGCATTTTCCAAGCAAGAATACTGCAATGGGTTGCCATTTCCTTCTCCAGTCAATGTAAGAGGCACGGGTTCAATACATAGATCAAGAAGATTCCTTGGAGAAGGAACAGACAACTCACTCTAGTACTGTTGCCTGGGAAATGCCAAGGACGAGGACAGTGCACAGGGTTGCAAAGAGCTGGACACAACTTTTGCGACTAAACAATGAAAAACAACAAGGAGCTTACAGGGACATATACAAAATGTATCAAAAATAGTTATTAGTAACTATCTTGTGTGGGAAGAAGTTCAAAGATGTTGAAACAATGTTTCTGCATATTTTCATCAACCTACGTGCAAAACTCTATGATTATAACAGGATAGTAATATTATCCACTAATGACTTGACTGTGATTTATTTTGATTAATATTTCAAACTTCTAAGCACTTTTTCTTTTTTAAGCACTTCTAAATTTGTCAAATTATTTTTTTATTACTTTACTCAACTACTACTTTATCACTACCTTTTCATATAACTTCTCCTAAAATTTTACTCAGAGACAGTTTTTAGTACTTGGAAATTTATGCATTTCCTCAATTTCTAAAACTAGAAAGTACTAAAGAATTACCAAAAAAAAAAAAAGAAAGTTTCATATGACTGAACCACTAATAAGGTCATTAAAGAAAAAATAGACCTTTATTTTTATTAAATAACATGAGTATCTTGCAACAATGCGTTTAGATGATTGTCAAATACAGCTGTTCATACAAAACTATGAAAGCTGTCAAAACAGATCTTTTGGTTGCTGGCAAGCAGTAATGAGTGAAATCTATATGTATATGTAGAAACATTTAGGTTATCCAACAGTGGAAATGTTCAAAAGTTGAAGCTTCTTTAATGACTAAACTCCCACTGAGATACACAGACTATGGAAACATCAGTCTGAAATTCTCAAATGCTGATCTAACAACAGTTTTCTTGTTGTTAGAGAAAACTTGAACCATAGATCACAGTCTGTGCCCCTTGGTGTAAAAAAGCAATAAATACAAACTTGGTCTTCCTGCTTATAGGCTGGTGGTGGTGGTTTAGACTCTTAAGTCATGTCCGACTGCTGCAACCCCATGGACTGGATTGTAACCCACCAGTATCCTCTGTCTATGGGACTGTCCTTGCCCTTGGCATTTTCCAAGCAAGAATACTGCAATGGGTTGCCATTTCCTTCTCCAGTCAATGTAAGAGGCACGGGTTCAATACATAGATCAAGAAGATTCCTTGGAGAAGGAACAGACAACTCACTCTAGTACTGTTGCCTGGGAAATGCCAAGGACGAGGACAGTGCACAGGGTTGCAAAGAGCTGGACACAACTTTTGCGACTAAACAATGAAAAACAACAAGGAGCTTACAGGGACATATACAAAATGTATCAAAAATAGTTATTAGTAACTATCTTGTGTGGGAAGAAGTTCAAAGATGTTGAAACAATGTTTCTGCATATTTTCATCAACCTACGTGCAAAACTCTATGATTATAACAGGATAGTAATATTATCCACTAATGACTTGACTGTGATTTATTTTGATTAATATTTCAAACTTCTAAGCACTTTTTCTTTTTTAAGCACTTCTAAATTTGTCAAATTATTTTTTTATTACTTTACTCAACTACTACTTTATCACTACCTTTTCATATAACTTCTCCTAAAATTTTACTCAGAGACAGTTTTTAGTACTTGGAAATTTATGCATTTCCTCAATTTCTAAAACTAGAAAGTACTAAAGAATTACCAAAAAAAAAAAAAAAAAAAAGACATCGCAAATGTTACATATGACTGAACCTATCTTGATATAAGGTCATTAGATCAAGATGAAAACTCATAAGGAGAATCAACGAAATGATTAGCTACAAGCAAGAGGAACTGTACCATTTAGGGACTACAGAGCCAGGGTGGTATAAAAGTAAAGGATTAATAACACAGTCGTGACAACCTGGAAATACTCCTGTGTCCTCGCACATAACAAGCCTATAGCTAATAGCTCACAGACTTAATAAATTAAATACAGAGCACTGGTCCTGAAGTTTGAAAAGATACATTTCATTTAAGAAAAATACATAGAGTAAAATAAGTGAAACCTCTTTGTTTCACATTCAGCCTCACTCTTTCACTCACTCTGAGCCAGAAGGTAAACAGCTATTTTATGCAACACTATAAACAATAATTTTTACTAACCAAAGGTTTCTGCCACCCTAATGGGAACTTCTGATTTTTAACCCTATTAACTTTCAAACGCTAAGGAAGATTCAAGGTGAAGATGCTAAGTCCTGTGATATGTCTGTACCTGTATACTCCAAGCCCAGGCCCCCAGAGAAGGGGCTGAAGTACACAGGTCCTGTGTGGAGGTAGACTGCTGGGAGTTTGTATCAGCTGCAAATTCTGATTCCCTTTAGGGATAAAAGAAACTTAGTTTCTTCAAATCTATATAGTACTGCACTAAAGAGTGAGCCAATCTAAAGGGAGTGATAAACACATTTGGCCTTTGTTAGTTTAATACTTGCCCTGAAATACCAAAGGGGTTTTCAGGTAAAGAAATCATCTAAAGTGGTCCCCTCCCAGTTAACAAGGCACTGAGTCAGTAATAGCTCTATAATACTTTCTACTGGTAATCTGAAACTCACTTGCAAACAGACAGTTTTGTCTTCTACCAGTGTAACTAAATTTACTGAAACATTTATAAAAAAAAAAAAAAAAAGGCACTGCTGTGTCTGCAGAACTATTATTGTTAACACAGCTTAAACAGCAATCAAGTGACTCTATGTTGAGTTTGCTAATGTCATACTCCGCATCGTTTTTCCTGCAGCTTCTCCCTGCACTATAGAAAATTCACCAGCATCACGAAGGGATAAAGGGAAATGAAGGCAAGGATAACAAGGAAAACTTCAGGTAGAGTATAAACCAAATCCATACTGAAAGAGAGAAGGGAAGGCCTGTTGAACACTGTTCACCTAAGTAGCAAAGAGGTCTGAGGGCTGAGAACGCTTTGAAAATGGAAATCAATTGTAATTCCTTTCCTAGTTCTTCCCCCTTTTCTTCATCCATTTAAAAAATCTCCCCTAAGGTAAGGAGAGGCCCTCTTCATGAGACTGTGAAAATGTGAAAAACATTAATATTCCATTATTAAGTAATGAGGTCAACAAACATCAACACTCCTCCCCTGAGGTTGGACAGAAAGCTCAGGAATAAGGCATGGATGCTGAGGATACACTCAACTGCAAATGTTTTTTAAAGGCTTGAAATTTTAATGATTTGTTTTCTAAACCTGATCAACAATACTGATTGTGTCCGTTTAAAAATGGCTTGATCAAAATATTCTGTGAATCCTTTAAATACTCAAAACTAGAAATTTGTCCAAAGATCTACTTTAAAATCTCCAACGTTATTACAAATAAAGAAATATTTTTAAAAAGCCCTGGGAAAACCAATTATTCTCTAGGTCTTATTCTAAAACATCAATTTATACTTAGTGAGTGCTTACAGAATGGAAGGTAGCTCACCTTAGCTTCTCCTGGTGTAAACTGGAAGATTTAGTGCGTATGTCTATGAAAATTAAAGGCATTTGGGAAACTTTTTCTGTCTGATTCTCCTATGACAGCCTTACAGACACACTGCAGACACACATGAGACAGGAGCCACACCTCAGGAGATGGGGAGTGTTCAAAGATCCATTTAAGATTTATCTACCAGGGTTTCCTTTCCCTGAGAATCCGATCTACTATAAATAGAATCTGACCTTCAACAAATAACATAAATATGGTTAGCTGGCAACACTGATAAGTGATATTCTGAAATCAACTGTGCTATAGAAGCAGACCTATCTGTGATTAATACTATAAAATTAAGTTGTATTAACTAAACAGCAATCAAGTGACTCTATGTTGAGTTTGCTAATGTCATACTCGCATCGTTTTCCTGCAGCTTCTCTGCACTATAGAAAATTCACCAGCATCACGAAGGGATAAAGGGAAATGAAGGCAAGGATAACAAGGAAAACTTCAGGTAGAGTATAAACCAAATCCATACTGAAAGAGAGAAGGGAAGGCCTGTTGAACACTGTTCACCTAAGTAGCAAAGAGGTCTGAGGGCTGAGAACGCTTTGAAAATGGAAATCAATTGTAATTCCTTTCCTAGTTCTTCCCCCTTTTCTTCATCCATTTAAAAAATCTCCCCTAAGGTAAGGAGAGGCCCTCTTCATGAGACTGTGAAAATGTAAAAAACATTAATATTCCATTATTAAGTAATGAGGTCAACAAACATCAACACTCCTCCCCTGAGGTTGGACAGAAAGCTCAGGAATAAGGCATGGATGCTGAGGATACACTCAACTGCAAATGTTTTTTAAAGGCTTGAAATTTTAATGATTTGTTTTCTAAACCTGATCAACAATACTGATTGTGTCCGTTTAAAAATGGCTTGATCAAAATATTCTGTGAATCCTTTAAATACTCAAAACTAGAAATTTGTCCAAAGATCTACTTTAAAATCTCCAACGTTATTACAAATAAAGAAATATTTTTAAAAAGCCCTGGGAAAACCAATTATTCTCTAGGTCTTATTCTAAAACATCAATTTATACTTAGTGAGTGCTTACAGAATGGAAGGTAGCTCACCTTAGCTTCTCCTGGTGTAAACTGGAAGATTTAGTGCGTATGTCTATGAAAATTAAAGGCATTTGGGAAACTTTTTCTGTCTGATTCTCCTATGACAGCCTTACAGACACACTGCAGACACACATGAGACAGGAGCCACACCTCAGGAGATGGGGAGTGTTCAAAGATCCATTTAAGATTTATCTACCAGGGTTTCCTTTCCCTGAGAATCCGATCTACTATAAATAGAATCTGACCTTCAACAAATAACATAAATATGGTTAGCTGGCAACACTGATAAGTGATATTCTGAAATCAACTGTGCTATAGAAGCAGACCTATCTGTGATTAATACTATAAAATTAAGTTGTATTAACTAAATATAGCAAATAAATACATATACTGCAAAGGAAACAAAAACATAACAAAAGCTCAAATTATATGAATGCAAGACTCAAACATATGAGATTTTTTTTGGAAAACAACCATTCAAACAAAGCACTTATCAGTGTTACTTCCTGAATCAAGATGAACAAAACTGAAAAGAGAAGTATTCACAGGGAATATAAGGAAGACATCCACATGATTAATTAAATCTTGTTTATACCTGCCAGGCTGTAAGGCAAGAGGTACACATCAAATGGCCACAGGGCTCAATCTTAACATCTTTGTCGTTCTCAGCACAAATTTTACACAGCTGAAAAGTGGAACCCATCTCACAATATAATTCATATTGTTCCTGGAATTGGGGAAGAAAAAAGGCAACGTTAATGTACTGTTTGCATGAATAGACCTTAACTACAATGACACACAGTAAATTCCTCACATGTGATCCTGTGAGATCACACTGCCATTTAAGATCTGTTTTAAATGGGCAGTCACAATTTGGTCTATAAAATTAAAGAGATTTTATCAGCTACTGCATAAGCTTTTCTAATATTTGTAATGAGCATTTTGTACTTTTCCTTTAGGAAGGTACCTGCATCAACAGAATGATTTAAGAAACAAAACTTATGGTTTAAAATGCAGTAATTTTATTTTCTTTGTAAATACCATATACTCATCTAATTTTAATGCCAAACTGCAGTATAGCTGACAATATATCTAATACAGCTACAATATATCTAATTTTATCAGATATCTATTTAGAGAAATTTTAGAATGGAAAGTAAAGCATCATTTTCCAAGTCCTTTCTGCATGCTAGGTACTGTTGTCCATAGTTATTATGCCATAAAATCTCCAAAGTATAGTTGTTGTGTTGTTGTCAGTCACTCAGTCGTGTCGGACTCTTGGCGACCCCATGGACTACAGCACAACAGGCTTCGCTGTCCTGCACTATCTCTCAGAGTTTGCTCAAACTCATATCCAAAGTATAGTAAGATATACTGTATTAAAAAACAGAAACAAAAAAAACCCTGGAGCTAGGTAAGCTTAAATTGCTTTCCTCAAATTCATATTAAACTTCTAACAAATTTGCATACTCTTTTCCCAATCTAACAATACTATCAAAAACACTAATCATTCCAGCAACCAAAACTCATTTTATTAAACATCTATACTCTTCACTAGTTTAGATGCTTTTCGCATGGTAGAATTCTCAGTGTTCAAATAATGGAAAGATCTATGTCACAAGAGGATCCAAACATACTGTTTAAGTATAAAGAAAGTATGGGAAAAAAGTATTATTTAATAGACATACAAAGCAAATGAACTATGGAAATAAAACCTTTTTTAAATAAGATAATGTTTTAGTCTAGTAAGTACATAGTATATACATTGCCCTGGATGGGAATAAATGACAATATTTAATCCCTAGCCTAATGAAAGATCTTACAGTCTCATTGAGAAAAAAATAAACATATAAACACATATAAATACATTCCTACAGTATTTCCCCACATAAATATCATTATTATACTGGAAGCAAAAATATTAAAAGCAGAAATTTTTGTCCGAAAAATGAAGAAACTTCTGTAATTTCTTTTCAAGCCCTCAAGGGTTTTTCAAATACCTTTTGCATTAAATATTTGTACATGACTTTACCTATGTTTACTTTATGGTATCACAGATACTTATTAATTTTAAATAGGTCTCCAGAAATTGTCTTTACCTGTGTAACTTTTATATGATCATGGGGTGTAGGTTCACATAATCCAGTTAAATCAGGATTATAACTCCTCCCATCAGGATAAAGATAGCTGGATTATAAACAGAAATTTTACTGACATAAATATATACAAGTCTTACTCGCATTTAAGATTATGAAATCAGATTGTATATTCAAACACACATTCAGATGTCTCCTTTTTATGTAACTTACATCAAGAATTTATTCTATCACTGCTTCCGTAATATTACAAATTATTTTTAGGATATTTAAAATCTTGGAATATTTTTCATAAAAGAAATATACAATGCATATGAACTCAACCATTAGGTACTAGTCTTCAATTAAATATCTTCACTATATGTATAGGTAAGTTTAAAAGTTATTTTCCTGATTACTCATGCTCTATTCCAAAATACTTAGAATATACAACGATTTGCAATTATTACATCTTTCATCTAAATTAATGTTACATTTAACACTTTGTTTAGTACCGCAAAGAAACAAAAATTTATCTAAATACTTCTGTCTCCAGTTTCCCATCCTTGTTCTTTCTGCTTCACCTTACACACACCCTGACCCATATACACATGTGCACACACACAAAGGTTACAATTCTACATTTATTTCAAATGAAGCTACAAACAGAATGGTTTATAAACATAAGGTTCCATTACTACAGAGAATAAGACAAGAACTAAAAGTTACCATGCCACTCTGCTGTGTTAAACCAGTGTTTAGTCATTCATAAATCCGTTTAAAAAATGAAGTTTATTGGGTTGGTAAACACCTCGGATTACGAAATGAATAATAACACTGAAATTTCATCAATTTACTACATTATAGTGGACTTCGTATTTTTTTGTTCCAGATTTTTGAATGAAAACTTAAGAACATAATATGACAGCAGTGAATAATTTAAAGGGCAAAAACTGAAATGATACTGAAATGATTCTGGGAAGCAACAAAAAGTATTTAGCCTTAAATAAAGAGTACAATATGTTAGTACGTGTTTAAAATTATCCACGAAAACCAGGAAAAAATAAACCTAGAGGACAGACAATTCTCATATGGTAAGAAGCAAATCCGTGAGTGCTGGATTTTTTGTATTTTTAAAATTTAGGAAAAGGAGTTGATTATATCTGACTATGATACAAATTTAGAGTTTTATTATAGGGGTAGGATAAAATGCTACAAATGCTATGCAAGTGGATAAGCAAAAGTTGGTAACTATCTTTTTATCCTCTAAAATGGTCATTTAAAAATGTTATTATATACTTTATTCACTACACTTCAAAAATATAGAATTCTAGGCAGAATTCAGAAATGAAACATTAGAAAACAGTAATTTTTTCTATTTAATGTATAAGGAGCTATTCAGTGAATACTGTTCTTCATTGCTGCTGAGACCCTTTCAATGTCACTGAAGGAATAAGGAATCTTGGCTAGTTATCAAACTTCCTTATCACTTATGTCCCACAGTATCATATTAACTATAAGGACAAATGACCTGATAGTTGGAGACAGCTGGACATCCTGTGTTTTTACTGATCTTTTGTTGCTATTTAGTCGGAAAGTCATGTCTGACTCTTTGTGACTCCCTAGACTGTAGCCTGCCAGTCTCCTCTATCCATGGGATTTCCCAGGGAAGAACAATGGAGTAGGCTGCCAATTCCTTCTCCAGGGCACTTTCCCGACCCAGGAGCTGAATTCATGTCTCTTGTATTGGCAGATAGATTCTATTCCTCTGAGCCACCAGGAAAGTTCACAATACAAATAAACTGTATCAAAATTAGTCCATTTAAAGATTTGCCCATTCATGATCTCTTTTTATAAACTAAAACCCTGAAGCACATTTTCCTCAAAACAAAAATCCTGTCACAGTGGGTAGAAAGCTATACATATAAATCTTTTGTTACACTAAAGGGAAGGTACAAATAATGAATAGCAAATTTACGATAATTTAACAAAAGAGACAAATATACTTTTGGTATCAGTTGGCTATTAATTCTAATATAGCTATTTCTTAAAATATACAACTTTTTTTTTTTTTAATAAACTTTGGCCTCTTTTATTGATTTTTTATTTATTTATTTTCACCCATCTTTATTCTTTGGCCTGTGTGGGCCTCCAATTACAGTGGTTTCTGTCCTTGCAGAGCACCAGCTCTGGGCGCATGTGCACCAGAGCACGGGCTCATAATTGGACACATCGGTCCAGCTGCTCTGCGGCACATGCGATCTTCCTGGGCCAGGGATCAACTGGTGACCCTTGCATTGCAAGGGGACTCTTTACCCACTGGAAAACCAGGGAAACCCAAATTCACAATTTTTATCCCTTCACATAGAGCCCATCACATCTCCTTCTTTCTTTTCTTACATGGGAAAAGTAAAATGTTGCTATTGGAAACTGTTTGCACTTTCTGGTAGACTTCCCCTGCCAGGTTTCTATTACAGTCCATGCCAAAGCAAGCAGGAGCACTTGTGTCTCTAAGTTACTCAGCAAAGCAAAGGACAGGAAAAGTGAGTGAGACAAAGTAACACTAAAAATACAAAAGGGTGGAGGGACAGCTGACGACCAACATGAGAGACAGACGGGTGTACTTTGAAGAGACCCATCAGACTCGCTAAACTTTATGTATGGAGAAATAGGCATTCTTAACTTAAAAAAGCAAAGGAGAATTTATTTCTGAATAAAAAAAAGCAATACACCTAACTTAGCTAATAGCATGCAATTCTGGAATATGGATTTATTATTGATGTGAGTAAAAGAGAGACCTGAAGAGAAAAGGAAGGAAAGGAATCAGCAAAGGTTAAGAAGAAAAAAATTTTGGCATGACCTGTCAAAGTAAAAAGTAAAGCTAACAATTTAAGGCAAGAGAGGTCAATTACTTTAAAGAATGACTTCAATATATACAGTTTTACATCTAAGTTCAAACTACCTTAGTTATTAAGTTCTTTTCCTTTCAAAGACAGAAACTCATAATTTGCTATTGGAATTTATATGCTATATTATTAAGTTCAATGATATCAACTATAGGTGGAAGTTAAAAACTACCACAGACTAGTCAATATGACAAACAAGAAACACACTCACAGATACAGAAATCAATCTAGTGGTTACCAGAGGGGAGAGGAAAAGGGGGAGGGGCAGTAAGGGAAAGGCAACTTATAAAACAAGCTACCCAAGCATACACAGTACAGTACAGGTAATATAGCCAATATTTTATAGTCACTATAAATCAGTCAGTTCAGTCGCTCAGTCGTATCTGACTCTTTGCAAACCCATGGACTGCAGCATGCCAGATTTCCCTGTCCTTCACCATCTCCTGGAGCTTCCTCAAACTCATGTCCATTGACTCAATGATGCCATCCAACCATCTATAAATGAAGCCAAATGAGCACCGAGGAATTGATGCTTTCAAACTGTGTTGTTAGAGAAGACTCTAGAGAGTCCCTTGGATAGCAAGGATATCAAACTAGTCAATCCTAAAGGAAATCAATATTCTTTGGAAGGACTGATGCTGAAGCTGAAGCTCCAATACTTTGGCCACCTGATACGAAGAGCCAACTCACTGGAAAAGACTGGTGCTGGGAAAGATTGAGGGCAGGAAGAGAAAGGGCTGGCAGAGGATGAGATGGTTGAATGGCATCACTGATTCAATGGACAAGAATTTGAGCAAACTTCAGTAGATGGTGAGGGATAGGGAAGTCTGGTGTGCTACAGTCCATGGGGTCGCAAAGAGACAGACATGACTGAGTGACTGAACAACAACAATAAATGGAGTATAAGCTTTAAAAATTGCGAACCATTATACTGCTTACTTATAACATATAGTACTATACCTCACCATAGTTTAATTAAAAAAAAAAAGTACTAAAAGCAGAGGAAGGCAGGAGAGAAGGAAGACACATCTCAGAGACACAGGAGCAGAGTGCTTCCCGTGGAAATGAAGTTCCAGGCCCCTTCAATAACCACTTTTCTGAAGGAGAAGACCTGATGGATGGCTCTTTCAGGGGGTTGCTTTAGTGAGCTGTCTGTGGCAGTCCCACAAAGGGAACTCCTCTGCACTTTTACTAACAGTCCAAGAACAGAGTCTGTCAGAATCTGCTCAGCATCCCCACAGCAGGATTCAAAGACCCTCTACTGACTGGGAGTGCAAACAGGGAGCAGAGGAACAGAGCTAGTAGGGAACCATCAAATAATCCTTCTGTCGAGCCCATTCTCCTAATGGTATTGTCTAATACTTGTAAGGAAATAGTGAGATCTGAAGATTATGAAGATCATGCTAAAAAAATAAAAATCATATAATTAGGCTGCCATGAAATGACTATTTTAAGAGACGAACAGTAAAATCTGAGGATCATCCATTTCTTAGTTTTAACATAAAACCCACTAACTCCACTGTCCATTCCTGCCATCAAAAGGAGTCTCCACCTTCCCCATCTGTGAACAACTCGCACCGACTCCCATGTCTCATACTCACAATCCTTCCTGCTGTCAATCAGGGCCAAATGAGCACCGAGGAATTGATGCTTTCAAACTGTGTTGTTAGAGAAGACTCTAGAGAGTCCCTTGGATAGCAAGGATATCAAACTAGTCAATCCTAAAGGAAATCAATATTCTTTGGAAGGACTGATGCTGAAGCTGAAGCTCCAATACTTTGGCCACCTGATACGAAGAGCCAACTCACTGTAAAAGACTGGTGCTGTGGAATATTGATGGCAGGAAGAGAAAGGGCTGGCAGAGGATGAGATGGTTGAATGGCATCACTGATTCAATGGACAAGAATTTGAGCAAACTTCAGTAGATGGTGAGGGATAGGGAAGTCTGGTGTGCTACAGTCCATGGGGTCGCAAAGAGACAGACATGACTGAGTGACTGAACAACAACAATAAATGGAGTATAAGCTTTAAAAATTGCGAACCATTATACTGCTTACTTATAACATATAGTACTATACCTCACCATAGTTTAATTAAAAAAAAAAAGTACTAAAAGCAGAGGAAGGCAGGAGAGAAGGAAGACACATCTCAGAGACACAGGAGCAGAGTGCTTCCCGTGGAAATGAAGTTCCAGGCCCCTTCAATAACCACTTTTCTGAAGGAGAAGACCTGATGGATGGCTCTTTCAGGGGGTTGCTTTAGTGAGCTGTCTGTGGCAGTCCCACAAAGGGAACTCCTCTGCACTTTTACTAACAGTCCAAGAACAGAGTCTGTCAGAATCTGCTCAGCATCCCCACAGCAGGATTCAAAGACCCTCTACTGACTGGGAGTGCAAACAGGGAGCAGAGGAACAGAGCTAGTAGGGAACCATCAAATAATCCTTCTGTCGAGCCCATTCTCCTAATGGTATTGTCTAATACTTGTAAGGAAATAGTGAGATCTGAAGATTATGAAGATCATGCTAAAAAAATAAAAATCATATAATTAGGCTGCCATGAAATGACTATTTTAAGAGACGAACAGTAAAATCTGAGGATCATCCATTTCTTAGTTTTAAAATAAAAACCATTAACTTCACTGTCCATTCCTGCCATCAAAAGGAGTCTCCACCTTCCCCATCTGTGAACAACTCGCACCCCGACTCCCATGTCTCATACTCACAATCCTTCCCTGCTGCCGTCAATCAGGGCTTGAAATAAGGGTTTGTTGTGTGGTATGGTCTGTAAGATATTGCCGTCCCCTGTCACATAGCCAATGGCCCACTGCCCCAGCCTAGTGCAGCTTAACCGGAAAATGTAGCTGTGAAACATGAAAAAATTACATTTAAGCACATTCAAAATGTCTGCGCTCTAACTACAACCAAACAATTGTTTAAATTTTTATTAAGTGAAAGAATAAACAAAATCATTTAGAATTTCTATCTTCAAACTTATTTTTATATTGTTCTTCTCCTTCATTTACTCATCTATGAAAGAAATAATGATAAGTCCATTTAAATATCTCCAGAGTTCCACAAGAAAATAATCCAAGTTGTGAACCATCAAATAATTCACCACCATCATCATCAGGGGTGCTGTGCATGAAAGTGCTGGTGGTATAAAACAGCTGAGACATAGATAATTTTGGAAAGCAAAAATAAAATAAGTAAAAATTTGCCCAGTTCAGACAGACACTGACCCACTGTCTAGTATGGCATTTAATACATTATTTTGTAATTTTAAAATTATGCACTTTTAGTTGTTAATAACTTGTTTACAAGACTTTTCTGTCAAGTATTCTCCAGCCATTCATGTTTAAACAAAATATCTAAGAGTTGAACTATATTAATAGAAAAGCAAACTAGGTAAGTTCATGGTCTCCCTCTAACCCTGTTCAATGTCTTGTGACAGGAAATAAAAGTACTTTGAAAATACAAAACAAATTAATGACAATGACACAAGACACTGTTTTTAAATTCATAGTTATGTATTAATTTAGCTAATTATATATATATTTACTATATTTTAGGTCATTTTTCTGCATTTTAGGTGTACTGCACTCACTCTTGCTAACATAACATCCATACTAAATCTTATAACCCCTTAAGCAGATCAAAAGTAGTCCAACTTAAGCTATATTTCAGTACCCTGACTGCCACACGCATTAGGGAGAAATAAGTATCTGTTAATATACATTAGTTACTGATTAAATAAGAACTGTAATAAAACCTTTACAGATAATTTAGCATATAACAACTACACAGCAATTAGACTTACTTAACGTGGATATTTAGTACTGCTATGTAGTTTCATCTTTGAAGAAAACTAGGTTTTTAAAGAAAGGAAGAAGCTGTGATTTTCATATTGGTTTTGGAACTTTTGAAAAGGACTTTTCAAGAAAGTCTAAAAACAATCTCCTAGAAAGCCAGAAAATAAATATCAACCTCTCACTTGCTGTCATCCTTAATTATAATCATCCAAAATAATTCCACACAGACATGACTGTCAGTTGGATCCAAAGAAAGTACAACCTGAAGAATCCATATGTTCTTGGAATAGACCCAACTATTTTCTTTACCACAAAGCCAAAGAGATGAACCACTTTCCAAGAGAAAGGACCACTTAAACACATATCCAGCAAATGTTTATCACAATCATTCTGACTGTTCACTGAATTTTCCTAAACACATTTTTTTTTTGAGGCGGTGAGGGAGGGGGTGGCTGGGTGGGCCACTTCTATTGGTCTTTCATTTATCTATTTTCATCCATCTTTGTTCTTCGGCCCGTGTGGGCCTCCTATCGCAGTGGCCTCTGTTGTCGCAGAGCACCGGCTCTGGGCGCATGTGCTCCAGAGCTCTGGCTTGGTAATTGGACACATCGGTCCAGCCGCTCTGTGGCACATGGGATCTTCCCAGGCCAGGGATCGAACTGGCACCCCTTGCACTGTCAGGTGGTGTCCTTACCCACTGGGCCACCAGGGAAGCCCTCCTAAACACATTTTGAATACCCTATTGCACCTTACATATAACAGTTTAACAGAAAACAACCGTTACAGGGCAAGAAGGGAAGGAAGGGAAGACATCCTTTTAGAGGGTGCTATCTTAAGAAAACTATTCCAGTAGTGATGAGACCGGGCTTTTATCATTACTTCCAACATGGTCATTAACTGTCTCCATGATCCTGAACAAGAGAACACAAAAAGGACTGTTTCTTCATTATTTTTTAGAACTGGAGAAAGATAATTTTTCAAATGACTTCTCTGTTAAATCCGCATGATTCCATGATTCTAATGGTAATAAGTCTTTCAAATCATTCTCCAGGAACATGATGATACTTTGATGCCAATCAAGAGAGTAAAAGTTATGGAAAAATCTGGTTATGAGACATCACTGAATAAAACAAACTTACCAAAACCCACTATCAATGTGAACAACTTCTGACCTGCTCTTGTGTCACAATGAGAACCAGCTTTCCATCTAAACCAATGACTCCACAAGAGCCACAGTGCTGTCTGTACCTTCAACCTCCTTCTAATATACAATACAAATTATTAGAAATAAAAGAGGTGGAATTTTTTCAATTATAACCAAGAAGGAAGGAATCATCAAAATCCTCAAAACGATTTTGCTATAGGACAAATGGCATTTGCAATAAAACTCAAATAAAAATGTTATTAGAAGAAAAAGGTAGACTTTAAAAAAATCACCAAAATTCTGAAATAAAATGACCCTATATGAACACCAGTGCACACACAGACCCTGAGATGGTGTCTTCTATGCGATAGTAAGAGTGAGGGAGGGCAGCCTCCACTGCCAAAACTGCCATCCCCTGCACTCAGCCTGACACAGCACTAGTTCCTACTATGTCCTTGGTGTGTTTCTAGACTGGCTATGAGAAAAATGCCTGCATCAGGAGACGGCCAGATTTTCAGACCCCAGATGCGCCATTGATAAGGTCTGTGCTCTCAATCAAAACCAAAAGGTTCATCACACAGCCAAGCTCTGCAAGTTTCACTCCCTTTCAACATCAGGCACGCGGGATAATGGAAGTTCTCAAAGACCTGACACTGGTTTGGGTTGTTAACAATGGGCTTAAATGTTTACGAACATATATGTATTTGTTATGTATGTGTACACATACATATTTATATGCACTAATATATATTTATACATAATTATGTGATTATCAAAGAACCAAACTGAATGGCTTGAAAAATAGCCTAAAATAATGAACATGAAACTGATTTATTCTGTCATTAGCACAATATTCAAGTATTCAAATATACAACTTTATACACAAACACAGGTGTCATGAAATCAGTCAATATGCTAATACACTACTTCAATTTTTTATTATTTTTAAACAGAAATTTTTCGACTTCTCTGTTAAACCCATGATTCCATGATTCTAATGGTAATAAGTCTTTCAAATCATTCTCCAGGAACATGATGATACTTTGATGCCAATCAAGAGAGTAAAAGTTATGGAAAAATCTGGTTATGAGACATCACTGAATAAAACAAACTTACCAAAACCCACTATCAATGTGAACAACTTCTGACCTGCTCTTGTGTCACAATGAGAACCAGCTTTCCATCTAAACCAATGACTCCACAAGAGCCACAGTGCTGTCTGTACCTTCAACCTCCTTCTAATATACAATACAAATTATTAGAAATAAAAGAGGTGGAATTTTTTCAATTATAACCAAGAAGGAAGGAATCATCAAAATCCTCAAAACGATTTTGCTATAGGACAAATGGCATTTGCAATAAAACTCAAATAAAAATGTTATTAGAAGAAAAAGGTAGACTTTAAAAAAATCACCAAAATTCTGAAATAAAATGACCCTATATGAACACCAGTGCACACACAGACCCTGAGATGGTGTCTTCTATGCGATAGTAAGAGTGAGGGAGGGCAGCCTCCACTGCCAAAACTGCCATCCCCTGCACTCAGCCTGACACAGCACTAGTTCCTACTATGTCCTTGGTGTGTTTCTAGACTGGCTATGAGAAAAATGCCTGCATCAGGAGACGGCCAGATTTTCAGACCCCAGGTACGCCATTGATAAGGTCTGTGCTCTCAATCAAAACCAGAGAGGTTCATCACACAGCCAAGCTCTGCAAGTTTCACTCCCTTTCAACATCAGGCACGCGGGATAATGGAAGTTCTCAAAGACCTGACACTGGTTTGGGTTGTTAACAATGGGCTTAAATGTTTACGAACATATATGTATTTGTTATGTATGTGTACACATACATATTTATATGCACTAATATATATTTATACATAATTATGTGATTATCAAAGAACCAAACTGAATGGCTTGAAAAATAGCCTAAAATAATGAACATGAAACTGATTTATTCTGTCATTAGCACAATATTCAAGTATTCAAATATACAACTTTATACACAAACACAGGTGTCATGAAATCAGTCAATATGCTAATACACTACTTCAATTTGAAACTCTGAGACTTATTCTCTAAATTCATCAAATTATGTATTACCAGAACATTAAGTTTCAGGACAACTATAACGTACCAATTTGAAAAACTTTATTAGGAAGCACTGTTTGGGTCCATTAGCATTTCCCTCCCCTCATCTCCATGCTTAGGAATGAACCACAGTGGACTTCCCATCTTTACATACATCACATAAATACTGCCAAAAAGTCTTACCTTCCAGGTTTGGTGCTGTACTTCTGTAGCCGTGCCTTTACTTCATCATATGTGAGAAATGCCATGTAGCCCGGATGTGTGACAGCTAAGAAATTCCAATTCCGTAAAATAGAGCCCCAAGGCTAAAAATATAAATGAATTAAAAGATTACCCTAGAGAATACCAACTGTCATTTTCATACCAAGCCATCATTTAATACACATACTAAAATTCTCCTTGATATTTTAAACATGAATATGAGTTTACCTGGCTTAGGTCAACTTATACTATCTAAGAGCAAACATACAATTACTTACTTTCTTTTTGGAAAAATATAATTATGCAGAAAACAGATTTCTTAGGAATAAAACACAGAGAGAAAAAAGGAAAATCACATCATCGCTTATGTACAGATTCTATTCCCAGTACAGCAGTTGTGATCATTTTGAAACATAAACCACATCACTTTTTTGTTCAAAACTCACTGAGTAAAAGCTGAAGTCCTTATAAATGGCCTAGAAGGATCTTACAGAGATGAGCTCCAATTCCCACTGTGTCCCTAGCTGCTGTGACTCTCCCACTTTCTGCCTTTCCTCTAGACACACAGGTCATGTTGCTAATGGCTTGAACATAATTACATTCTCTCACCTCAGAGCCTTTGAATCTGCTGATCCCTCTACCTGAATTCTTTCTTCTTCAAATACCCACGTGACTCCTTTCTCTTCAAACACTATTTTCTCAACATAGTCTTCACAGACCAAAATCATGACTTCTCATCTCATACTCATATCCCTGTGTGTTTGCTTTGTTCACTACTCTTAACATTCAGACACCTCATTTTGTAGAACAAAAGACTACCATGGAACGCAAGTGATTTGGAATGTAAGTCTACACTGACCTTCAGCTACTTGAGAACAAGGAACATGCCTTTCTTGCTTCCCAAAGAGAGACCAGCACTAATGCAATGTCAGAGCAGAACAATCAGGCTGGGACAGTTGTTGATAAACGGTTCCTCTAATGACTGACTTGTCTATAAGGCCTCAACTCCTATGGTAACACACTAATATTCTCACATTTAGTTCATCCTTGTGCAATCAGAAAATCAGAAAAGGTTTAGTTTAGAAGTGACTTCTATAAAAATCTTTCACAGAAATACACACACACTTCATATCACTCTCTCTCTGGTGGGATTAGTTGTCCCTCCAATTATCATGGCAAGGGAAAAAAGGCAGCCAGTAATAAACAACAACTTTGCTTGAGGGCATGAATGAATCATCTCTGCTGTACCTTTAAGGCTGCAGCTACATTTATCCCAAGGAACTAGAAGTATACTCTACCTGATGTGCCAAATTATTAACTCAAATCTTCTATGTAAAAGAAAAAAAGAAAGTGTATGTTGGCAGGCAAAAGTTGTTGCAATAGTCATCCTAGACTCGATTACTGGTGGAGGGCTCCTACTTCTGTTTGTTTTGAGACTTGTCCCTTGTTATTGTTAAGCAAGTTTCAAATTTACAGGGCGGAATTCTTTAAGGATTATATCCCTTGAGATGAGTATAACAAGAAAAAGAGTGATTTAGTAATGAACAGTTTAACCTTTTCCAAAATAACAAGAAAAATCTTTAGGGTATTTCCCCCTCACACTAAAATACCTAATCGGGGGAAAAAAGAGCTCTGGAGAACACTCTTAGGAGAGGCTCTGTCTATGTATTTGAAAAAAATGTTTTTAATTTTCTTAAGGGATGACTAAAAGTTACATAAACAATACTTGGAAGAGTATTAGCATATGTTTAAAAAAACTGAAAAATAAACTATTAGAGTCACTAAGTTTTGTTTTGTTCTGTTTGCTTCCTCATCTCCAAAGGACAAGGATGAAAAGAATATAAAATATTTTGGTCACTTCCATTAGAATCCACAAAAATTAGTGAGAGTTCTTTTTTAAAAAGAATGCTGAACTTTATAAAGAGTCAATGCACAGACCAAACAGAAGTCAAAAAAAAAAAAAATGAAATTGGAGTTTTGAGCCAAATACTGCAGCATTTAGCAAACATTTCTTAGTAATAATCCTTAGGGCTAGCTAGCTTTTAGCTGCAAAAATATATATGCAATAGAAAGTCTGTGTACTAATTTTTTTGAGAATTACACAATCAGAAACATGTGATAGTTTTGTGCTTTCCGTGTGCATTTTTAAAGTATTTTGCCAACTAATGGGTTTAGTTTAGAAGTGACTTCTATAAAAATCTTTCACAGAAATACACACACACTTCATATCACTCTCTCTCTGGTGGGATTAGTTGTCCCTCCAATTATCATGGCAAGGGAAAAAAGGCAGCCAGTAATAAACAACAACTTTGCTTGAGGGCATGAATGAATCATCTCTGCTGTACCTTTAAGGCTGCAGCTACATTTATCCCAAGGAACTAGAAGTATACTCTACCTGATGTGCCAAATTATTAACTCAAATCTTCTATGTAAAAGAAAAAAAGAAAGTGTATGTTGGCAGGCAAAAGTTGTTGCAATAGTCATCCTAGACTCGATTACTGGTGGAGGGCTCCTACTTCTGTTTGTTTTGAGACTTGTCCCTTGTTATTGTTAAGCAAGTTTCAAATTTACAGGGCGGAATTCTTTAAGGATTATATCCCTTGAGATGAGTATAACAAGAAAAAGAGTGATTTAGTAATGAACAGTTTAACCTTTTCCAAAATAACAAGAAAAATCTTTAGGGTATTTCCCCATCACACTAAAATACCTAATCGGGGAAAAATGAGCTCTGGAGAACACTCTTAGGAGAGGCTCTGTCTATGTATTTGAAAAAAAATGTTTTTAATTTTCTTAAGGGATGACTAAAAGTTACATAAACAATACTTGGAAGAGTATTAGCATATGTTTAAAAAAACTGAAAAATAAACTATTAGAGTCACTAAGTTTTGTTTTGTTCTGTTTGCTTCCTCATCTCCAAAGGACAAGGATGAAAAGAATATAAAATATTTTGGTCACTTCCATTAGAATCCACAAAAATTAGTGAGAGTTCTTTTTTAAAAAGAATGCTGAACTTTATAAAGAGTCAATGCACAGACCAAACAGAAGTCAAAAAAAAAAAAAATGAAATTGGAGTTTTGAGCCAAATACTGCAGCATTTAGCAAACATTTCTTAGTAATAATCCTTAGGGCTAGCTAGCTTTTAGCTGCAAAAATATATATGCAATAGAAAGTCTGTGTACTAATTTTTTTGAGAATTACACAATCAGAAACATGTGATAGTTTTGTGCTTTCCGTGTGCATTTTTAAAGTATTTTGCCAACTAATGGGCTAGAGAAGGCAAAGCAAAGTGCTTTGGAGAATGACTATTTTTGCCATTTGTTATTAGATTATAGGAAAGCTCTTCTCTTTTCTCTTACCAGCACAAAATTATTTGGAGATTCTTCTTTATTAAAAAAAAAAATAAGTATTTATTTATTTAAAGCTGTGTTGGGTTCCGTTGCTGTGTGGGCTTTTCTATAGTTGTGGTGAATGAGCACTACTCTCTAGTTGCAGTGCACAGGCTTGTCATTGTGATGGCTTCTCTTGTGGCTCAGACTCAACAGGTGTGGTGCATGGTCTTAGTGCCTCCGTGGCATGTAGGATCTTCCCCCACTAGCGATTGAACCTATGGGCTCCTGCATTGGCAGGCAAACACTTCCCCACTGGGCCAAAGAGAAGCCCGTATTTGGAGATTCTTAAATGACTATAGAAACTAATGAAGTGAATTCAAAGCAACCTAACTCCTCCATTCTCTTAAAAGGCCACTGTGTTCAGGAACAGTCGTTTACTAACTTACATCCTACACTGGGAACAGAGACTCAGCTGAACAGGGCCCAGATTCTCTCTTAATCCTCACTGAACAGATGACTTTTTTCTCGCTATTACAAGATTCTGTATATTCCACAGTCACTAGTGTATCAACCACTCACTCCTTATCCTGCCACGGACCCATCCCATTAATTGCCCCATTTCTCAACAATCTGTCTTCTCTCAACAATAGAGAAGGGGAAATGGGAGGAGGAGGTAGCAGCAGTCCCAAAGTTCTGAAATTTCCCATTCGGGGCTTCAGCAGTTGCCAATTTCAGCGTCTCTGAACTACCTGGAGGAGAGATGGGTACGATTAAAGGCAGACAGAGGAAGGTAGCCATTGGCAGATCTTTCCAGTGACTCACAGAATTTATTCAAAATCTGGCAAAATATCAGGATGAGGGAGAACAGGAAGAAGGGCAAACCAGAATCCTCCAGCCTTCTTCCTTCTTTCATTTCCTAGGCAAGTCTCAACTTCATCTCTTCACCCCAATTGACACCTTCATCAAACCTTATGGTACATCTCTATACTAAACCCAGTTCTGAGGGTATACTTTGCCCACTTTCAGATCCCACTCTGCTAAATAGTTTATCCCAAACAGTTGAAAGCTAGAAGAATCCACGGTCACTCAGTCATGTGTATCACAGGTACTGTAGAATATATGTCTGTGCAGTTACAGTGAGCACAAAACTTACATTTTTCATATAAAATACACAGTTATAAGGGGAAAATATTTCTCAGTTTTTAAAGCTATACGAAAGTAAAAGTTAGTATGTCTGCTTTCTGTGCATAAAACCAATTTTATAATACATACGCGATTCCAGTCTAAACATAAGGATCAGTCAGGAAAGGTGAAGAATCTCAGAAATACACAGGGGCTAACGAGAGCTCTTTTAGTTACTTCTGCAATTATGAGGTTTCAAAAACACCAGCTATTAAAGATTAATTTCCTCAATATGCACCTTAGAGGGTTAAGATTACTTGGGTTGTTTTAAAGTGAAACAGCTTATAAGAAAATCTGTGTACATATTAAGCAGTTGTTTGGCTAAGCATTTAACCAACATTAAGCTGCCCTCAACTTTTGATAGATAACTCCTCCGAGACATTCTAGTATTTAAAATCCAGGCTCCCCCCACACACAGAAAAAAAAACTCTTTCTAGAATAAATGGTTAGGATTAACGTATGAAAAAAAACCTTGGCTCTCTTCCTTCCCAAGGGGAAGAAACTGAATGTCTTGGTATCTTGTTCAATAAATATTTGTAAAATTATCAGAATCGGTTAAAGGAAGGAGAAGTTCCATTACAAAATGATCAGTATCAGATAACACAATCTTTTTTTATATCTTAATATCATTGGAAAAACATTAACTGACAACACATATATACCAAGGGAATCATCATGAAATGACTGTAAATTGAAAAACAACCAAACACATACGTTCTGTAGTCATTTATCTAACTTCCTATTCTGTACATCTAGGTGGAACTATGATTATAAAGCTGTAATAAAGCAAAGTGTATTCTACAAGTACTGTTGACAAGAGTTAATTTGCCCTCTCTTAATGGGTTCTTTTATAAATTAAAAGTTAATTCCAAGTAATATTTTCTTACATAAATCAGTTACTCCATCCTTGCAGGCAAGTAACAAGTACTCATAAATCAGAGAAGCAAATTTCTTAAAACATGAGAAAAAGAAAACCAATGTTACACTCTAACATTTGTTAAAAGCATGTTTCAAACAGAATAAATCTTACTGTAGACTAAAATTAAAAAAAAAAAACTCAGAATATAAACAAATTTGATTTTTAATCAATTAAACCTCACTTGCTCTATAATTTATATTATGAAAATCATAAAAGATTTTAGGTGAAATTCTCATTTTATGACCACTTGAATCTCAGAGATGATATGTAATTTAATGGCTGAGGCAAATTCAAACCAAATTGCAAGTCTTCACGGTTTACGGTAATTTCATTGACACAGACAAAAGTACAAAATGATGAAATCCAGCTTTTATTATATAATACTTGCTTCTGAATAGCTATGTGAAGACAATTATAAAAGAGTGATTCAAAAACAGAAAGAGCAAAGCAAGCTATAGAATGAGTATGTATCACAGTAATCTCCCATACAGAAGAGTTAGGTAAGTTTGCTATTAATTCCCAAGCTTACTATTTCTCATCTCATCTAGGGAATGTAGGAGGCAAAGGGCAAATTGTTGAGACACAACTTCAGCAAATGCCAACCTGTACAACTTGCATTCTCTCAGTTACTGGGCTAGAACAATCAACAAAGTAAAGCAAAAAATTCAATAGGGACTTTAAAGCAAAGCTTCTTCACATCGATCTTCTCAAGAGTGAATAAGCAACCTCCAGGCTCAGAATACCAGATATGCCAAACTTAAGCTCTAAACTGAGAGCAATGACCAAAAACTTCCTTTAAAATAGAAGACCGGGGCTTCCCTGGTGGTCCAGTGGGTAAGGACACCGCCTTGCAGTGCAAGGGGCGCCGGTTTCATCCCTGGCCTGGGAAGATCCCACGTGTCGCGGAGCAGCTGGACCGATGTGTCCAATTACCGAGCCAGAGCTCTGGAGCGCATGCGCCCAGAGCTGGTGCTCTGCGACAAGAGAGGCCACCGCGATGGGAGGCCCACACGGACCAAAGAACAAAAAAAAGATGGATGAAAATAGATAAATGAAGAACCAATAGAAGTGGCCGCCCACCCCCTCCCTCCCCACCCCACCCCCCACCAATAATAAATAAAGAAAGAAATCTTTAAAAAAAAAGTTAAAAAAAAAAAAATATGAGACCACCAAAAATGAGACTATGTTCTCACATACTTGTGCATATACATGTCTGTGCAAAAGACACACACACACACACACACACATAAAGGGAGGGAAGTGGAAGAGAGGCAGGATTAAGCAAATACAAAGCTTACCTGAAACAGCCTGGTAAAAATATCAAATTCAAAAACTGAAATGTAATCATTACAAGTTAAATCAATTGTTGATTTTAGAGCCATTGCTTCCAGGCCAGAGCTAATTTGATGGACCTCATGAAGGCATTGTCTGAATACTTTCCATGGTACGATAGTTCTGTGCAAGAAAAAAAAAAAGTAAGTAATTGAATCAAGTGTCATTTAAGACATACCTTCCACTGAAAAAGCACAATTCAATCATAACATTAATATAATTACATTTGTACTAAAAGACAAAGAGTTGAGAATACTGTTCATAATTCAGGACATATGTAATGGGCTTTGCTAAATGGGTAAATTGTTGAGACACAACTTCAGCAAATGCCAACCTGTACAACTTGCATTCTCTCAGTTACTGGGCTAGAACAATCAACAAAGTAAAGCAAAAAATTCAATAGGGACTTTAAAGCAAAGCTTCTTCACATCGATCTTCTCAAGAGTGAATAAGCAACCTCCAGGCTCAGAATACCAGATATGCCAAACTTAAGCTCTAAACTGAGAGCAATGACCAAAAACTTCCTTTAAAATAGAAGACCGGGGCTTCCCTGGTGGTCCAGTGGGTAAGGACACCGCCTTGCAGTGCAAGGGGCGCCGGTTTCATCCCTGGCCTGGGAAGATCCCACGTGTCGCGGAGCAGCTGGACCGATGTGTCCAATTACCGAGCCAGAGCTCTGGAGCGCATGCGCCCAGAGCTGGTGCTCTGCGACAAGAGAGGCCACCGCGATGGGAGGCCCACACGGACCAAAGAACAAAAAAAAGATGGATGAAAATAGATAAATGAAGAACCAATAGAAGTGGCCCGCCCGCCCCCCCCCCTCCCCACCCCACCTCCCAAAAAAATAATAAATAAAGAAAGAAATCTTTAAAAAAAAAGTTAAAAAAAAAAAAATATGAGACCACCAAAAATGAGACTATGTTCTCACATACTTGTGCATATACATGTCTGTGCAAAAGACACACACACACACACACACACATAAAGGGAGGGAAGTGGAAGAGAGGGCAGGATTAAGCAAATACAAAGCTTACCTGAAACAGCCTGGTAAAAATATCAAATTCAAAAACTGAAATGTAATCATTACAAGTTAAATCAATTGTTGATTTTAGAGCCATTGCTTCCAGGCCAGAGCTAATTTGATGGACCTCATGAAGGCATTGTCTGAATACTTTCCATGGTACGATAGTTCTGTGCAAGAAAAAAAAAAAGTAAGTAATTGAATCAAGTGTCATTTAAGACATACCTTCCACTGAAAAAGCACAATTCAATCATAACATTAATATAATTACATTTGTACTAAAAGACAAAGAGTTGAGAATACTGTTCATAATTCAGGACATATGTAATGGGCTTTGCTAAATGGGTAATTTTCCATTTACTAAGGATGTGACAAAAATGTAAATCAGTTTTTTTCTCAAACAGTCCTGGACTTTCAAGATATTTCTAAAAATAATTCCAAAGAAGGTATTAGATCAAAGTCCTGTGTCTGACCTCTTCTTCTATTTTCTTAAAATAATAACAGGATGATATATTCATATAATAGTAAGAATTCTTGGTTCATTCCCTAAGAAAGTTCAGGTGGAAAGTCATCAAGACATTTCTGCAGCCACCCTGATGTGTTCCACAGAGAGGGAAAGTCACTTTATCTAAGCTTTCATATTAATGCAAAGGGAAATTTCAATAGTTTTTAACCAACTCCACTGGGTATCACATGGAAACCTATTTATTCAACACTCATTCATCAATTTAATCTTATTAAATACCTCATATCAACAGTTTATTATGTCATACACTTATATGGTTCAAAAAAATTTTTCTTTTTTTTTTTAAAGCCTACAGCACCCGGTATTCCCAGGTGGTCTCCCATCCAAGTACTAACCAGGCCCGACCCTGCTTAGCTTCCAAGATCAGATGAGATCGGGCGCGTTCAGGGTGGTATGGCCGTAGACCAAAATTTTTGAAGACCACAGAATGGAACCCAGGGGAAAGCCTCCCAACCCATTCTCTACCAGTTTTCAACATTCACCCACCTCCTGCCCACCATGAAAATGAGTAACATTCATTAGTTGTTCCTCACTATTGCTCCTTTTGGAATGTTAAATGTCTATTTCTGAGCAAGTGAAAGAAAGCATTCATTCATTATTGCAGAACAATTATTTCGTAATTGTTGTTAAGTCACTACATTGTATCCGACTCTTCTGAAACCTCATGGACGAAGCCCATGGACGGAGCCCAGACAGCTCCTCTGTCTGGCATTTCCCAGGCAAGAATACTGCTGCCATTCCTTCTCCAGAGGATCTTCTTGACCCAGGGATTCAACCAGCTTCGATTGTATTATCAGGCAGATTCCTTATCACCGAGCCACCAGGAAGCCCAGCTTCGTAACAGGACAGCTATAAAAACTTCGAAGACTGCAAATATAAAATTTTTCTTTACTAGTATCTTTTGAGAATTAAGATGCAAACAGAAAGGACTAAATTGGCACTGTGTGATACTAATCCTTCTAGTGAAGCATCAAAATAAAGGTCAAACTTTTTCATATTCATTCAGTAATTATCTCCTTCAATGGTTGTCAAACCTGAGCACGCATCAGAATTACTGAAAGGCCTGTTGGCACAGGAATTGGCCATCCCAAGGTATGCTGAGTCAGTACGATTGGAGCAGGGCCTCTGAACTTACAGTCTTAACAAGCTCCCAAGTGATGCTGATGTTGCTGGGAACTTTTAGAGTCGCTGATCTACTGTATCTATTAATTGCTAAGGTAGGGAACTGTGAATAGTTTTTAACCAACTCCACTGGGTATCACATGGAAACCTATTTATTCAACACTCATTCATCAATTTAATCTTATTAAATACCTCATATCAACAGTTTATTATGTCATACACTTATATGGTTCAAAAAAATTTTTCTTTTTTTTTTTAAAGCCTACAGCACCCGGTATTCCCAGGTGGTCTCCCATCCAAGTACTAACCAGGCCCGACCCTGCTTAGCTTCCAAGATCAGATGAGATCGGGCGCGTTCAGGGTGGTATGGCCGTAGACCAAAATTTTTGAAGACCACAGAATGGAACCCAGGGGAAAGCCTCCCAACCCATTCTCTACCAGTTTTCAACATTCACCCACCTCCTGCCCACCATGAAAATGAGTAACATTCATTAGTTGTTCCTCACTATTGCTCCTTTTGGAATGTTAAATGTCTATTTCTGAGCAAGTGAAAGAAAGCATTCATTCATTATTGCAGAACAATTATTTCGTAATTGTTGTTAAGTCACTACATTGTATCCGACTCTTCTGAAACCTCATGGACGAAGCCCATGGACGGAGCCCAGACAGCTCCTCTGTCTGGCATTTCCCAGGCAAGAATACTGCTGCCATTCCTTCTCCAGAGGATCTTCTTGACCCAGGGATTCAACCAGCTTCGATTGTATTATCAGGCAGATTCCTTATCACCGAGCCACCAGGGAAGCCCAGCTTTCGTAACAGGACAGCTATAAAAACTTCGAAGACTGCAAATATAAAATTTTTCTTTACTAGTATCTTTTGAGAATTAAGATGCAAACAGAAAGGACTAAATTGGCACTGTGTGATACTAATCCTTCTAGTGAAGCATCAAAATAAAGGTCAAACTTTTTCATATTCATTCAGTAATTATCTCCTTCAATGGTTGTCAAACCTGAGCACGCATCAGAATTACTGAAAGGCCTGTTGGCACAGGAATTGGCCATCCCAAGGTATGCTGAGTCAGTACGATTGGAGCAGGGCCTCTGAACTTACAGTCTTAACAAGCTCCCAAGTGATGCTGATGTTGCTGGGAACTTTTAGAGTCGCTGATCTACTGTATCTATTAATTGCTAAGGTAGGGAACTGTGAAGAAATACAATCATGGAAATACGAGATACTATCTGTGCTCTTGAAGAACACATACTTTCAGGGCAGAAATAAATCTGTGATGCTAAAGACGACAGAAGGGATATTAAAGAAGTGCTGGAGGAATTCCAGAGAAGGAATGGTCTCTACAAGATGAATAAATGAGTGGTGAGACAGGCTTACAATGCTATATTGCACATGTAAGAAAGTTTATGTTTGATATGCCATTAAAAAAATATGAGGCTGAATACATCAAAAGGCTTTTCTCTACATATGAAGAAAACAGGAAACCACAGAGAACCGAAGAGAGACACCACATCAGAAACCATTTAGAAGAAACATACATCAGGCTCTGATTAAGGTTAACAAGATGTTGCTGTTTTAAAATAACAATGAAAACTTCTGATAATATTAGGAAGCTGTTTACTTACGGCAAAGTATAAATATGCAAATATATCCCACTTTATTACAGTTACCTTGGAAGTAGTGCCTATGAAGCAGTTTTCTTCTCCAAATTAAAGTTTCAAATATTTAATACACCAAAGGAACATTAACTGTAATATTCAAAATTTTAAGAATAGTCAACAAAGAATTGCTGATTTAAGAAGGGCATGTGTTTTCTCTTTTGTATGGAAATGTTAAGAGAACTCTGTTTTGTCTATATAATACGAAAAGTAAACAGACTGGCAAAATAGATACCTTTTGATATTAGTTATCATAAAAAAATTGTCCTAATCTTAGTATTTAAGGAGATGCAGATCATAACTCTTCTGAATACCCAGTGATTTCATATGGTAAATTATTAAAGCTGTAAGAAGTCAATATTGTAGTCTAACTTATGACTTTGTAAGGACAGTTTACAAAGGGGCAAACTACATTTCCACAATACCTGGGCAAATGAAACTTTCCTCCAGCTCCTTTGTGATAAGCCTGAGACCAAATTGGCATTCACCAGAACCTTAATTAAAGGTAGTAATAAGGATGAAAAAGAAAGGGCCTTATTTGATAAATTCAGTATATATAAAAGTCTGTATAACTTTTGTATATACTTTCTTTGATACAACCTTCCTTTGATCAGCTGAGCCAAATACCCACCTCGAGAAGAAGAGAAACAAAAGTACAAGTTTTTTGGGGGGAAAAAAAAAAAAAGGTCTGAAAGTTCTGCACTAAGGAGCTAAATGTTTTAAAGAGGATTTCAAGTTGCCACCACATTCTGTCTTAAGGATTGTAGGGTGAGGGGAAAAGGCAGAGGATGCCTGTTCACATCTTTCATTAAACTTTAGCAATACCACAGAGTGGTGGTTTCTACCACCTTTTCCCCTAGAGATGAAGCTAGTGAGAGAAACTATTAATGGCAAATTGCTTTGCAAATACACAAAAGCTTCAGCGTACAGGCCGAGATCTAGCAAAAGGAAAGAGGCAGAGAAAGAAAAGGAACAGAACATAAAAGGGCCAACTGAGCTTCAAGCTCTCACCAATCCAGAGGTATTTTAATTTGTCCTCTTGCCACTTACTATTATAAATCACTTTAATTATGAGTTGAATTAACTTTAAAATCCAAGAAAAAGCAGAAGTAGCCATCAATACACAAAGACCTGAATAAAACACAATGGGTGGCCCAGCACTCAGAATAATGTGAGTTCAGGATCTTTAGATTTAGAAAAGGAATAAAAATGAGAGCTGCCATTGACTGATAATTTACTATCTGCCAATCACCAAAGTAAGTACTGAATTTCTCATAATAACCAATGTTAGGCAGATAATATGTCTACCCTCATGAGAGATGGGGAAACTGAGGCTAAAAGAGGTTAAGGGATTCATCCAAGAAGACCTTACATGTTCCAGGCATTAGACTAGATTCAAAAGGAAAATATAAATAAGGTCATAGTCTTTTAATTAAGTGAAAGACTAAAAATAATTTATGTTGTGGCATGTGCTAAGATTATCATAAAAACATTCACGTGCTATGGGAACCCAAGGGGATGGAGATCCCTGCAAACAGGAACTGTCGTTTACTCATCTTTACCCAATACAGAAAAGTGTCCAGGTAAATTCTGTGCAATTCAACTGTGTCTGTGTCTTTGTAGTAATAAGGATGAAAAAGAAAGGGCCTTATTTGATAAATTCAGTATATATAAAAGTCTGTATAACTTTTGTATATACTTTCTTTGATACAACCTTCCTTTGATCAGCTGAGCCAAATACCCACCTCGAGAAGAAGAGAAACAAAAGTACAAGTTTTTTGGGGGGAAAAAAAAAAAAAGGTCTGAAAGTTCTGCACTAAGGAGCTAAATGTTTTAAAGAGGATTTCAAGTTGCCACCACATTCTGTCTTAAGGATTGTAGGGTGAGGGGAAAAGGCAGAGGATGCCTGTTCACATCTTTCATTAAACTTTAGCAATACCACAGAGTGGTGGTTTCTACCACCTTTTCCCCTAGAGATGAAGCTAGTGAGAGAAACTATTAATGGCAAATTGCTTTGCAAATACACAAAAGCTTCAGCGTACAGGCCGAGATCTAGCAAAAGGAAAGAGGCAGAGAAAGAAAAGGAACAGAACATAAAAGGGCCAACTGAGCTTCAAGCTCTCACCAATCCAGAGGTATTTTAATTTGTCCTCTTGCCACTTACTATTATAAATCACTTTAATTATGAGTTGAATTAACTTTAAAATCCAAGAAAAAGCAGAAGTAGCCATCAATACACAAAGACCTGAATAAAACACAATGGGTGGCCCAGCACTCAGAATAATGTGAGTTCAGGATCTTTAGATTTCGAAAAGGAATAAAAATGAGAGCTGCCATTGACTGATAATTTACTATCTGCCAATCACCAAAGTAAGTACTGAATTTCTCATAATAACCAATGTTAGGCAGATAATATGTCTACCCTCATGAGAGATGGGGAAACTGAGGCTAAAAGAGGTTAAGGGATTCATCCAAGAAGACCTTACATGTTCCAGGCATTAGACTAGATTCAAAAGGAAAATATAAATAAGGTCATAGTCTTTTAATTAAGTGAAAGACTAAAAAATAATTTATGTTGTGGCATGTGCTAAGATTATCATAAAAAAACATTCACGTGCTATGGGAACCCAAGGGGATGGAGATCCCTGCAAACAGGAACTGTCGTTTACTCATCTTTACCCAATACAGAAAAGTGTCCAGGTAAATTCTGTGCAATTCAACTGTGTCTGTGTCTTTGTCTATGGCAAGGCAGTGCTTCACAGAGAGGGAACTTAGATATGAGTGCATGACCACCCTCCTATTCAGAAATGTTTTGATAATTTTAAAAAGCGGGTAGTCTATTCACACTATGTTAGGAGAGAGAATGACTTGATAAATTTTAGAATGCTACAGCATTAAAACAAAAGAACAAGCACAGAAGACAAAAGTGTAAGGATACTGATACTCAAAAAGAAGGGCAAAACATTCCCATGAAACCACAAGTTCATAAGAGTTTACAACGGTTTTATTTTTAACTCATTTGGAAAAAATCCATATAATAAAAGTGTGAATATACACAAAGGCTAGGGTGTGTGGAAGCAGGAACTTTCGTATACTTTTAGTGTGAATGAAAATTTACACACCATTTCTAGAAGGCAATTTGGCAGCAAGTTTCAAACATTTAACTCAGAAAGCCTACTTCTAAGGATTTCAATAAGGAAATTATGTTTTTAAGAAAATACACAGCAATGCAAAAACTCATTCATGTCTCTTCAACACTGCTGTTCAAAAATTTTAAATAAGCATATTCAGAGGTAACAATATGACATGCATCCATAGATGAGACTATTTCACAGCAAATGAGTGTTGTATGAAAAAAATATTTCTGGTCCTGGAAAAGTGTACATGGCATTAAATGGAAGTAGAATTTTTAAAACTGTATGGTGTTGGGAATTCCCTGGCTGTCCAGTGGCTAGAACTCCCATGTTTTCACTGCTGAGGGCCTGGGGTTCAGCTGTCTGTCCTGTGCCAGTACCATGCTGTCTTAACTAATGTAAAGACTATTAACCACGTTAAGCTGCACACTGCGATCAAAAGATTAAAAAAAGGTATGTCCTTAATGATTCAATAATAAAAGCTATCAAGAACACACATTTTAACCAGTGATGTCTAGACACAGAATCAAGATTGCCAGGAGAAATATCAACAATCTCAGACATGTAGATGATAACCACTCTAATGGCAGAAAGTGAAAAGAAACTAGAGCGCCTCTTGAAATAATCAAGAGCTTGAATTCTTTGTCTATGGCCAAGGGGGCAAAGGAACTGTTTACTCATCTTTACCCAATACAGAAAAGTGTCCAGGTAAATTCTGTGCAATTCAACTGTGTCTGTGTCTTTGTCTATGGCAAGGCAGTGCTTCACAGAGAGGAACTTAGATATGAGTGCATGACCACCCTCCTATTCAGAAATGTTTTGATAATTTTAAAAAGCGGGTAGTCTATTCACACTATGTTAGGAGAGAGAATGACTTGATAAATTTTAGAATGCTACAGCATTAAAACAAAAGAACAAGCACAGAAGACAAAAGTGTAAGGATACTGATACTCAAAAAGAAGGGCAAAACATTCCCATGAAACCACAAGTTCATAAGAGTTTACAACGGTTTTATTTTTAACTCATTTGGAAAAAATCCATATAATAAAAGTGTGAATATACACAAAGGCTAGGGTGTGTGGAAGCAGGAACTTTCGTATACTTTTAGTGTGAATGAAAATTTACACACCATTTCTAGAAGGCAATTTGGCAGCAAGTTTCAAACATTTAACTCAGAAAGCCTACTTCTAAGGATTTCAATAAGGAAATTATGTTTTTAAGAAAATACACAGCAATGCAAAAACTCATTCATGTCTCTTCAACACTGCTGTTCAAAAATTTTAAATAAGCATATTCAGAGGTAACAATATGACATGCATCCATAGATGAGACTATTTCACAGCAAATGAGTGTTGTATGAAAAAAATATTTCTGGTCCTGGAAAAGTGTACATGGCATTAAATGGAAGTAGAATTTTTAAAACTGTATGGTGTTGGGAATTCCCTGGCTGTCCAGTGGCTAGAACTCCCATGTTTTCACTGCTGAGGGCCTGGGGTTCAGCTGTCTGTCCTGTGCCAGTACCATGCTGTCTTAACTAATGTAAAGACTATTAACCACGTTAAGCTGCACACTGCGATCAAAAGATTAAAAAAAGGTATGTCCTTAATGATTCAATAATAAAAGCTATCAAGAACACACATTTTAACCAGTGATGTCTAGACACAGAATCAAGATTGCCAGGAGAAATATCAACAATCTCAGACATGTAGATGATAACCACTCTAATGGCAGAAAGTGAAAAGAAACTAGAGCGCCTCTTGAAGAGGGTGAGAGAGTCAAAACGCTAGCTTGAAACTCAACATTCCAAAAACTAAGATCATGGCATCCGGTCCCATGACTTCACGACAAATAGATGGGGAAAAAAGTGAAAACAGTTGCAGATTTTATATTCTTGAGCTCCAAAATCACTGTGGTTGGTGACTGCTGCCATGAAATTAAAATACACTTGCTCCTTGGAAGAAAAGCTATGACAAATCTAGACAGCATATTTAAAGCAGACACATTACTTTGCTTACAAAGGTTCATACAGTCAAAGTTATGGTTTTTCCTGTAGTCATGTACAGACGTGAGAGTTGGACCATAAAGAAGGCTGAGAGCCAAATAACTGATGCTTTCTAATTACGGTGCTGGAAAACATTCTTGAGAGTCTCCTGGACAGCAAGGAGATCAAATCAGCCAATACTAAAGGAAATCAAGCCAGAATATTCATTGGAAGGACTAATGCTGAAGCTCCAATACTTTGGCCACCTGATGCAGTCAATTCATTGGAAAAGACCTTGATATTGGGAAAGACTGAGGGCAGGAGGAGAAGAGGGTGGCAGAGGATGAGATGGCTGGATGGCATCACCAATGCATAAGAGTCTGAGCACACTCCAGGAGAGAGTGAAACTCAAGAAACCCTGACATGCTGCAGTTCATGGGGTTGCAAAGGGTTAGATACAACTTAGTCATTGAGCAATGAACAACAATTACAATTTTTTAAGAATATTTATCATATGCTCTAATGGCTTAAGAAATAACCAACTAAAACAAAAATTAGAATAGTATTTGCATATGAAATGGTTTGTATTTAAGAAACACAAAAATAGATGGCTGTCCAGTGGCTAGAACTCCCATGTTTTCACTGCTGAGGGCCTGGGGTTCAGCTGTCTGTCCTGTGCCAGTACCATGCTGTCTTAACTAATGTAAAGACTATTAACCACGTTAAGCTGCACACTGCGATCAAAAGATTAAAAAAAGGTATGTCCTTAATGATTCAATAATAAAAGCTATCAAGAACACACATTTTAACCAGTGATGTCTAGACACAGAATCAAGATTGCCAGGAGAAATATCAACAATCTCAGACATGTAGATGATAACCACTCTAATGGCAGAAAGTGAAAAGAAACTAGAGCGCCTCTTGAAGAGGGTGAGAGAGTCAAAACGCTAGCTTGAAACTCAACATTCAAAAAGCTAAGGTCATGGCGTCTGGACCCATCACTTCATGGTAACAGATGGGGAAAAAAGTGAAAACAGTTGCAGATTTTATATTCTTGAGCTCCAAAATCACTGTGGTTGGTGACTGCTGCCATGAAATTAAAATACACTTGCTCCTTGGAAGAAAAGCTATGACAAATCTAGACAGCATATTTAAAGCAGACACATTACTTTGCTTACAAAGGTTCATACAGTCAAAGTTATGGTTTTTCCTGTAGTCATGTACAGACGTGAGAGTTGGACCATAAAGAAGGCTGAGAGCCAAATAACTGATGCTTTCTAATTACGGTGCTGGAAAACATTCTTGAGAGTCTCCTGGACAGCAAGGAGATCAAATCAGCCAATACTAAAGGAAATCAAGCCAGAATATTCATTGGAAGGACTAATGCTGAAGCTCCAATACTTTGGCCACCTGATGCAGTCAATTCATTGGAAAAGACCTTGATATTGGGAAAGACTGAGGGCAGGAGGAGAAGAGGGTGGCAGAGGATGAGATGGCTGGATGGCATCACCAATGCATAAGAGTCTGAGCACACTCCAGGAGAGAGTGAAACTCAAGAAACCCTGACATGCTGCAGTTCATGGGGTTGCAAAGGGTTAGATACAACTTAGTCATTGAGCAATGAACAACAATTACAATTTTTTAAGAATATTTATCATATGCTCTAATGGCTTAAGAAATAACCAACTAAAAACAAAAAATTAGAATAGTATTTGCATATGAAATGGTTTGTATTTAAGAAACACAAAGATTTACAGATTAAACTATGACAAGAGAATTAAACATGGCTGCTAAAAAACAATATAGAAAAATCAGTTGTACTTTCTATACACAAGCATATATAATAAGAAAATACAATTTAAATATTTACAACAGCATCTAAAAATACCAAAGACATCAGAATAACAGTAACAAAATATGAGAAAACTACAGCATAAACACACGCACACAAACAAGACATAAAGGGATATAACGTCTTAACAGGCTGGCAGACTCAGTATGGTAAAGATGTATGGTCAATCCTCCCCAAACTGTTTCTCAGATTTATAGCTCAGTCGGTAAAGAATTCTGCCTGCAATGCAGGAGACCCAGGTTCAATTCCTAGCTTGGGAAGATCTCCTGAAGAAGGAAATGGCAACCCACTCAAGTATTCTTACCTGGAAAATCCCATGGACAGAGCAGTCCATGGGGTTGCAAGAGTTGGACATGATGTAGTGACTAAACCACCACTCATCAGGAAACATTTTCTTAGTAGGAATTGATGGGTTGATTCTAAACTTCATAGGGAAATGCCAAGAGCCAAGTAAAATTAAGCCAAACTTCCATAAGAACAACACTGACAAGCATATAGTCTTCACATTAGTTAAAAAGAGTGCGGTAATGGCAAAAGACAAAAGCAAATTCTGGAAACAAAATCATATCTGAATACTGGATATATAACAACTCTCTATAAACAGCATGTTTTCAATAAATGTTGCTGGGTCAATTGCATATACATATGGAAGAAAATGAATCATGATCCTGAACTAGTATCATTCAAAAATCAATTTTAGATGAACCTTAGACCTAAATATGAAATATAAAGCAATAAAGTATTTTGGAAGGAACAGAAGAGAATACCTGTGTTATTTTGGAGCATGCAAATAATTTTAAACAGGACCTCAAATGTTCAAAGGATACAGTAAAAGATAAATTAAAAACTTATGTTCATGAAACAATGTCATTAACAAAATGAAAAAGAAAGCCACATCCTGGAAGAGTCACATACATACAACGGATAAAAGATCCACATCTCTAATATAAACAAACCTTTAAATATTAATACTACTCAAAGATTGGGCAAATCAATTTTACACTCACACATACAAAAATCAAAATATTCAATAAGCACAGAAATACGCATTCAATTTCATCTGTTACCATGGAAATGCAAATTAGAACCAAGTAAGATTCCACTTATCTTATTTTTCTACTTCTACCAGTGACAGTGAAAGTCGCTCAGTCGTGTATGACTGATCAGCACATATGAACAAGCCATGGAATTCTCCAGGCAAGAATGCTACAGTGCATAGCCTTTTCCTTCGCCAGGGGATTCTCCAAACTCAGGGATCGAACCCAGGTCTCCCACACTGGAGGCGGATTCTTTACTGTCTGAGCCACCAGGTAAGCTTCTATTCCCACCAGAGTGGCTTATTAAAAAACTTTAAAATGACAAATGATACTATAAAATGTTAGGAAGAATATACAACAACGGGAAACTTCAGGTACTTCTCACAGGTGATTATGGTGGGAAAACATTTTGGAAAACTTGTTGCTGGTTTACTAAAAGCTAATAAAAACTATTATGCATAAACTAGGTGCCATAAAAAAAGAATGACAGTGTTATTTGCAGCAACATGGATGGACCTAGAGATGATCATACTAAGTGAAGTAAGCCAGAAAGACAAAGACAAATAACATAATGATATCACTGATATGTGAAATCTAAAAAAATTATGCAAATGAACATAAAACAGAAACAAACCCACAGACATGGAAAACAACAAACTTATGGTAACCAAAAGGGAAAAGTGGGAGATAAATTTGGAGTTTGGGATTGACATATATGCACTACTATCTATAAGACAGACAATGTACAAGGGTCTACTGCATAGTGCAGAAAACTATACTCAGTATTTTATAAAGCAATAAAGTATTTTGGAAGGAACAGAAGAGAATACCTGTGTTATTTTGGAGCATGCAAATAATTTTAAACAGGACCTCAAATGTTCAAAGGATACAGTAAAAGATAAATTAAAAACTTATGTTCATGAAACAATGTCATTAACAAAATGAAAAAGAAAGCCACATCCTGGAAGAGTCACATACATACAACGGATAAAAGATCCACATCTCTAATATAAACAAACCTTTAAATATTAATACTACTCAAAGATTGGGCAAATCAATTTTACACTCACACATACAAAAATCAAAATATTCAATAAGCACAGAAATACGCATTCAATTTCATCTGTTACCATGGAAATGCAAATTAGAACCAAGTAAGATTCCACTTATCTTATTTTTCTACTTCTACCAGTGACAGTGAAAGTCGCTCAGTCGTGTATGACTGATCAGCACATATGAACAAGCCATGGAATTCTCCAGGCAAGAATGCTACAGTGCATAGCCTTTTCCTTCGCCAGGGGATTCTCCAAACTCAGGGATCGAACCCAGGTCTCCCACACTGGAGGCGGATTCTTTACTGTCTGAGCCACCAGGTAAGCTTCTATTCCCACCAGAGTGGCTTATTAAAAAACTTTAAAATGACAAATGATACTATAAAATGTTAGGAAGAATATACAACAACGGGAAACTTCAGGTACTTCTCACAGGTGATTATGGTGGGAAAACATTTTGGAAAACTTGTTGCTGGTTTACTAAAAGCTAATAAAAACTATTATGCATAAACTAGGTGCCATAAAAAAAGAATGACAGTGTTATTTGCAGCAACATGGATGGACCTAGAGATGATCATACTAAGTGAAGTAAGCCAGAAAGACAAAGACAAATAACATAATGATATCACTGATATGTGAAATCTAAAAAAATTATGCAAATGAACATAAAACAGAAACAAACCCACAGACATGGAAAACAACAAACTTATGGTAACCAAAAGGGAAAAGTGGGAGATAAATTTGGAGTTTGGGATTGACATATATGCACTACTATCTATAAGACAGACAATGTACAAGGGTCTACTGCATAGTGCAGAAAACTATACTCAGTATTTTATACTAATCGGAAAAAAGACACATATGTATGTATAACTGAATCATTGTGCTGTACACTTGAAACTAACACTGTTAAATCAACTATATGTTAACTAAAAGAAATACTTCAATTTAGAAAAAGCACAACTCTGTGCATGAAAAAAATAAAAAGAGAGAAACAAATAGAGCTTTCAAAGCATAGTCCAAAAAAGAGTAACAATTTTAAGCACTTTGGTCCTTGAAGCAGGGGAATTCTTACAGTGGGTCATAAACCACCACCCCATATTTAGATCCACGTTTACCAAAGGAGGTTCTGGATATGATATGGATCCACAAACAATTAATCTACAGTGATGAGAGCATTCTCACCTGCTTGACAGCAGCATTAATCCATGTAAATTAATCAAATCATTATTCTGGAATACACATCAGTTTGTGAGCTCAGTACTGTATACCCAATCTCTAGGCATTCTCATGACTCTAACGAAATTAGGTTTCAAGGTTGAGAACCAGAACGTAGTGCATGGTACTTTAACTGAGGAGCTCATAATGAAGAAAAGAAGGAAAAAGAAAACAACAATAAAAAATGCCATTTATGGAACCTTGAAATTTATTCTGCATCTTTCTCTGGAGAAAGAGCAGACACCATGAGAAGTCCACCCCATTCACAGCATTCTCCCTGCCTCCTCCTCAACACACCTGCAATTCATACAAAACACCAACTCCTCCATGGAGCCCGAGTAAACAATTCTGACCACTCTAGAAAATAATTCACTTATTATTTGTGAAATTCCTTAAGCACTTTTGTAATGGGACAGAACTGATTTAAAATATTTATCATCTTTGTATACACTGTCTTCCCCAAATTGAACACATACTGCTGAGAGGTAGAAAACTATAATTTCACATCTTATTGCTTTTCCTATCTGGGATCTTGCTGCAATGAGTTCAACAAAATAACTCTGCCATTTTATTTTCCTGACAATATAAAGATACTTCCTTTATATAAAGTATCAAATAAGGATAGTTTTTTGTAGAACAGGCAATGAAAGGAGGTGAGGAAATAACAAATATTAAATAGCAGGTTTTGAGTTCTATTTCAGTTTTTTTCTTTCTTGCTAGAGCTCCTGCTGCACATTTTTCTTGTAAAAGTTCTTCATTTCTATCATATATCCTTTAATTAAATATGACCAAATTGCCTTTTCTTTGACTAGAGTGAAAACTGATGTAGTTAATATGCTTAAAAACATGTTTTAAGGCAAAGGTAAAGGAACCATTGTTACTTGTTTCTAATTAAAAGTGAAAAAAAAACAAAAAACAAAACCCACAGGAAACTGAAAGGTCCCTACTACTTCCCCAGGAAATCAAAGGCAGACGTAATGAACTGAATTTTAAATGGAGGATTTTTTGCCTCTTTGGTCAGCAGGACAATTTCTTCTGTTTTACCCCACTTTTACTTAGGGGTAAAATTGTACACAATTAACTTTTTCTGGATTTTTGCTTTTAGATTTCTAGGTACCACGGCACTTCTGTGTCATTGTAAAGCTGAACATTAATTATATTATTTGTAAAATTGACAATACATATAGTTATGAGAATCTGAGCAAGATTAAAAGTTTAAACTGTTTAATTTTTCCACAACATAGAGCACTTAATTATGTGACAGACAAGGTCCTACCTGATAGGTAGATTTTAGCTCTTTTAATCTTTGCAACAACCCTACACAGTAGGTTTTTGTTACTATCATCCACATTTTGTAAATAAGAAACTGATTGGAAAAAGCAAATATCTTGTCCAAAGTCACAAAGTTAATAAATGCTGCACTCAGAACCTGAACACAGATGACCTGGGTGCAAGTTTGCACTAAGCTGCTGCCTCAGAACAAGCAAGCAACCACCGGCTGTCCACATGCACACGCTCACATACACGCCTCTACTGGGCTCTTCTGAACTAACTGAACAACAGTTCCTAAAAGTCCCCAAATGAGACACTGTGCTGAGCCTTAACCTTGCTGAAGGCTAACTGGGAACTAACACTTCCTCAAAAAAGAAAATATAAAAAAGATCTGGGATCTTGCTGCAATGAGTTCAACAAAATAACTCTGCCATTTTATTTTCCTGACAATATAAAGATACTTCCTTTATATAAAGTATCAAATAAGGATAGTTTTTTGTAGAACAGGCAATGAAAGGAGGTGAGGAAATAACAAATATTAAATAGCAGGTTTTGAGTTCTATTTCAGTTTTTTTCTTTCTTGCTAGAGCTCCTGCTGCACATTTTTCTTGTAAAAGTTCTTCATTTCTATCATATATCCTTTAATTAAATATGACCAAATTGCCTTTTCTTTGACTAGAGTGAAAACTGATGTAGTTAATATGCTTAAAAACATGTTTTAAGGCAAAGGTAAAGGAACCATTGTTACTTGTTTCTAATTAAAAGTGAAAAAAAAACAAAAAACAAAACCCACAGGAAACTGAAAGGTCCCTACTACTTCCCCAGGAAATCAAAGGCAGACGTAATGAACTGAATTTTAAATGGAGGATTTTTTGCCTCTTTGGTCAGCAGGACAATTTCTTCTGTTTTACCCCACTTTTACTTAGGGGTAAAATTGTACACAATTAACTTTTTCTGGATTTTTGCTTTTAGATTTCTAGGTACCACGGCACTTCTGTGTCATTGTAAAGCTGAACATTAATTATATTATTTGTAAAATTGACAATACATATAGTTATGAGAATCTGAGCAAGATTAAAAGTTTAAACTGTTTAATTTTTCCACAACATAGAGCACTTAATTATGTGACAGACAAGGTCCTACCTGATAGGTAGATTTTAGCTCTTTTAATCTTTGCAACAACCCTACACAGTAGGTTTTTGTTACTATCATCCACATTTTGTAAATAAGAAACTGATTGGAAAAAGCAAATATCTTGTCCAAAGTCACAAAGTTAATAAATGCTGCACTCAGAACCTGAACACAGATGACCTGGGTGCAAGTTTGCACTAAGCTGCTGCCTCAGAACAAGCAAGCAACCACCGGCTGTCCACATGCACACGCTCACATACACGCCTCTACTGGGCTCTTCTGAACTAACTGAACAACAGTTCCTAAAAAGTCCCCAAATGAGACACTGTGCTGAGCTACCTTGTAAAACACAAAGATTAAATAAGCCTGATTTCATGGGGCTTATAGTCTAATGGGAAGATAACTAGACAAATAACTTCAAACATCAATGAAAATATAAATAGACAGAAGATCTATAAGGGACAAAACCATGAGCAAGATGAACTCGATTAGTGAGAACTTAAGCCAGAGAAAAAAACCTTAAAATTGGTCGGAAACACATGTCTGAATCTCTTCAACGTCAACTGCTACTTGACTTGCTTATTGGAAAAATGACTGTCAACCAGATTCAAATTACATTGATGAATCTTTTTCTTAACAGCTAATAATACATTTCTTGTTTATTGCTTCTGGATCATAAACTACTAACCCAGAGGGCAAAGATTCAGTTTGGTATTTGTCTTTTTTTTTTTTTTTTTTGGTATTTGTCTTAATTACCAACATTTATGCAGAAACATTTACTCAAGAATGCCACTCCTCGTTTCCTACATACTTCTACTATCTCCTGTCATCAGACTAAGAGAGCAAAAGCAGAACTCACCTATTAAAGCATCCAATCACTTGACATAAAACTCTACCAGTTACAGGACTTCCCCAGGTCTAACAAGTACAGAACTTCCCAGCCAGTTTACCCTGACACATGAATGTTACGGATCCCCTTGAGATTTTAGGCAGGCAGAACCTCTTGACAGTTGGGCTTGGGCCTTGAGCAGAGAGCTGGCTCTGCCATGACTCCAAAAGGCTAAGAAGCACAGAAATGAAGTTTTAGGCACATGAAACCTAAAGATATTTGTCTGCTGCCTGTTTTTGGGTATGATCCTACAACTGCCTTTAGGTAGATTTTAGCTCTTTTAATCTTTGCAACAACCCTACACAGTAGGTTTTTGTTACTATCATCCACATTTTGTAAATAAGAAACTGATTGGAAAAAGCAAATATCTTGTCCAAAGTCACAAAGTTAATAAATGCTGCACTCAGAACCTGAACACAGATGACCTGGGTGCAAGTTTGCACTAAGCTGCTGCCTCAGAACAAGCAAGCAACCACCGGCTGTCCACATGCACACGCTCACATACACGCCTCTACTGGGCTCTTCTGAACTAACTGAACAACAGTTCCTAAAAAGTCCCCAAATGAGACACTGTGCTGAGCTACCTTGTAAAACACAAAGATTAAATAAGCCTGATTTCATGGGGCTTATAGTCTAATGGGAAGATAACTAGACAAATAACTTCAAACATCAATGAAAATATAAATAGACAGAAGATCTATAAGGGACAAAACCATGAGCAAGATGAACTCGATTAGTGAGAACTTAAGCCAGAGAAAAAAACCTTAAAATTGGTCGGAAACACATGTCTGAATCTCTTCAACGTCAACTGCTACTTGACTTGCTTATTGGAAAAATGACTGTCAACCAGATTCAAATTACATTGATGAATCTTTTTCTTAACAGCTAATAATACATTTCTTGTTTATTGCTTCTGGATCATAAACTACTAACCCAGAGGGCAAAGATTCAGTTTGGTATTTGTCTTTTTTTTTTTTTTTTTTGGTATTTGTCTTAATTACCAACATTTATGCAGAAACATTTACTCAAGAATGCCACTCCTCGTTTCCTACATACTTCTACTATCTCCTGTCATCAGACTAAGAGAGCAAAAGCAGAACTCACCTATTAAAGCATCCAATCACTTGACATAAAACTCTACCAGTTACAGGACTTCCCCAGGTCTAACAAGTACAGAACTTCCCAGCCAGTTTACCCTGACACATGAATGTTACGGATCCCCTTGAGATTTTAGGCAGGCAGAACCTCTTGACAGTTGGGCTTGGGCCTTGAGCAGAGAGGCTGGCTCTGCCATGACTCCAAAAAGGCTAAGAAGCACAGAAATGAAGTTTTTAGGCACATGAAACCTAAAGATATTTGTCTGCTGCCTGTTTTTTGGGTATGATCCTACAACTGCCTTTAGGAGTTTCCTAAATTCCTTTGAACAATAACTTTTCCCCAATTTTAACTCTGTTTGAATATTTTGTTCTTTTGACAGCTCCTTTTGAGAAAAATGTCACAATAATACTCCTTAAATTAAAAGTTGCTTTATAAAAATAATAATCTGTTGGGCTGTTCTTGGAACTAATGGTTCGTTGGTTCTGTTTTTTTGTAACAATAATGCATTCTGTTTGAAGGACACTGGTTAGGTCAAACGAAAGCATTCTCATTTGCCTTCATTATGTAGGTAAATAACAGGAATACTTCTGAATTAGAACTCAGTTATACAAAAATGCAATGCAGTACGAGAGTATAAAGAAGATAAAAGAATTCAACCTTTTAAAAGGCCACTTCATTCATTACATCCATTCATTCAATAAAATACTATGGAACTATACAGTGAAAACCCACAGAAAATACAAAGACGGTTTTTTCAATGTTCTAGTAAAAGAACCATAATTTTCATAACTACAAAAATATGTGTGAGTTTCAGAAGGAGCTTAAATTTGGCTCTCATCCCAAAAGTAAAAAAATCTTAAAGACAAGTTAAGAAGCTTTTTCAAGTAAGTAAAGCCGGGAGACAAAGTTACATGGGCTTGGGTGGTAGGGAGAGTGTGTCATCAGCATTTCAAGAATCTCCCATTTGATTCAGTAGCAGTTTCACTCATGGAGCAGTTGGACAGAAATTTCAGCCCCTTAATGTTCACGGTTATAAATAAAGGCAAGTAAAGATGTCTCAAATGCATAATTCTCTGTGGTTTGAGGTACTTAAACCCCTCTCTTGAAAAATGTGAGCAATCTTTCCATTTTTTTACTGAACTTCTGACAAGCAAACAATTTTATAACTCATCAGAATTTTCAGTTTTCAAAAAGAAACACTACAAGCAATTCATCTGATAGATTTTTTAAAAAAATTTAAGATAGTTTACTGTGAAGGTTACCAACTGTTTGCATTAGGCTCAGAGTGTTAATATATGAGCTGTCGCTTCAAGAAATTCTCAGTTCTTACTCCCAGAACTCTGCAATCCCCTTCTGTTTTCTACTATTCACAAATATTTAATTAGTACACGCTTGGCTGTTAGAATATTTCAGATGAGGATAAACCTTTTCTTCTTTTAAGAAACCTTATATCCATTCATCTGTGAATGGATATAGGAGCATTACAAACAGCTAAATCTCTGGAACACAGAATGTCCGCGTTTAAAGCAATACTGGTAGTTATCTCCTGTAGTACTTAAAAATAATTCAGAATATATTTTATTTAAGGGGTGATAAAAATGCTTTAATTGTTAAGTAAAAACACGTGTATCTTGGACTTCCCTGGTGGTTCAGTGGGTAAGGACACCGCCTTGCAGTGCAAGTGGTGCCAGTTCGATCCCTGGCCTGGGAAGATCCCTCGTGCCGCGGAGCGGCTGGACCGATGTGTCCAATTACCGAGCCCGAGCTCTGGAGCACATGCGCCCACAGTCGGTGCTCTGCGACAACAGAGGCCACTGCGATGGGAGGCCCACATGGGCCAAAGAACAAAGATGGATGAAAATGGAGAAATGAAAGACCAACAGAAGTGGCCCGCCTGCTCCCCTCCCTCCCCACCCCACTCCCACCAAAATAAGTAAATAAATCTTTAAAAAACAAAACAAAAAAAACATGTGTATCTTATCAAATGTGCATTGGTCTGTGTAGGTGTGTTTTGATCATGTGGCCACTAAACATGGAACTTCATGAAGAAAAATCAGGGAAACCTAACGTTACAGTTAATTCACCAGTGTCACAGGATTCAGATCATCAACTGTGTATGCCAACATTTTATGCCTTACTTCGTCAGCTAATGTATAAACACAGCGCTTCACTACAAAATGAAAACCATAATCTGGGTGTAAGCGATCACTCTTAACTTTTAGAGAGGGTTCTGCCTACATTCAAGATATTCTGAGGGTGCTCTCTCATCCAAGGGACCCTTAAAAGGTTACTGAAGACACCATCTGCCTCCTGATGCTCAGAGGTCCTGATCATCTTACCGAGAGATTCCTGACAAAAGTTTTGCAAGTTTTATTTAAGATATGCAGACTTCAGATATTTAATTCCTATTATTTACCAAGCTTGCCTGAGTTTGTATCTGAATAGGAGGTACCTAAAGGAAAACATTTGCAGCTATTTTGTGAGATAATGCAGTTTTGGAATAACCTTACCCTCATTTCTATATCTTGTTTATACATGCTTTTACTTTCTGTGCAGTGACACAAAGAAAACCTGAATCCCAATGTAAGGCCTTTTCCCACTTCAACTTCAGATCTTCATCAGCTTAGGTTCCAGCTCCTTTAGGAAGCAGTCTCCAATGCTCACAATCCTGAAGCAACTAGTTCCCTCTCTGAATTGTCAGAACAATTTATTTATGCCATTTTAAAAGTATCTTTCCCTTTCTGTCTTTTATTTTGTATATGAGTTTTATGTATGCACTGAATTATAAAAAGTTACAAGTTTCTCATGTATACTCTATCTTACCTATATCATATAATATCTATTTGGTAATTACAAAATTATTCAGTTACTGCGGTACATTTTTGGTGGCTCAACAGAAAAAAATAGCAATCAGAAAGCACTTAAAAACATTGAAGAATATTCTCAAAATACTCACGTAAAATGTATACCATTTAGAACTAAAGGCAGGTAGGTCATTCTTCAAACATGGATCCATACTATAAAATAATTTGTACTTACTTGTCTCCAAAAAACTTTCTCCAGAATTCAGCAGCATCTGCTTTCGTTATACGAAAGTTATCTCCCTGGAACTGTCCATTGGGAAAGATTGCTTTGATTTCTGCCAGCATGTGACTGAAGATAAGGGATAGTTTTGTAAGATTTCGTCTGTAAGACACAAGGAGGGGGAAAAATGAAGAAAAAAGTAAATACATAAGTATATAAGTTTTAATGAGAATATATATCATGAAAAAAATGAAATTATCCTCCCAGGTCAAATCAATAAAGCCCTTCAAAACAATGTTCATGAAAATTATACATTTAAATTTCAAACAAGGTTTCTATAAGTCACCCATGTATTCATTTACAATAAACATGAACAAGATAAATTAAATGGATTTAATGGGAGAAATGGACACCTAAAAACTCATAATCAAATATGAATACTAAAAAAAAAAACAAAAAAACAATGACTATTTCTACATGGGAGAATAAGGAAAGATGTGCCACTTATGGAGAATCTAGGAAAGTTAAACAGTTGTTTGACAGACAAAAGATTCGGTCAGAGTGGAGAGGAGGGGAAAGACTGGAGAGAAGAAGGGACTCTGAACAGTGGGAAGAGCATGCACAGAAGTAGAGAGGCGTGAAACAACTATTTGGGTACTATCTAGGTTTAGCCTGGTTAGAGAAGAGCAGATGGTAAGCGGAGGAGATGTCCTGAGATGGTATGAGAAAGTTTAGATGGACATGACAAAAAGAGGCATCTGAACCAATCAACAGAGGTTTTGTCAAATATATTTGTCACTTCTACCTAAAAATCTGTTTCTGATGATAAGTCTCAGATATGTACGTATTTTGGAAGCTCTCTGGGTAATTTCAATGAAGTCCATAAAAAGCTACTGTGATAAGGAATGCAGAGCCAAAGTGGACTAAAAAGATTAAGGAAATGATCACATCTCTGTTTTTAGAAAGAAAAAGTGACAGTGGGCAATAAATGGTTTAGAGTGACCGAAATGTAGGTGCTCTTTTCTAATTTCGATGTTAAGTTCTGGGTATTCTGACATGACCTGGAACTTGCTTCAAACCATGATTCAAACTTTAAAATAATAGTATCATCTACATTTCCTTCCAAGCTTTTCGTAAGCTCACAACGTAAACTGTGTTCATCAGCCCCAAAATGTTAGTGCAGACAGTAAGGGAGCAGCTAAAAGATAAAATATGACAGGACTTCTCAGTTTTCAGCTGACCTTGACTCTACATTTCTGCTTATTCGGAATCACCAGAATACCCTAGGCACACGTATAAACATCTTTCCACTTTGAAGCCCCAGTTGCTCTCGTGTATGAGTTGACGGGTCAGAGGTGGGGAGGAGGCCACTGCATTAGCACTCACAGTAAATACAGAGGGAAAACAGAGAAAGCTACCAAATCTGCAATGCACGTAACACCATACAACGTTTCAGCAGGACTTTGACACTGAAAACTGTGGTTATTTATATCATTTTTACTCAGGCATCTGTGTTTAATGACTCTCAAATTACTAACAGGCAGACATGTTAGGAACCAAAGAGGTCATAAAGTATGCATCTCTCAGCAGAGTTAATAAAGGGAAAGAAGCACATAACTTCCTATATAAGAATACAAAATAAGTTGAAGTACTTGTGATAAAAAGCTGGAAAAGACTGAAGAGGGAGCAATAAAGTATAAAGTAACTGACATCTCAAAAAGTTTACCTCTATTGGAAAACTACAGAATCTCAATTTCCATAAACTTGATTATTTTATGAGACGATTTATGAAAAACAGTGGTCAGAACTTAGGCCTTATTTTAATTCTTGATTGGCAACAATAAAAAAATCTGAAAAATTATTATGGTTTGGTTATCCAAAATGTTCCTTCATCCTTTCAGATCCAGCCACACTTCCACACAACTCAGCCTAATTCAAAGGTAGAACTTCTTCAATTAGTTGAATCTTTGATCTGCTCATTTATGTCAACACATCCTCATTTAGATGATGGTAGATATAAGAGATTCAGTCTTAGGAAATGAAAAGCGAACGGATGAACTTTATCAAAGGAAAGAACTGTGGCCAATGCAGCTAATACGAACTGCAACTGTCTTCTGAAATTTGAGTTTAAGGAGAAACATAAAGTCACTTTAGAAAATCTGCAACGAATTTATTTCTATGATTAGGCAAAAGAGTTAATTTTCCACGGACCTTCCAATTGATACATACAGAAGAGAAAAGAAAAATCAAGATGGCTGTAATTAGGGTAAACCAACTGTTCCTTATTTTCTGAATTGGTTGCTCTCCATCCATCCCCTTGTTTCTTTGTTCCTAATCATATCCAAATGTTTTTCATTTTTATTTGTTAGATCTAAAGCCTCAAGCACAATACCAGTGATTACCCATCCTGGATATATGATCCATTGGCTATGTAGGCATTAAACTTTAGAACAGAAATAGTAATACTATATAATTTTCAATCTAGATGCCCTAGTAATCATTACTACCTATACAACCAATCACTGTTAAATTATAAGCTGAGTGTATAGTCCAATTTTCTTGTTCTTATAAGCAGATCACATTCCTATTTGGTTTTTTGCAGAAACTAAGGCAATGGAAAGTTCTACTTTGCCTTTAATCTTTAAAGAAATGCAAATCCAGGTTTTTAAAAACCTGTGAATGTAACAGTTTTGTGCTACCTTATTTTTCACATATATCAGAATATATATTTTTAATTAAAAAACACATATAGCATGCATATGTAAATGATTATTTTGGAAATTCTTTATTTGGAAGACTGATTAGAGGCTGCAATCCACATAAAGAATAAAAAGAACTTACAGCTAATTCTACTATCTGATGTCATTTAAATCTACTGTTACAGCAAATAGGTTTGTCTTTTATATGATTGTGTGGGAGTTTTTTAAAGTATATTTTACTTTACATTATAAGCTTTAATTCCCTACCCAGTTCTGCACTCTTAGATACCTTTTTAAAGATAAATAACTTCCAATTTTCAAACTAAAATCCAAGGATACAGTCATCTCTAATCATCTAGATATAGGGGAAGAAGGTAACAACTACGTATCTTCTTTGTAGACGAATGTTTTCTATTATGATATTTTTCCATACCTTGCCAATTTTCCCTACACCCACTTGATCACTGTTCATCATAAGACCACAAATGATGACTACTTAATAAAGGATTTTAAGCACCCGAATTAAGAATATGTATCTCTCACTAAATGCTCCTACCTCGAAACAACTAAGGAAATAATGTTTATCTACCAAGACTCAACAATCTTTAAATCTAACTTTAATTTACAAGAAAGTTTGCAACTTTCACTTTCAATAAAAGAGTTTATTTTGACTAATTACTACCACATTATCTCCCTTTAATCTATCACAAGTCAAGCCATTTTTTTCACCACCCTCAAGCCATTTTTTCACCACCCTCAAGCCATTTCTAGAGTTCATATGGTGTGAGATTTCGTTTGTAAGAAATAATTTTGGAATAAAAGTATTTTGATATACCAGGTAAGCAAAAAGTAGCTTCTAGATGTCAATACTGGGTAAACCAGTAAAGATGATAATATATTAAAGAAGCCTTGAAGCACAGGGAGGAAGAGTGTGATAAAAACAAAGGAGAGGGGAAGACAAGAAGGAAAACGAGCTATATTTGGAATCTTAAAAATGGCTTTGAACTTACCTACAAGACAGAATAGGGTTACAGATACAGGAGACAACTTATGGCACCAGTGGGTAAGGAAGGGATGAACAGGTAGACTGGGATCGACATATACACATTACTATATATGAAACAGACGACTTATAAGGGCCTACTGCACAGCACAGGGGGCTCTGCTCAGTACTCTGTCATGGCCTATATGGAAAAAGAATCTAAAGAAGAACTGATACATGTGTACCTATAACTGATTCATTTTGCTGTACATTCAAAACTAACACAACATTGTAAATCAGGTACACTCCAATAAAAATGTTTTAAAGTATAATAAATGTATCAGCAATGTCTAGAATTATCACCTAAGAAACAAAGTGCTTCTTTTATCCTCGATTTGATCACCTAAAATTGTCTTTAAAATAATACAATCATCTCTAATCATCTAGAAAAGGGAAGAAGGTAACAACTACGTATCTTCTTTGTAGACGAATGTTTTCTATTATGATATTTTTCCATACCTTGCCAATTTTCCCTACACCCACTTGATCACTGTTCATCATAAGACCACAAATGATGACTACTTAATAAAGGATTTTAAGCACCCGAATTAAGAATATGTATCTCTCACTAAATGCTCCTACCTCGAAACAACTAAGGAAATAATGTTTATCTACCAAGACTCAACAATCTTTAAATCTAACTTTAATTTACAAGAAAGTTTGCAACTTTCACTTTCAATAAAAGAGTTTATTTTGACTAATTACTACCACATTATCTCCCTTTAATCTATCACAAGTCAAGCCATTTTTTTCACCACCCTCAAGCCATTTTTTTCACCACCCTCAAGCCATTTCTAGAGTTCATATGGTGTGAGATTTCGTTTGTAAGAAATAATTTTGGAATAAAAGTATTTTGATATACCAGGTAAGCAAAAAGTAGCTTCTAGATGTCAATACTGGGTAAACCAGTAAAGATGATAATATATTAAAGAAGCCTTGAAGCACAGGGAGGAAGAGTGTGATAAAAACAAAGGAGAGGGGAAGACAAGAAGGAAAACGAGCTATATTTGGAATTTTAAAAAATGGCTTTGAACTTACCTACAAGACAGAATAGGGTTACAGATACAGGAGACAACTTATGGCACCAGTGGGTAAGGAAGGGATGAACAGGTAGACTGGGATCGACATATACACATTACTATATATGAAACAGACGACTTATAAGGGCCTACTGCACAGCACAGGGGGCTCTGCTCAGTACTCTGTCATGGCCTATATGGAAAAAGAATCTAAAGAAGAACTGATACATGTGTACCTATAACTGATTCATTTTGCTGTACATTCAAAACTAACACAACATTGTAAATCAGGTACACTCCAATAAAAATGTTTTAAAGTATAATAAATGTATCAGCAATGTCTAGAATTATCACCTAAGAAACAAAGTGCTTCTTTTATCCTCGATTTGATCACCTAAAATTGTCTTTAAAATAATACGAATCAATTTCTCCAAAATTCAAGTTACATTACCGCAGAGAATGTGACATTGAACTGACAGAGCACCATTGTTTATGCATAAGTCTTGAGTGGCTACAGTAAACATCATATAATGAGGGTGAAGGTACACAAGATTTGACATAGGATAACACAATCCTGCCCTTAATAAATTTACTGCATAGTAGGGGAGAAGGAAAAGGCAACCCATTCCAGTATTCTTGCCTGGAAAATCCCATAGACAGAGCACCAGTCCATGGAGGTGGCAAAGAGTCAGATACAACTGAGCAACTGAGCTCACAGGGGAGAAAAGCACATGACAACATTAACAATACAGTGGGAACAATGCACCAATTACAGTCATCTTGAGGTGAGGAATCTGAAAAATGGATAAAAAATACATCAAATGTAGGAGACACACACAGAGTGTAACCTAATTAGATCACAAAGAGCTCTTGCATTTGCTCAATTCAAGAAGCAGCTGTGTCATAAATCAAGGAGAAAATAAAAAGCTCTAGTGCTGAATTAGGGAAAAACTTCAAATGACACTTCGTATCTGGGAGTTTTGAAGCTTCTGAGAATGTATTGCCTTTGGTAGAAGAAATGGGAGACAATTTTGTTATCCAGAAACTACTAATAATTCACTTCTCACATTTAAAAGCTAGGACATGTGCTTCTTAATCTTTACAAGGTGAAACAAATTCAACACAAAGGCAGGACATAAAGTACATAAACCGTGGCAATGGAAATGAGACTCAAGTCCAGTTAAAGTGCAATTCCCATTCACTCGGTTTCTGAGGCAGTGCCTTCCAAGATGGGGGTAGAGCATTACTTCACACCTTTTACCTAGGGAATACTTTGATTCCTAAGAAAGTAAGGATACTGGGGTGATGTAAGCCTCACCTTTCATTTCCTCCTCTTGGGATCAGAGACTATTATTAAGATGACTCCTGAGAGTCTTAAATAAAACCAGATCTCATCCACTCCCCTGCCTAAATGCTTTAAAGTTTCCAACACCTCTAAGAGGAAAATGAAATGAATCTTTTTTTTCGATTTAAGTCCAGATGACTGAAAATACTGTGCTAGTTTCTGGTGTACAGCAAAGTGATTCAGTTATATTTTTCATAGTCTTCTCTATTATGGTTTATTATAGGATACTGAATCTAGTTTCCTGTGCTATATACTAGGACCTTGTTGTTCATCTATGCGGTTCATACAATAGTTTCTATCTGCTAATTCCAGACTCCTAATTTATCCTTCCCCTTTCTACTATGATAACTATTTGTTTTCTATGTCTGTGAGCCTGCTTCCATTTTGTAAATAAGCTCATTTGTGCAATATTTTAGATTCCACATATTAATGATATCATGTATTTGTCTTTCTACTTCTTACTTCAGTTAGTATGACAATTTCTAGGTCTATATGTTACTGGAAATGGCATTGCTTCATTCTTTTTTATGACTGAGTATTACTCCATTATGTATGTACACCAGATCTTCTTTATCCATTCATCTGTTGATGGACGTTTAAGTCGTTTCCATGCCTTGGCTATTGTAAATAGTGCTGCAGTGAACACTGGGGTACCTATATCTTTCTGAATTATGGCTTTCTCTGGATATATGCCCAGGAGCAGAATTGCTGGACCATATGGCAACTCAATTTTTAGTTTTTCTAAGCAATCTTCATAGCATTTTCTATAGTGACTGTACCAAATTACAAAAAATATGAAGTGATCTTAAAAGCCCAAATTCCAGTGAAGACTCAGAGTCTACCGTGAGTCATAAAAGCAGTGTGAGCAGAAACATTCTGAGACACAGGCAGTAGAGCAATTTTTCAAATTGTGCCTGGTTATGCCACTAAACTGCTCACTTTAAAAGAATTTAACAAACGTTATCAGTCCAATAGTTGCACTCAAATAGGTAACCAAGGAAAAAATTTTTTTCCCTTTCATTAAAGGCTCAATCATCCAGCACTAACAAGACTAGGGAGACCAAGAGCAAAATCGTGGCTACGGAGGATGAACCGTGGGCATCCTTCGACTTCTGCAGTGTAATCTTGAATATGTTGCCGCAAAGGTCTAATAAGTGCAAGATGTTAGCCCACAAAATAAGGACAATGCTCTCAGGGTAAACAAATTTGCTTTCTAAAATAAATAGTTCTGAATGGACAATTTACCAATGCCTTACCTAAACATACCTAAATAAGAAATATTCCTAGCATGTTGAAATGGAATATCCTTTCACAAATTTCCAGGAGATACTGAAAAGATATTCTGCCTAATACTTCCACTATCCTGTATTAAAGAGATTGGTCCTGAATCATACATACTGAGTTCATATCCTTACTCTGCTGATAGGCATGAACCAGTTACTTAACCTCTCTCTCTCTGAATCAGTTTCCTTATCTCTAAAAAGTTTAAATAAGAATTCCTGTCCAGGGGCTTCCCTGGTGGTCCAGTGGGTAAAGAGTCTGCCTTGCAGTGCAACAGTCACCTGTTGCACCCCTGGCCTGGAAAGATGCCACATGCCGCTGAGCGGCTGGACTGCTGTGTCCAATCACGAGCCAGCGCTCTGGAGCGCATGAGCCCAGAGCCGGCGCTCTGCAACAAGAGAGGCCACTGTGATGGGAGGCCTACACAGGCCAAAAAATAAAGATGGATGAAGATAATAAATAAAATTAAAGAAAAAAAAAGAATTCCTGTCCAAGTAGTTGTGAAGAGTATATAAGGTATAAAGGTAAGAGCCTAACATATCTTATTTTAAAAACTTTCAATGAATAAGAATTATTATTACTATTAATTCTACCTACCACTTGTTTAAAACTATAAATATCCTAGTCTTCCATTCCCCCATGTACTACTACTGTCATTTAACCTGAAGGCCATCTTAATAAGGTAAAAATCATCATTCTCATCTTCTTCAGATCAACTACCACGGTGGCCTTTTATCATTTCACAGCCAACAATAAAAAAGTATTTGATTAATCCATTCTACATATTTTGACTGTTTACTAAACTATGTCTATGTAGGCACTGATGATACAATGATAAAGATGGCATAATTCTACCCTTAATGAATTTAGGAAGCTATAGGACTGCCAAAGGTACAGAACAATGTGGTGGGAATAAAATGGAGCTAGAAGCAGAATAAAGGTAGTAATCAGTGCAAGATGTTAGCCAACAAAATAAGGAAAATGCTCTCAGGGTAAACAAATTTGATTTCTAAAATAAATAGTTCTGAATGGACAATTTACCACTGCCTTACCTAAACATACATAAATAAGAAATATTCCTAGCATGTTGAAATGGAATATCCTTTCACAAATTTCAGGAGATACTGAAAAGATATTCTGCCTAATACTTCCACTATCCTGTATTAAAGAGATTGGTCCTGAATCATACATACTGAGTTCATATCCTTACTCTGCTGATAGGCATGAACCAGTTACTTAACCTCTCTCTCTCTGAATCAGTTTCCTTATCTCTAAAAAGTTTAAATAAGAATTCCTGTCCAGGGGCTTCCCTGGTGGTCCAGTGGGTAAAGAGTCTGCCTTGCAGTGCAACAGTCACCTGTTGCACCCCTGGCCTGGAAAGATGCCACATGCCGCTGAGCGGCTGGACTGCTGTGTCCAATCACGAGCCAGCGCTCTGGAGCGCATGAGCCCAGAGCCGGCGCTCTGCAACAAGAGAGGCCACTGTGATGGGAGGCCTACACAGGCCAAAAAATAAAGATGGATGAAGATAATAAATAAAATTAAAGAAAAAAAAAGAATTCCTGTCCAAGTAGTTGTGAAGAGTATATAAGGTATAAAGGTAAGAGCCTAACATATCTTATTTTAAAAACTTTCAATGAATAAGAATTATTATTACTATTAATTCTACCTACCACTTGTTTAAAACTATAAATATCCTAGTCTTCCATTCCCCCATGTACTACTACTGTCATTTAACCTGAAGGCCATCTTAATAAGGTAAAAATCATCATTCTCATCTTCTTCAGATCAACTACCACGGTGGCCTTTTATCATTTCACAGCCAACAATAAAAAAGTATTTGATTAATCCATTCTACATATTTTGACTGTTTACTAAACTATGTCTATGTAGGCACTGATGATACAATGATAAAGATGGCATAATTCTACCCTTAATGAATTTAGGAAGCTATAGGACTGCCAAAGGTACAGAACAATGTGGTGGGAATAAAATGGAGCTAGAAGCAGAATAAAGGTAGTAATCAGTAAGAGAGACAGAGGACTCTCCAATCTGGGGGGTAATGGATGCAATTCTGACCAGAATACAGCACTGCAGTGGGTAGGTAAAGTACAGTGAAGGTGAATTAGGAAGGAATTAGATAACTCCAAGAGTGAATGGGGTCCTTCAGGTAGATTCTGAAATATCCAAAATGATGACAACAGTTTGCATGAAGAAAAGAACTACAATACAGCTTATTTCAATACATTTAATAAAGCTTTCCATATAATCTATTAACATGTCAGCTTTGCAGCAATGCCAAAGTAAGATCCCTTTGACGATTTCAACAAATAATTTTATATGGAAAATTTATTATGAGAAACCACTACAGTGCGATATGATCATTCGTACTTTCATCTGGTTTAAAAGCTTAACAACATCTACTTCAATAAGTATTGGACTCCTTTGATTAAACCTAATCTGTACCAAGTACCTTTTCATGAAATCTTAAAAATTTCTCTCTCTCTACTACTTGAGAGAGAAAAGAAAGCAATCATAGTAGAACTTTGTTCTCATTTTTTTTGCTAGGTTCTTTTTCAAAAGAAAAAGAAGCACTGCAAGTTTAAATTATATTTTTATGACTGAGGTAAAAGAAGAGTCTCATCATCAAATAAACTTGACCCTGAAAACAACTTATTTTTAAAATTTATTAATAGATTCACTTTTGGTCTTTTCAATTCCCAGTGGATCACTGTAAAAAATTAGAATGAAGTAACGGTCTGAATTATATTAAGTCACTGTTTATTGCTTCCAATGAAAATTCTTAATTATTGGGGAATTCCCTGGTGGTCCAGTGGCAAAAACTCTGTGCTCCCAATGCAGGGGCCTGGGTTCGATCCCTGGTCAGGGAACTAGAGCCCACATGCTACAACTGAAACCCAATGCAGCCAAATAAATGTAAATAAAATATTTTTAAAAATCTTAATTATTTTACTTGCTACATTCCCTACTCCACTATTTCTATTTTTGTCACATTCACATTTCAAAGATAGCTTCTACTTTTACTCAGTAGGATAGAGTAATAAAATACTCTATTTTTTTTAGAATGGCTGGAATTAAAGGAAGGAATTAGTAATCAGTAAGAGAGACAGAGGACTCTCCAATCTGGGGGGTAATGGATGCAATTCTGACCAGAATACAGCACTGCAGTGGGTAGGTAAAGTACAGTGAAGGTGAATTAGGAAGGAATTAGATAACTCCAAGAGTGAATGGGGTCCTTCAGGTAGATTCTGAAATATCCAAAATGATGACAACAGTTTGCATGAAGAAAAGAACTACAATACAGCTTATTTCAATACATTTAATAAAGCTTTCCATATAATCTATTAACATGTCAGCTTTGCAGCAATGCCAAAGTAAGATCCCTTTGACGATTTCAACAAATAATTTTATATGGAAAATTTATTATGAGAAACCACTACAGTGCGATATGATCATTCGTACTTTCATCTGGTTTAAAAGCTTAACAACATCTACTTCAATAAGTATTGGACTCCTTTGATTAAACCTAATCTGTACCAAGTACCTTTTCATGAAATCTTAAAATTTCTCTCTCTACTACTTGAGAGAAAAGAAAGCAATCATAGTAGAACTTTGTTCTCATTTTTTTTGCTAGGTTCTTTTTCAAAAGAAAAAGAAGCACTGCAAGTTTAAATTATATTTTTATGACTGAGGTAAAAGAAGAGTCTCATCATCAAATAAACTTGACCCTGAAAACAACTTATTTTTAAAATTTATTAATAGATTCACTTTTGGTCTTTTCAATTCCCAGTGGATCACTGTAAAAAATTAGAATGAAGTAACGGTCTGAATTATATTAAGTCACTGTTTATTGCTTCCAATGAAAATTCTTAATTATTGGGGAATTCCCTGGTGGTCCAGTGGCAAAAACTCTGTGCTCCCAATGCAGGGGCCTGGGTTCGATCCCTGGTCAGGGAACTAGAGCCCACATGCTACAACTGAAACCCAATGCAGCCAAATAAATGTAAATAAAATATTTTTTAAAAAATCTTAATTATTTTTACTTGCTACATTCCCTACTCCACTATTTCTATTTTTTGTCACATTCACATTTCAAAGATAGCTTCTACTTTTACTCAGTAGGATAGAGTAATAAAATACTCTATTAGAATACAGTTAAATTTTTCCTATAATAATATTTTCCTCAAGGACTTCTCCCACCCATGAGACCAGGCTATCTTTCACCATTCCTCACACCACTCCTCTGTTTCCTCCTTGAGCACCTGAATGGCCTCCTGCTCTTCCTGATCCACACTTTGGGTTAAGCCATCTCTTCCTTCTCAGTGATTCAAAATTCCTACACCTCAGCCTGTTGAATTTCATCTGCTGGAGTTTTATGTCAAGGTATGGCTATGGTATCTTTTCCATCCGCTTTCCCAGATGTCATCTATCAGGTTATTAAATGCCAGCACTTGGAATTCCCTGGTGGTCCAGTGGTTAAGAATCCACCTGTCAATTCAGGGGACACGGGTTCAATTTCTGGTTTGAGAGACTTCCACATGCTGCGGGACAGCTAAGCCAGTGCACCACAACAACTGAGCCCCTGTGGTACAACTTCCAAAGCCGGTGCGCCCCAAAGCCCATGCTCTACAACGAGAAGCCACTGCAATGAGAGGCCTGTGCACTGCAACCAGAGAAAGCCCACACACAGGAATGTAGGCTTAGTGCAGTCGATAAATAAAATCTGTTTAAAATGCTACCATTTCACATTACCTGTCATGGCAGAAAGTCCTCTCTGAAGAGCAACACAATTATTTTATATACACATTGCACTTCACCTCTATCAGAGCAGAAGTTTTTGTTGGAGAAGATACAGTCTTATTATACCTTTAACAGCTTCTTACACGTAATACTCAATAAATGCTAATGTTAATGAAAATACTTAAAGAGTAAGTACATCAGAATTTCCTGACCTAAACAGTGTAAATGGACAGATTGATGGGAGCAGTACATAAAAACAGTTCATCAGTACAGAGTGAAGCATCAACTCTCAAAACTTAGATGAAAAAGAATTTTACCAAAAGGTGCTTTAGGAGAGAACAAAATATCTAGTGTTTGATGCTAAGTTACAAAAAGAGTTCTAGTATTTTTATTTTCCTATCTTTTTTTCCTTTGTGAATAACAAAAGGTAACAATAGCACGCAAGAGGAAATTAATGCTGCATGCCACCAAGTCTCAACTAAACACATTTTTCATAGTTTCTGAGGAAGCATAAACATAGTTTCCCATCACATTACCTATTCCCTGACAGTTACTTCCTCCTGTGGCTCTGGAAATTTTGCTCACTGATACCTTTGTCCCATTTCAACCCTGCTCCCCAGGAATGGAACAACTGAAAAACAAATGAACCACAGAGCAAATAGGTAGCTCATATCTTTGCTGGTGCTCATGTTGTGTATTACTAACAAGAAAATTACAATCATGGTATTTATTCCATCTTTTCCTGGGGCTAAAATTATCCGCTTTCCCAGATGTCATCTATCAGGTTATTAAATGCCAGCACTTGGAATTCCCTGGTGGTCCAGTGGTTAAGAATCCACCTGTCAATTCAGGGGACACGGGTTCAATTTCTGGTTTGAGAGACTTCCACATGCTGCGGGACAGCTAAGCCAGTGCACCACAACAACTGAGCCCCTGTGGTACAACTTCCAAAGCCGGTGCGCCCCAAAGCCCATGCTCTACAACGAGAAGCCACTGCAATGAGAGGCCTGTGCACTGCAACCAGAGAAAGCCCACACACAGGAATGTAGGCTTAGTGCAGTCGATAAATAAAATCTGTTTAAAATGCTACCATTTCACATTACCTGTCATGGCAGAAAGTCCTCTCTGAAGAGCAACACAATTATTTTATATACACATTGCACTTCACCTCTATCAGAGCAGAAGTTTTTGTTGGAGAAGATACAGTCTTATTATACCTTTAACAGCTTCTTACACGTAATACTCAATAAATGCTAATGTTAATGAAAATACTTAAAGAGTAAGTACATCAGAATTTCCTGACCTAAACAGTGTAAATGGACAGATTGATGGGAGCAGTACATAAAAACAGTTCATCAGTACAGAGTGAAGCATCAACTCTCAAAACTTAGATGAAAAAGAATTTTACCAAAAGGTGCTTTAGGAGAGAACAAAATATCTAGTGTTTGATGCTAAGTTACAAAAAGAGTTCTAGTATTTTTATTTTCCTATCTTTTTTTCCTTTGTGAATAACAAAAGGTAACAATAGCACGCAAGAGGAAATTAATGCTGCATGCCACCAAGTCTCAACTAAACACATTTTTCATAGTTTCTGAGGAAGCATAAACATAGTTTCCCATCACATTACCTATTCCCTGACAGTTACTTCCTCCTGTGGCTCTGGAAATTTTGCTCACTGATACCTTTGTCCCATTTCAACCCTGCTCCCCAGGAATGGAACAACTGAAAAACAAATGAACCACAGAGCAAATAGGTAGCTCATATCTTTGCTGGTGCTCATGTTGTGTATTACTAACAAGAAAATTACAATCATGGTATTTATTCCATCTTTTTCCTGGGGCTAAAATTATCTTTATTCAAATGATTGAGGCAAATATAAAATATAATTTGGATGCTACATAAAAGAGAATGTGTGTGTGTGTGTGCATGCATGTGAATGTGCTCTATAAAAGAGTAGTGTGAGAAAAGCAACACAATAAATAGTATGCGCAGCAGTAAGTTGGTTCTATTAAAAAGCTAAGTATCACGCTGTAGACAAATAAAAAACAAATACAGAATATACACGAAAAGACATCAACAGTACTAACCTCTGGATAGTTTATAAATGGTTTTTCTATTTACTTTATATTCCTATTTTCAAAAATATTACAAGCCATTATATTGACTTTCTCAGGCAAACCTGCAGGGTGCCTAAAGGAGAGCAAGCGACTAGATTTCTACACCCAGTGCAATGGCCATCCTCTGAGAGGCCCCAGTGCATCCAGGCTGCCGAGCATGGCTTTCAAGTTCAGAGCTATCTCTGGTGCTGTCACCTGAAACTTTTTACTTGACCCCTAGCTTCCAACTTTCTAGACAGTATTAGCCTTTCTAATTAGCCACAGCACCATCACTGTTGGCACAATAGTATAATTTCACATTTTTAGGATATAAAGCAATGGATACAGAGGTCAAAGAGTACAGCAACTGAGGAGCTGAAAGAGGAATCATCTCCTCCTGGTTTATGTCTCATTATTCTTAAATCCAGGTAGTGACTTTATCTACTACTTTTACGATAATCTCCTAAAATACACAGTTCAAGTTGAATTATTTTAGAAGCAAAGAGTGTCTAATTTATTTCCCAAATAACAAGGTAACAATAGCACGCAAGAGGAAATTAATGCTGCATGCCACCAAGTCTCAACTAAACACATTTTCATAGTTTCTGAGGAAGCATAAACATAGTTTCCCATCACATTACCTATTCCCTGACAGTTACTTCCTCCTGTGGCTCTGGAAATTTTGCTCACTGATACCTTTGTCCCATTTCAACCCTGCTCCCCAGGAATGGAACAACTGAAAAACAAATGAACCACAGAGCAAATAGGTAGCTCATATCTTTGCTGGTGCTCATGTTGTGTATTACTAACAAGAAAATTACAATCATGGTATTTATTCCATCTTTTTCCTGGGGCTAAAATTATCTTTATTCAAATGATTGAGGCAAATATAAAATATAATTTGGATGCTACATAAAAGAGAATGTGTGTGTGTGTGTGCATGCATGTGAATGTGCTCTATAAAAGAGTAGTGTGAGAAAAGCAACACAATAAATAGTATGCGCAGCAGTAAGTTGGTTCTATTAAAAAGCTAAGTATCACGCTGTAGACAAATAAAAAACAAATACAGAATATACACGAAAAGACATCAACAGTACTAACCTCTGGATAGTTTATAAATGGTTTTTCTATTTACTTTATATTCCTATTTTCAAAAATATTACAAGCCATTATATTGACTTTCTCAGGCAAACCTGCAGGGTGCCTAAAGGAGAGCAAGCGACTAGATTTCTACACCCAGTGCAATGGCCATCCTCTGAGAGGCCCCAGTGCATCCAGGCTGCCGAGCATGGCTTTCAAGTTCAGAGCTATCTCTGGTGCTGTCACCTGAAACTTTTTACTTGACCCCTAGCTTCCAACTTTCTAGACAGTATTAGCCTTTCTAATTAGCCACAGCACCATCACTGTTGGCACAATAGTATAATTTCACATTTTTAGGATATAAAGCAATGGATACAGAGGTCAAAGAGTACAGCAACTGAGGAGCTGAAAGAGGAATCATCTCCTCCTGGTTTATGTCTCATTATTCTTAAATCCAGGTAGTGACTTTATCTACTACTTTTACGATAATCTCCTAAAAAAATACACAGTTCAAGTTGAATTATTTTTAGAAGCAAAAGAGTGTCTGATAGTTACTGTAGATAAATTAGCACATCATATATATTCCTTGTCACCCAACAGCATAAAAGAAATGTATAGTGCCACATGACCAGAGTATTCAATTATCCACCTTTTCCCTTCAGAATACTGGACACAGACATGACATGACAATGGTTTTAGAGAAGGGAGCTAATTTAGATCTATAGCCCCAGAAACACTGTACTTTTTTAAGCAGTGAGACTGATTACATTGGGATGTTTTCTTTCAGGATGGAAAAAAAGGCGACATAATCATAGAACATGGCTGTAGCAGTTGTTAGCTGTACAATTTCCCTGGACCAGCTGTTGTTTTTAATCATTAAGTTGTGCCTGAAACTTTTGTGACCCCATGGACTATAGCCCATCAGGCTCCACTGTCTACAGGATTCTCCAGACAAGAATACTGGAGTGGGTTGCCTTTCCTTCTCCAATGGACCAGTATAAACTTGCTAAACTTTCTGAGTACAACAGGTATATTTTTTAAATTTTAGTAAAGGTGTAAGATTTTCCCAAACTGGCCAAAGCTAAACTGCATTTAGCTTATTCTGTTTCCAGTGGTGGTGACAGGATCTTGTAGACAGTGGTTTCTATGCTCCCCATGTCGAGCTTCATGGTGGGGGAAAGCATAGTATGGGCATACAAGGATTTAGTCACAGTCCTGCCTGTCCTGTTACTCTAAAGCTTCTTATTCAAAGTTCTGTCCTCTATGAAATGAGAAGACCGTACGTACATAATTTGAGGCTACAAAACATTCTATGAGGCTGTCATCACTTTTAGTTTGGCTGGTAGTAGGAGACCAGATAGCTTGCAAAGCCCATATGCTGTACGCAAAAACTATGAATATACTTCACAACTTACCATTACATATGAAGTACAAGGTGTTATATACTATTTTAAGTTTACAGACTTTTTTCAATATACTTCAGTCTGAGACTGAAGAAATCCTAAAGTAAGGATAGAAAAATCTAACAGAGAAAACTGAAATTACAGTTAAGCATACAAATTCATTCATTGGGAAGCCTTAATTTTTATTTTGTTCATATTTATAATAGGCATCTGTGATGTTTTCTTTCATTTTCAACAAAGTAAAATACTTAAATAACATCTTTCAAAACTAAACCACAAAGCAGAAGAAAAAAAATAATAATAAAAGGCAACTTGAAAGCTCTGTTCTTCATGTTAATGAATAGTAGACATTAGAATATTGAAACCATATGAAAAATGTAAACTACTAGAACAGAATATGCTCAATGGGAAACTTATGACTTAAAAAGTTGGTTTTATTTATTTACTCTTGGTAAGGAAATGTGCTAACAGTAAACTTAGGACAATATCACGTCTAAGAATTTTAACTTTCATCTCAATTAAGAGTTTAGAAATATCTTAGAGAGATTTATGTTTACCACATGATGGATAATCAATATTATGAATCAACTCCCTCTGCTAATTTAGTCTTGATTGCCAATGGAATAACCACCACATCAATAAAACCACCTTAGACACTGGTTTTGGAGTAGAAAGACAAACATATTTAATCTGCCCACACCCTAAAGAACAAATATCACTCGAGCTAAAAGCTCTTGCTATAAAGTCAAATTAACCCAGACTTGAGCTTAAATCCTCAGTAATGAACAACACTGGGTACTAAGCTAACCCTTCAACTCTAAAATACAAGTTACAACAGGAGTTACAGGATTTGTGGAAGCTTGCAGATGGCCACAACTTCTCTGCTACTCTTTCCATCATGGGGTTTATTCCTACCCCATCTTACCTGGGCTAGGTTGTGCCTTGCTTTGATTACTACAATGTGGTAGAAATTACACTGTGTAAATTCTGAGGCTGGGCCCTAAGAGATCTGCGGTTTCTGTCTTTGCATCTTGGAAAACAATCTTGGAATTTAGTGATCAAGCTGTGAGGAAGCCCAAGCAGTCATGCAGAAAGGCCCTGGTGAGTCGCCAGCTGCAAGGCAGCAACAAATACTGGGCATGTGAGCACAGCCCAACACCCCCAGCCAACACCACACAAAACAGAAGCCAACACCACAGAATCGTAACAAGTAATACTTTGTTAGGTTTTATGTAGTTTGATGCGCAGCAGTGAACAATGGGCTTACCCAACTAACACAGAGCAAGCATTTGATAAACTGCTATTATTATTACTAGTATTATTAATGCTACCAACTTACTATTATCAGTACTGTCATCAATTGTAGCAGTTGAAAGCTTTGGACCCTCTTCTGTCAATATAAGTACATGACTTATGAATAAACAATCAAACACTATTTAAAACTCGTATTCCTGCGTAAAGTATTTTTACATTGGAAATTATAAAATTTACATCTTCTATACTTTCCCTGATACTAAAGCAAACCAAAAGAGATTTTTAGAAGAAATCTGGACTATACTAATTGGAAAGTAGCCTAATCAGATTTGGATCAGAAGGAATTTAATTTCCAAAATGTACTTATTTAGATAACCACACAATGAACTGAAGTGTGAAAATACCATCAGGCTAATCCACTGATTTATATGGACAACAGGTTTAATTTCTACAAGTCTTAAATGTTCAGTCAAAGGTGGAGAATCCCCTTAATATTATATGTACATAAAATGTAAGCAAAGATCTGAAATGTTTATAGACTATATAGTAGTCTTTTAATTGAACTGCCATTCGAATCACATTTTCTAAATACGACTTAACAAGATTTGACATATGTCTACATAAAAATTCATTACGTATTTTGGTCTGTCTAGCTCTATTCACTGGGGTCTCTGTTCAGAAGTCAAGCACTATTAATAATCCCTAATTTATCAACACTAAAGTGTACACACTGATTTTTTTTTTAAGCATAATTCTTTTGGCTTCCAGCTGTACCTAAACCACCACTATAATAATCTTGAGAAGACACTTAAGGATATTATTGAACAGATTACTCAACATGTCTACCCATGCAAATAAATTTAGTGAAATGGTTATTCAAAAGATGTTTGCTATACCCATGACTTGTTGATGTAATTTATATACTAAACAGAATCAATAATTATTCCTTTCCTAGTGATACCTATCATTTAAAGCTTAACAGAAGGAAGAAACTACAAATATTTAAAGAAATCACTTTTAATACTTTAGTTTAATATTACAATGATAGGAGAACAATCATATGTTAACTTAAGAAAATTTTATTTCCTACTTAATAATTTCCTGTTTAAGCATTTCTTAAGGAATCAAATACTAAGAGACAAAGAAAAGCTACAAATAATCAACCAAGATCAGGCTGCAACAGCCGCACACATTAATCTCTTCATTTTCAGGTCTTACTTATGATGGAGTTCTCTATTTCTATAAAATCTAGCTTACTTGCAAAAAAGTAAATTCTCCCTGTTTCTCAGAATAAGATTACACACACAGAAACTGTGATCTACATATATAAAATTCCAATGACTAAAGTTTATTCACTTGGTATAAATACTAAGGCTCTGTAGTGATCTGTCACTATACTAGACACTGGGATAAGAAGAAGAAAGCCAGCTACATCACTACCTTCCAGGAGTTTATTATCAGATATAAAAGCACACAGCTACAATACAGTGCAACTGTGCAAATGAAGTATAATACATTCAGGTGCTTCAGCAATGCACGAGTCCAGGGGAGAATGTACTCAGCTCTGGACCTCTTTAAAAGGGTTCAGAGAAACAGCGAAAAGGCCAGAGAATACCCAGGTAAAAGCAGTAAGGTGAGTACCATAAGGTATGTGGATATAGATCAGCCTCATAGCATGACAGACTGCCGGGTCAGAAGTGATACGTATTCAGGGGAGAGATGGCTAGGGCGGCCAGACCACACTGTAGATATCATCTCATCCTGTAGTCCTGAGCATTAAACCAGCCCAGTCCACCACCCACCCCCACCACCCACCCGGATGCAGAGGCTTGCATATCCAACCATGAGTCCACCAGGGAGCTCTCCAGCCAGGGGGAGTCTGAAAAACAAAACCACTTTCAATAAAATGTATCACAAGCCATAATTTAATAATGAGAACTTCTATCTTCAGCCAAATTTAAAAGCTTTCATGAAGATTTCTCTGTTGTAAGAAAATAATTAAATTTTGAAAGTGTCTTCCCTGTGTACTTGATGAAATATAATCAAGATTTAACAAATTGAGGAAACAAGCAAAAGAAAACAATGGATCTGAGAGAGAATGCTCCAGAAGCCTATGTCTTAGAAGCAGATGTTCTGCTCTGGCAGAGTCTTGGCCCCTGGTGTATTACCATTTGAAACCGACTAAGAGATCACATTTGCAAATGCACATCTGAGAAGTTATGTTCCCATTCCAAAATACCACAGCAATTCCCTAATTTCCAGAAATGATTCACCAGATAAGTATTATCATAGTAAAGAAATATATCCTTTTGTCCATGATCTCTCCAAAGTAGCATGCTGAGCTGACCAACTCCAACCCCAACACAATATTATCCATAACCCGTAAAGTACCATCCCACCAGGTGCCATTCTCAAGAGCTGATTCTCCAGGTAGTGAGACTGTGCCAAAGTTCTCAAGACCCAGTTGATTCCACTGAAAAGCAATGCAATCTGTTCTTTAAAAATGGACTGAAGTTAAGCAATACATTTTTCCGTTAAGTTTTATGGAGCCTGCTGCATTTCCTGTGTCAAAATCTGTCACAAAAACCTGTTTTCTCAGACATCTGTTTAGTACAACACATGTGAATACGGTACTGCATGGAGATGTCTGAAAATAGCAATGCACAGCCTTGCATTTGATTTCTGATCAGAAAGAATTTCCAGTATACTGTGGATTTAATTTGGATTCTATTAATACCTATTATTAATCGCTAGTCTTCCCATAAACACAGAGTATACATATCACCAGGAAAAATTAAGTATCTTCATGTCAATAGCCCTTCCATAGTCAAGTGCAAAGAAACACTAAAGAGGAAGAAGAATGAATGCTAAGAGTGAGCCTTAGATTTCAGTTTGGCAGTCAAGATCCAGGGCAAGAACAAAAATAAATACCTAAGAATTATGCTCAAAATCCAGTCTTTGGACCAGCAGTTTAAACATCATCCCACCTCTGGTCAAAAATGCAGGCCTGGTCTTTCCTGGTGATCCAGTGGGTAAAGAGTCCACCTTGCAGTTCAGGGAGCACCAGTTTGATCCCTGGCTGGGGAAGATCCCACGTGCTGGGGGAGCAGCTGGACCGGTGTGTCCAATTATGAGCCAGTGCTCTGGAGCACATGCGCCCAGAGCCAGTTCTCTGCAATGGGAGAGGTCACTGCAATAGGTGGCCCACACAGGCCAAGGAATAAAGATGGATGAAAATAAATAAATAACCAATAAAAGAGGCCAAAAAAAGAAAAATGCAGAACTTCAGGCCCCACCCTAGAACTGCTAACTCAGAATCTCCACTCGGGTAAGTCCCCTGGTGATTCATTTGCATGTTTAATATCCGAAAAGCACTGAGTTACCATGAACCTCAAAGGATATTTTTCACTGTAGTGCCTCTATGTAAAGTATTTAAGTATTTTTCTGCAGTAGCACTATAAGCCCCAAACTGTGCTGTGCTCAGTCATGTCTGACTCCTTGCAACTCCATGGATCAGACAGAGCCCACCAGGTTTCTCTGTCCATGAATTCTCCAGGCAAGTATTCTGGAGTGGATTGCCATGGCCTCCTCTAGGGAACCTTCTTGACCCAGGGATTGATCCTGGCAGGCAGATTCCTTATCCACTGAGCCATCAGGGAAGGCCTCCATGTAAAACTGCACTGGAAACAGTCTGGAGGTCCTTTGTAAAGATCCATGTAAGTGACACCAGTCTGTCTTCCCACACCTCGTGCTACCCATCAGTCCTTGCCCTGATGCTGCCAACATGCTGGGAGTCACAATCATCCTTTCTGAGTTGGAACATTCTTGTTTTAAAGTGACTATGAGTTTCTCTTCCAGGAAAGACCTCAAGGCTAACTGCTGATGAGGCTCTCATTTCTTATCCCTCTTGCTCAATAACCCTAAAGAACGCACCCCCTAGTCCTCGATGGCCCCAACCTGGGGCAGCCTGTACTTTTCCCATTTGTAAATGTCAACATCAGACTGATAATAACCATCCCCCGAGCCAACCTGGGAGAAGAATCCAGGGCAAGAACAAAATAAATACCTAAGAATTATGCTCAAAATCCAGTCTTTGGACCAGCAGTTTAAACATCATCCCACCTCTGGTCAAAAATGCAGGCCTGGTCTTTCCTGGTGATCCAGTGGGTAAAGAGTCCACCTTGCAGTTCAGGGAGCACCAGTTTGATCCCTGGCTGGGGAAGATCCCACGTGCTGGGGGAGCAGCTGGACCGGTGTGTCCAATTATGAGCCAGTGCTCTGGAGCACATGCGCCCAGAGCCAGTTCTCTGCAATGGGAGAGGTCACTGCAATAGGTGGCCCACACAGGCCAAGGAATAAAGATGGATGAAAATAAATAAATAACCAATAAAAGAGGCCAAAAAAAGAAAAATGCAGAACTTCAGGCCCCACCCTAGAACTGCTAACTCAGAATCTCCACTCGGGTAAGTCCCCTGGTGATTCATTTGCATGTTTAATATCCGAAAAGCACTGAGTTACCATGAACCTCAAAGGATATTTTTCACTGTAGTGCCTCTATGTAAAGTATTTAAGTATTTTTCTGCAGTAGCACTATAAGCCCCAAACTGTGCTGTGCTCAGTCATGTCTGACTCCTTGCAACTCCATGGATCAGACAGAGCCCACCAGGTTTCTCTGTCCATGAATTCTCCAGGCAAGTATTCTGGAGTGGATTGCCATGGCCTCCTCTAGGGAACCTTCTTGACCCAGGGATTGATCCTGGCAGGCAGATTCCTTATCCACTGAGCCATCAGGGAAGGCCTCCATGTAAAACTGCACTGGAAACAGTCTGGAGGTCCTTTGTAAAGATCCATGTAAGTGACACCAGTCTGTCTTCCCACACCTCGTGCTACCCATCAGTCCTTGCCCTGATGCTGCCAACATGCTGGGAGTCACAATCATCCTTTCTGAGTTGGAACATTCTTGTTTTAAAGTGACTATGAGTTTCTCTTCCAGGAAAGACCTCAAGGCTAACTGCTGATGAGGCTCTCATTTCTTATCCCTCTTGCTCAATAACCCTAAAGAACGCACCCCCTAGTCCTCGATGGCCCCAACCTGGGGCAGCCTGTACTTTTCCCATTTGTAAATGTCAACATCAGACTGATAATAACCATCACCACACCCCAGCTCAGCCCCCACATCTCTACCCTGGGAGAAGAACTAAGCTTTCTGATTGGTTAACACACTGTCGGAGGTCAGGGAATGGGCTTGCTGCCTCCTACTACAGGAAATAGACAACCACATACAGCACTTGTTCAGCATAAGTGTGGCTCACCTATGCTTACTGTGAGAAATGAGCAAATTATTCCCCCTTTGATCATCTCACTCTATCACCCTTAACCTCCGAGAGCCCTAGATGCAAGGAACTCATCTGCTGTGTTTGGTTCTACCTCTTTAAAAATAGCAAGAAAGACCTGCTGGCTGAGAAAGAGAAAAACATCTTCTCTAAATGCCACGAAGGTGCTATTTCTTCCTAGAACTGAATTTGCCCACTGCTATATACCTCCTTGTAACTTAATAATTAAAGAACAATCAGGGGCCGCCTGCCTACCCACCAGAATAAATATCCTTGGAAAATGTCAATTAAGCCTGGCTGACTAATTTTATCATGAGAACCTCTAATCAGGGAGAGAAAGATCTTGGCACTGCCTGTGGCAGAGACATGAATGCAACACCAGAAGATGGAACAAGGCCAGGAGTGGTGGTGTTTGAAAGGGGCAGCTGCGGCAGCCTGGGGGATGCTGCTCCATTCTGGCACCTGAGAGAAAAGTAAAAGGCAGAGACTCTCCACAGAGGTGACAGCGTGGCCAGTACCCTTCTAGAGGCCAGCTTGGAGGAATAAATCAAGGATAAAGGTAACGAAGGTGCTCTGAAGAGCTGATGAACAGAAGCTAGACTTTTCAATACAAAAGGGTTGATGGAAGAAGGTGTTCTATAAATGGCTGGTTCCCAGATACTCTAAGAGAATAATTTTCTTGAAATATTTAACAACATTTAACAACAAAAATAGATTAGTTTCCATAGCATTCATATTTATTTCACCAAAAGGGCGTTAATATAAAACCTATCGTCTCTCTGACATTAAACAATATTTTCACACCACAAGAATAAGGCGGACATAATTTCAGAACAAAAAGAATTATTCCTTCTAACTGGATAAATTTAACTTTCTGAAAGGCTCGCCAAAATGCTTATTACAACCTCCAATTCCAGGCCCCAGATCAGCGGAACCCCTGAAAGGTGCAGTCCAGTCACACAGGGTGCAGAGGTTATAGCCCGAAGTACTTCCACGTGCCTTGAATCACAGCTGAAGAACTGAGCTAGGGACACACAACAAGCTTTGAAAAAGAAATGAAACAAAAAGTGAAAGACAAGCTTCTCACAAAAATGTGGATTATACATGGGCAAAGGCCAGGAGGAAAAAGAATAGACTATTAAAATGTACAAAGCCAACACTGCTAAAAATAAGACCAAAGACAACTGTTGCTATTTAATTCAATTCAAATGAAAGTTTAACACAAAATATAAAAATTCTATGGACATGAACACATCTTATATAGATATTTGTGTGTGTGTGTGTGTGTGTGTAGTTTTCCCCATTCTCCAGCTAAACGAGGAAGACATTTCCCCTCTTTTCTTCACATTCACTCCCTAAAGTAAAAGTTTATAACCACAAGAGGTTAACCTCCCCACTGTCTATTTTCCAGTCCAAGTTTACCCTCTATTAAAAACAAGACAACAGGCCCAGCGTGGAGATGCTTATGCTAAATCACCAACTTGAGAATTATAGTTTTGGCTTCGCAGAAATGAAATCTTAAACCAGTCAATGAAGAAGAACCTGATCAGCACTAGCAGGTCTTCTGCCTGAGAGACCCCTACCACCCTCTAAAGGAAAGTAACCTTGCAAACCAACACACTTGTTTCTGTCTCATATCACCTGCTTGTTCCTGCTCCTGTCTGCCTGTAGAAGTTCTTCCTTCTGAACAGACCCTCAGAGCTCCTTTCCTTCTGCTACACTGGATGCTGCCAGATTTGGATTGATTTTGCTCAAATTAACTCCCAAAAATTTTGGTATGCCTCAGGTTATCTTTTAACAACCCTAAGGCTAAGTGTGAATCTGCCAGAGTCCACAAATTGAAGCGAGTATCAGAAAAAAGTGGTCTCATTTTTCCAACCTGCCATTGTAGGTGTCACAAAACTTTTAAGTCTGTTTATGACAAATCTACCTTCCACTGAAAAACCCAGCCAATTTCATAATAAACTCAAGGTTTCAATAAGAATTCAGTTTTCCTATAAAGGACTTTTATATTTTCTAATATGCAAAACAATGCAGGTAAACTTGGGCTTAATTTAAGTTTCTAATTTATAAATTCAGATATCAGGACAACTGAATTTTCACAGTATAATCCTCCCCCAAGCATCCCCTAACTCTGTACATAGAAGGAGAAAAAAAAAAAACAATGGAAAGTGGAAGTTAACCGTAGTTAACCTGCTGAAGCTTAAGCAAGGCGGTTCCCCTGGTTGCAGCCGCTGCCATGGGAAAAGCACAGCAAGGGCTCATTGCTGAGCCCAGACTACCTCATTTTGGTCATCCCAAAGTTTAAGGTGACACCCATTATCAGAAACAGGCACACATCAGTTCTTGAAAGATACAAGCGGGCTTCCCAGGTGGTGCTAGTGGTAAAGAACCTGTCTGCCAATGCAGGAGACTTAAGAGATGCAGGTGTGATCCCTGGCTCAGGAAGATCTCATGGAGGAGGGCATGGCAGCCCACCCCAGTATTCTTGCCTGGAGAATCCCATAGACAGAGGGGCTTGGTGGGCCACGGTCCACCGGGTTGCAAAAAGTCAGACACGACTGAAGCAATTTAGCACTCTCACATAGAAGATACAAACTAACCTCCATAGTAATCCCAGGAAATTATAGAACATTCCCTTTTCAAAAATGCTAATTTAAACTAGCTATATTGAACAAAGGTGTAAAGTGCTAGTTAAAAAAATTTTAAGTGGGGTTTTAAAAACACAGATATTCCACAGCACTGTTTGAGGCCTATTCCAATGAATGTTTTAAAAATGTTCAATTAGCACTGGGAATTTTGCCCTAGCTCCTTTCCTTCTGCTACACTGGATGCTGCCAGATTTGGATTGATTTTGCTCAAATTAACTCCCAAAAATTTTGGTATGCCTCAGGTTATCTTTTAACAACCCTAAGGCTAAGTGTGAATCTGCCAGAGTCCACAAATTGAAGCGAGTATCAGAAAAAAGTGGTCTCATTTTTCCAACCTGCCATTGTAGGTGTCACAAAACTTTTAAGTCTGTTTATGACAAATCTACCTTCCACTGAAAAACCCAGCCAATTTCATAATAAACTCAAGGTTTCAATAAGAATTCAGTTTTCCTATAAAGGACTTTTATATTTTCTAATATGCAAAACAATGCAGGTAAACTTGGGCTTAATTTAAGTTTCTAATTTATAAATTCAGATATCAGGACAACTGAATTTTCACAGTATAATCCTCCCTCAAGCATCCCCTAACTCTGTACATAGAAGGAGAAAAAAAAAAAACAATGGAAAGTGGAAGTTAACCGTAGTTAACCTGCTGAAGCTTAAGCAAGGCGGTTCCCCTGGTTGCAGCCGCTGCCATGGGAAAAGCACAGCAAGGGCTCATTGCTGAGCCCAGACTACCTCATTTTGGTCATCCCAAAGTTTAAGGTGACACCCATTATCAGAAACAGGCACACATCAGTTCTTGAAAGATACAAGCGGGCTTCCCAGGTGGTGCTAGTGGTAAAGAACCTGTCTGCCAATGCAGGAGACTTAAGAGATGCAGGTGTGATCCCTGGCTCAGGAAGATCTCATGGAGGAGGGCATGGCAGCCCACCCCAGTATTCTTGCCTGGAGAATCCCATAGACAGAGGGGCTTGGTGGGCCACGGTCCACCGGGTTGCAAAAAGTCAGACACGACTGAAGCAATTTAGCACTCTCACATAGAAGATACAAACTAACCTCCATAGTAATCCCAGGAAATTATAGAACATTCCCTTTTCAAAAATGCTAATTTAAACTAGCTATATTGAACAAAGGTGTAAAGTGCTAGTTAAAAAAATTTTAAGTGGGGTTTTAAAAAAACACAGATATTCCACAGCACTGTTTGAGGCCTATTCCAATGAATGTAATACCTATGCAACAATTAAAATACATGAAAAAATTACAAATGCCTTCAGATGAACTAAACGTGCCTGGTTTTTGTTGTCTTTAAAACAAGACAGAAACACATGGATTTCTTTCCTTCAAAGTTTCACTGAAGGATGATTACATTTAACCCTATCCAGAGATTTGGAACGTTGGCACGTTATATTATAAACACTCAGAGAAATAAGGCGTTAGGTACAATTTTCAGGTCTCCCATTACAAGTTATTAACCAAAACATCTGACCCTAGACAACAATAAAAATAGAAATGATATCACCAATCAAACTGTTTGGGAGTCAAGAGCAGGCTGAATGGGGATTTAAGTGTGCTTTTTTTTTCCCCATCTGTAGTCAGAACCAGATGTTAGAGATTGAGATTAGGGGTGAGGAAGGAAACTTCCTCTTTTAAAACCCAAGAACTACCCTTTCTTGCCCCTTACTGCTTATTTTGAGTGACATGAGCTTATGCAAACACACAAGGTTTCAAATGAAAAGTTGCAGCCCAGACGCCAAAACCTCCTAACTGTTAGTGACTGTGTGCGTGTTAGCTTAGAAATTTAAAAGGAAGCATTTACAGTTTGGTTTTATTTTGTTTGAGAGATGGTAGGGCATCACAAGAAAGCCAAAAATTGATTAAGTTGAACCCCGCAGAAGAGTACCACATAGTGGAAGAGCTAAGCAGCAAGGAAGCATTTTGTTCCTTAAATATATATATATACACACACATATATATGTATGATATATATATATACACACACACACACACAAAAGATATATATATATATATATATATATATATATATATGCATGTGATGAGAGATAAAATAAGATCTCCAGGGTGATAATTTGTTGATAATCTGCCAAGATCTAACAAACAACATGTCTAGATGGAAAAATGGAAACATATAAAAATGACCAGAGTAATAAAGATGGAAAAGTAGGAAGGAAAAACAGTGGGAGAAAATAACAGGCAATAAATAATGAGGAAGAACAAAGAAAGAAAAAAGTCCCAGCAACTGAGAAAAGGAAAGACACAAAAAAGGAATTAACAAAATAAACATATTAAACAAAATAGAGGGTAGGGGAAAAACAAACAAGGATTTACTGTAGAAGTTATAAAAGAGAATATTTAAGCATGAAAAAGCTACCTCTTGGCAGTCTCTACATTTTTATTAACTACATGAAATAGGCATATTAGTACCCATTTGCTAAATAGATGAAACATTAGTTGCATCATGAAGCTTTAGTATCTTATAAAAGCAGACTAGTCCCATCCACAACTAAAATACTTGAATAATCAAACAATAAAAGACATATCAGCATTTGATTGCAAAAAACATTTGTGCTCTGTCATCTCTGGGTGATAAGACTGTATACATATGATTTTATTTTATTGTTTTGTTTATACTCATACTACCAAAGTTTCTATAATGAGTATGTATTCATGCTATAATCCAAACAGGAATCAAATATATTTTTCAACAATGAGTTTTATGGTCTGGAGTGGCACCACATGAAAAAATGTTCTCCTAGCAACTGAGATTTCACTGCATACCTTAGACTGGTGTCTATACAAAACACACCTCTCCATTACCAACTTGGAATCAGGTGCATATATTCTTAAGGCTATTATCATAACTGATAATCCTACTCCAAGGAAGATCCTCACCAAGACTCCAAAACAAACATCCACATGATCATATTTTTAAATGAAAACAAGAAGTCTGCTATATAGAAATATTCACAGTTTGAACCTGTCATTTATTGTATCCACTTTTTAAAGAATGATGTCTGCAAAGACACTATTTCTGCAGAAGACTAGAATAAAACAGTTCTCCATTACAAAAAGAACTAGATGTTAACAAATAATCACAAAGGTAATTCTTCTAAAATGTCCTTTTTTGTTTTCAAAGGATATCTGTCTTGTACCTTTAGATCACTAATATGCTATGAAAATAAAGAAACCAACAAATATTTATTTAATAAGCTAAAAAGAAGCTACAAATTCCTCATTCCTCTATGCAGGTAACTATGCAATGTGACCACGCTGTCCACAGGTGGTGAAATCTTTTCCTACACCTCTTTCATCAAGGTTTGGTCATGTGACTTGCTTGGCCAATCCGCCATTAGGAAATGCAACAGGCCTAGAAGCTACTGTAATCGGTGGGTCCTTTTTCTTGTTGCTGGGAACCATTATGCAATCACATGATCATGCCAGGCTCTCTGCCTGGAGGATGAAAGACACACGAGGAGAAGCCCCAGCCACCCAGCTGAGTCCCCAAACACACAAAATGAAATCATCTTAGGCCACCCAGCCTCAGCAGCCCACAACGCAGGAACCACCCAGTCAAGCCTAAAAGTCAGGAGAAATAATTATTGTTCTCTTAAGCTACTAGGTTCTCCATGCAGCAAAATTAAACTGATAGAGATGCTAAGTACTGAACATCCTAATATCTGTAAACCATATAGTATAGGGCCTCACTGCTTTACAAGTATTACCACCTTACTCTTTATTCTAGGTCCTTCCAATTGAATTTCAACAGGTCTATAATGAGTATGTATTCATGCTATAATCCAAACAGGAATCAAATATATTTTTCAACAATGAGTTTTATGGTCTGGAGTGGCACCACATGAAAAAATGTTCTCCTAGCAACTGAGATTTCACTGCATACCTTAGACTGGTGTCTATACAAAACACACCTCTCCATTACCAACTTGGAATCAGGTGCATATATTCTTAAGGCTATTATCATAACTGATAATCCTACTCCAAGGAAGATCCTCACCAAGACTCCAAAACAAACATCCACATGATCATATTTTTAAATGAAAACAAGAAGTCTGCTATATAGAAATATTCACAGTTTGAACCTGTCATTTATTGTATCCACTTTTTAAAGAATGATGTCTGCAAAGACACTATTTCTGCAGAAGACTAGAATAAAACAGTTCTCCATTACAAAAAGAACTAGATGTTAACAAATAATCACAAAGGTAATTCTTCTAAAATGTCCTTTTTTGTTTTCAAAGGATATCTGTCTTGTACCTTTAGATCACTAATATGCTATGAAAATAAAGAAACCAACAAATATTTATTTAATAAGCTAAAAAGAAGCTACAAATTCCTCATTCCTCTATGCAGGTAACTATGCAATGTGACCACGCTGTCCACAGGTGGTGAAATCTTTTCCTACACCTCTTTCATCAAGGTTTGGTCATGTGACTTGCTTGGCCAATCCGCCATTAGGAAATGCAACAGGCCTAGAAGCTACTGTAATCGGTGGGTCCTTTTTCTTGTTGCTGGGAACCATTATGCAATCACATGATCATGCCAGGCTCTCTGCCTGGAGGATGAAAGACACACGAGGAGAAGCCCCAGCCACCCAGCTGAGTCCCCAAACACACAAAATGAAATCATCTTAGGCCACCCAGCCTCAGCAGCCCACAACGCAGGAACCACCCAGTCAAGCCTAAAAGTCAGGAGAAATAATTATTGTTCTCTTAAGCTACTAGGTTCTCCATGCAGCAAAATTAAACTGATAGAGATGCTAAGTACTGAACATCCTAATATCTGTAAACCATATAGTATAGGGCCTCACTGCTTTACAAGTATTACCACCTTACTCTTTATTCTAGGTCCTTCCAAGAATACAAAAAGGTTTGGTAATCCTTACCACATACCAGGGAACTTAAGAATACCTGGAAGCTTCTTTAATCACTGATGACTGAGCTCCCCTTTAAGAGTCTCTGATTCAGTGATCATGGCAGAGACTGAACATTTGCCTTTCCAGCACGGTTCCCAAGAGTTGCTGCTAATTCTGCAGGTCAGAAGATCACATTTCGGAAAACACCACCCTAAGAGTCTACAGTCTCCAACATTCATTCAACAAATACTTCTTAGATACATCCTATGTGCATGGTGGTTCTAGGCTACAGATGACAGAAAAACAAGTATAAGCAAAGGAAGGTACAGGTATTATGGGGGCTACAGGTGCACCTAGAGAAAGGTTTGTTGGTGTATTTGGGAGGCAATTAGATGTGAGCCAAAAAGTAACAGTCAACCTAACATCATCACTTCTGTTCTAAGTGTAGCAAATACACACTTGTTTCTCAAATATGAGGCTGTACAATTAGCCTGTATTTTGTCAGTATTTCTTTCTCCTTTTGTGACATTCAGAAAATTGTATTTCTAAAGATTGCTCTAATCTCTACCTTTGCTAGTAACATTATTGATAAAGTACACTTTGTAATGTATGTTGTCATTGTAACTAACCACACGGACCTGTGTAACCTTCTTCTAAGGAACAGCTCACATTATAAACAAAATCATCTATAACTTCTGCTGCAGCAATAACGACATGGGGCAAACCTGGCCTAATGCATTTTCAATTTGATTATCTCTTTGTCTAATGTCCTTCCATATAATGTACACAAGAATAAATGAATGTGTCTAATGCTTAGCTCTTAATTTCTTTTATGTCATAACTGAGGTAGTTATGGAATCTTAGCTATAAAGTTCCACATCTATAGTGTTAAAATAGAGAAAATATTTGTTGTTCTCTAGACTAAGTAGCCAAGGAACATTGTGTATACTTCTGACATACCAAAGCCTACACTTCCAGAAAAATATGGGATGTCCTCGTCAAAACATTTGACTCCAAATCCAGAAATAAGAATTCTGATACTGTTCTGTTGATCTTGGACAAATCACTTAATCTCTTTGGCATGTGCTTCAGATTTCCAATCTAACAAAAAAAAGAAAAGAAAAGAAAAGAAAAGAAAAGGAGCTGATGTCTTTGAGATACAATCACGTCTGCTTATAAAAGCCTGTGCCCTGGGTGACACATAATTAAAATCAAAACTTCTGACAGTGGGACCCATATAGCAGAGTTGCTGAGGGCTCCCCATGTGACATCAATGTGCAGCCAAGGTTGAAAACCACTGAGTAGGAGGATCTGGAGGTCCCTTCTATTACTCAGTGGTTCCCAAGGCGAGCTGCTCATCAGAATCACCTGAGGAGCTCTAGAGCCCATCTCTGCCAGGGCCTGCTCCAGGTCAAGACAACCAGAGCCTCAGAGCGGATCAGACCTGGTGGTGCTTTTAAAGGTCTCCAGATGATTCTGATGGGTTACCGTGGGTGGGAGTCTCTACCCCAACTCACACATTCAATTCACAGAAAAGTCAGCTTTTAGAATTCTTTAAATGGCAAGCTCTTAGCTGATGATAACAGGTATGTTGATAAAAACATCGAATCACATACAAATTTCTAGGAAAAGAAAACATACATAAAACCATGAACTGCAACCTGAAACTATAAACTAAATAACGTCTTTTGGACATCTATGGATAATTCTAAACATCCCTGACATGATCTGACTTACTGGGAAATTAGAAATTACAATTATGGCATACTGGCATAGAAACAAAAAGAACAAATGTAAAGACATAATTTGAGCTTTAGTAAACTACTGCACAAGTCAAATTTAGTAAATAAGCACAACAACAAATTATGAAAGACAGTCAAAATGCATATTTTATGAGATAATGTTGACTCGTTTGGCTTAATTCAAGTACTTAGAGATAGGGAGAAAATGCTACTTTAGCACGTTGGGAAAAAAAAAAAAATTTCCTGGGAAGAGATCTAAAACACAGGCTTCTTGAATATGTGACTAATGAGTGTTCATGAAAACATTTTTTTTTTAATCACTCATGACTTGAGCAGGTTGAAAGTTACTTTTTAGAGAGAATTTACCCCCTCTTTGACATTAAATATTGGGTTATCAACAAAAGCAATATTTAAAACACCCAGGAAAATAACATAAAAAGCAGCAGCAGCCATTATTAATGCATAAATGGCCTATAACTTTAATAGCTTGTAAAGCCCAGGTACAGGAGACTAAATGATACTTAACCACTGCATTAAATACCATGCTTATAAAAGTGGAAAAAGATAGTTTTTTTTTTAATAATAAAGTATATACCTCAATGTATTATAGACGATTGAATATGTTTGGCTACTTAAAGGATAATGAACTCAAAGGTTAAAAATGAGTAATCCTATGACAAATGACTAGCCAAATTAGTCATTTAGTCTTTTTAAGTACATATTAAACACTAAGACAGGTCTGAACAATTTTAATTTTCACTTTATAAAGAACTTTGTTGTGCTTAACCACATCACTGAATTCATTTACATGCAATTGTCTTCTCCCTCCCCTCTGTGCGGTAGAGTGATCAGCAAGGGGACTTCCTCAAACAGGCTGGGCCTGGTCCACTGCTCAGCTTCAAGAGTGGTGTGGCTGTTTGGGCCAGGCAAGGTACAAGTCTAAGTAACAACCTAGTGCAAACAACAAAAACCTGTTAAAACTCCTAAAGCTAAGAATGAAGAATCCCATTTACACAAGAACATGTTTCAGCATGGGGACAAGCTCAGGGCTCCACCTCTGTCTGCAGGATGGCTTACGGCTGTGGCCCAGGACAGAATGCTCAAAGATGCCAGGATGTCTGGGGTAAGATGACGGGGTTGTCTGGGTTGTAAAAGGGAACAGAAACAGATGTCTTCATATATGTAAAGGGAAACACACATGCCTGAATCAGAAATGATAAAAATAGCAATTTGCCAAAAATACCTGGCTGAATCATATGAGTATTTTCAACATAATTCTGTAACCAAGCCACTAGTGATATAAGCCTACAACACTTCAAGGAGAAATTCCCACACCCACAGATGCCCACATGAGACTGGATTCCCGTGTGGGTGCACGCGAGCGCACGCGCACACACACACACACACGGAGAAACTCCTACACCCACGATCGCCTGCATCAGACTGGATTCCTGTACACCCACATAGACAACTTGCAGTTACCTAAATGGTTCTGTTTCCTTCTTATAGGCAGTCCTCTTTAGGTGCAACAGTTCCCAGTTTGCTTCTTAGTCTCCCTAATCTCTCCTCGGCCTTATGCAAAACTGTTCATGAACTTACATCCATCTTTTTGGAAAAAAAAATTAGAAAAAATATTCATAGGGCTCTATTAGATTCTTATAGGTGTCTTATGACCCAAAAGAGGTTAGGAACCAGTGTTCTTCAGAGCTGTCAACTAAAAATTTCATTAAAGTTTTATTATATGAAGGTGTCAATTAATAAATTAAAGTCCTGGATTCTAATATCTGTCACGAGCGCAGGTCCCACACAATTTCTAAGAGACTCACAGTGAGGGTAGCAAGATGAAAAAATGTTCAAAACCCAAGAGTCTACATATACCTTCAGCCACACTCCAGGATGCAACCAGCCCAGCTAAAGCAGTTCAGACACTTTACAGGATCAATGGATTCTACTATTAAATTCATTGTCCCTGGGCTTCCCTGGTGGTCCAGTGGGTAAGGACACCACCTTGTAGTGCAAGGGGCGCCAGTTCGATCCCTGGCCTGGGAAGATTCCACGTGCCGCAGAGCAGCTGGACCGATGTATCCAACTACCGAGCTGGTCCCGATTCCCTGCTGGGAGGCCCCTTTACACAAGAACATGTTTCAGCATGGGGACAAGCTCAGGGCTCCACCTCTGTCTGCAGGATGGCTTACGGCTGTGGCCCAGGACAGAATGCTCAAAGATGCCAGGATGTCTGGGGTAAGATGACGGGGTTGTCTGGGTTGTAAAAGGGAACAGAAACAGATGTCTTCATATATGTAAAGGGAAACACACATGCCTGAATCAGAAATGATAAAAATAGCAATTTGCCAAAAATACCTGGCTGAATCATATGAGTATTTTCAACATAATTCTGTAACCAAGCCACTAGTGATATAAGCCTACAACACTTCAAGGAGAAATTCCCACACCCACAGATGCCCACATGAGACTGGATTCCCGTGTGGGTGCACGCGAGCGCACGCGCACACACACACACACACGGAGAAACTCCTACACCCACGATCGCCTGCATCAGACTGGATTCCTGTACACCCACATAGACAACTTGCAGTTACCTAAATGGTTCTGTTTCCTTCTTATAGGCAGTCCTCTTTAGGTGCAACAGTTCCCAGTTTGCTTCTTAGTCTCCCTAATCTCTCCTCGGCCTTATGCAAAACTGTTCATGAACTTACATCCATCTTTTTGGAAAAAAAAATTAGAAAAAATATTCATAGGGCTCTATTAGATTCTTATAGGTGTCTTATGACCCAAAAGAGGTTAGGAACCAGTGTTCTTCAGAGCTGTCAACTAAAAATTTCATTAAAGTTTTATTATATGAAGGTGTCAATTAATAAATTAAAGTCCTGGATTCTAATATCTGTCACGAGCGCAGGTCCCACACAATTTCTAAGAGACTCACAGTGAGGGTAGCAAGATGAAAAAATGTTCAAAACCCAAGAGTCTACATATACCTTCAGCCACACTCCAGGATGCAACCAGCCCAGCTAAAGCAGTTCAGACACTTTACAGGATCAATGGATTCTACTATTAAATTCATTGTCCCTGGGCTTCCCTGGTGGTCCAGTGGGTAAGGACACCACCTTGTAGTGCAAGGGGCGCCAGTTCGATCCCTGGCCTGGGAAGATTCCACGTGCCGCAGAGCAGCTGGACCGATGTATCCAACTACCGAGCTGGAGCTCTGGAGCACATGCACCCAGAGCCAGTGCTCTGCAACGAGAGAGGCCACTGCAATGGGAGGCCCACACAGGCCAAAGAATAAAGATGGATGAAAGTAAATAAATGAAAGACCAATAGAACTGGCCAAAAAATAAATAAATAAATAATTGCTCCCTAAAACACTTAGAAGACACTAAAATTTCCATTTATTAATGGGAAAAAAACTAATGAAGCTAGTATTAACTTATGAAAGAAGTTAATATTTCTTTGGAATTGATAAAGGTCTATGTACATATTTTAGTAGACGGAAACCCTGGTGTGCTGCAGTTCATGAGGGCACACAGAGTCAGACATGACTTAGTGAATGCATAACAACAAATGTATATATTTTAATATGCAGCATTTGATGTCACTAATTTAACTGCTTTATTCTAAAAATAGAACTCATTGGAAAGCTTAATACACTGAGGCAGGTTACATTTAAATTTGCAGTACAGGTGAATAGTAAATTACAGAAATCAGCCAAGTCTTCACAACAGTCAGTGCTAGCAACCACTTCATTATAAATAGCACTCATGCATAGTCATTTTATGCACAAACTTTGGTTACTGAAGATATTCACTGAGCAAGCAATTCCAGGTAATTTGCTAGTTGTGATTACAGTAATGTGTAATTTTTAGTTGTGATAATTACCCAAGAGATTTAGAATACTCAATTTGTAGACTAATTATGGAATCTCTATCTCTTTAGGTTCAGCATTTGAGGAGAGAAAATTTACGAGGTTTGAGATTTATTCTTCAAGCCCCCACTGAGTTACCTCTGTATGGCAGTTTGCGTGTCTCTGACTCCCCACCATAACTGTTATTTATTATTAAATACACCTACTTTCAAAGTGCTAAGGTGTCATAAAGACATTCAGCTTGTTTTCATGGACTGGACCACCTCCTTGAGATTTTCAAAGCTTGGTAAAAAGAAGCCCACCTTAAACACTGTTCCTGCCTTCCACTTCCCTAGAGTGGAAGATCAAGCAGCCCAGAGTGGAGTGTGGCTCAGCTGTGCCCTCCTCAGCTGCATCCCAGAATTCTTTCAAGTGCTGCTTTTTTATTATTTGTTCTCTTATACCAGCAGGTTGGGGGATGGGGATGTGGGCCTGGGGTGGGGAGCAGTGAATTCTCAGTGGAAAATAATCTGGAAGTTGTTTCATACAACTAAATTAATAAAGTTGGGTACATGTTCTTAATGGAATAAACAAATTTATGATGTTAAACCCCTCAAAGCGACCACATATTTTCTAAAGATATTCCTTTCTTTAAAAATTTGGCCTCTTTTATCGATTTTTAAATTTATTTATTTTCATCCAACTTTTATTCTTTGGAATTGATAAAGGTCTATGTACATATTTTAGTAGACGGAAACCCTGGTGTGCTGCAGTTCATGAGGGCACACAGAGTCAGACATGACTTAGTGAATGCATAACAACAAATGTATATATTTTAATATGCAGCATTTGATGTCACTAATTTAACTGCTTTATTCTAAAAATAGAACTCATTGGAAAGCTTAATACACTGAGGCAGGTTACATTTAAATTTGCAGTACAGGTGAATAGTAAATTACAGAAATCAGCCAAGTCTTCACAACAGTCAGTGCTAGCAACCACTTCATTATAAATAGCACTCATGCATAGTCATTTTATGCACAAACTTTGGTTACTGAAGATATTCACTGAGCAAGCAATTCCAGGTAATTTGCTAGTTGTGATTACAGTAATGTGTAATTTTTAGTTGTGATAATTACCCAAGAGATTTAGAATACTCAATTTGTAGACTAATTATGGAATCTCTATCTCTTTAGGTTCAGCATTTGAGGAGAGAAAATTTACGAGGTTTGAGATTTATTCTTCAAGCCCCCACTGAGTTACCTCTGTATGGCAGTTTGCGTGTCTCTGACTCCCCACCATAACTGTTATTTATTATTAAATACACCTACTTTCAAAGTGCTAAGGTGTCATAAAGACATTCAGCTTGTTTTCATGGACTGGACCACCTCCTTGAGATTTTCAAAGCTTGGTAAAAAGAAGCCCACCTTAAACACTGTTCCTGCCTTCCACTTCCCTAGAGTGGAAGATCAAGCAGCCCAGAGTGGAGTGTGGCTCAGCTGTGCCCTCCTCAGCTGCATCCCAGAATTCTTTCAAGTGCTGCTTTTTTATTATTTGTTCTCTTATACCAGCAGGTTGGGGGATGGGGATGTGGGGCTGGGGTGGGGAGCAGTGAATTCTCAGTGGAAAATAATCTGGAAGTTGTTTCATACAACTAAATTAATAAAGTTGGGTACATGTTCTTAATGGAATAAACAAATTTATGATGTTAAACCCCTCAAAGCGACCACATATTTTCTAAAGATATTCCTTTCTTTAAAAAATTTGGCCTCTTTTATCGATTTTTTAAATTTATTTATTTTCATCCAACTTTTATTCTCTGGCCTGTGTGGGCCTCCCATTGCAGTGGCCTCTCCAGCTCCAGAGCACTGGCTCGTAACTGGACACACAAGTTCAGCTGCTCCGTGGCATGTGGGATCTTTCTGGGCCTGGGATCGAACCAGTGCCCCCCTACACTGCAAGGCGAACTCTTCACCCACTGGACCATCAGGGAAGCCCCTGAGGATATTGTTTTAAGTTACATTTTTCTCCCAAAAATGTATAAAAAACCATATGACTGGTTTTAAAGTATTTGATTCCAAAAATAGTTACCAGAACTAGCAAGATACAAAATCACAGGAATGTTTTTTACATTCATGATGGAAATTTCTCCCATTCACCCAAGAACCTGTGAAGGTTCTTCTTTTAAACTTTATTGCAGTATATTAATCATTAATCAGAAATTAGCTGTTCTTGCATAGGATTTTGATTACACATTAAAGCCCCTGCCTCTAACACTGTTCATATGTATAAATTGTAGATGACTTAAGGAAGAAACTTCTTAAACCTTCACTTCCCTATGGGGACAGTCACTAGGGACATGAGCTATTCAGCACTCCAAATGTACTTGGTCTAAACTGGGATCTGCTCGCAAATAAGTAAACACTGGATTTCTAAAAATCAGTATAAAAAAAAATAATGTAAAATATGAAAATATGTTATCTTGTTACATAATGAAATGACATTTTAGGTTAAGCAAACTATTTTTTAAAATTAATTTCATATGCTTCCTTTCACTTTTTCAAATATATTAATAGCTACCATATAACTTAAAAATACACATGCCTTGCATTGTATTTCTATTGGACGGTGTTGTCCTTCAAGCTTCTGTTTTATCTATAGCTTTGTTTCCGTTTTTCTTCAGTTTTTGTTTAAGTGTTTGAATCCACTGAGCTTTCCTCTATGTAGAATAGCTGTTCCTCTCTCCTCCCTCCATAGTGAGAAAGCACTTCCTCTCTAAAACTCTTCACTCCCAATACTTAAAAAAAATCATCTCCACTATGTCTGTCAGCTGGTCTTCCTCACCATGCAATAACCTCCGTATCCTCCACCACAGTGCCTTCTTCCGAGGCAAGATCCCCACCATCTCTTATCCGGAAGACAGCCATGTGGCCCCTTGCTCCCCAGCCTCCAATCTAGCCCCTCTGCAACCTTTGTGTACTTTCCCCTTAATCAGCTTTCTAAAGCACAGGTCAGACTAGTTCTCTCACCTCCTGGAATAAATGTCAACCTTATGATTTCGATAAAGTCCACATCTTTGAGCATGGTATCTATCCTCTCTTACCTGAACAGACAATCCCAGTCACATTTTTCACTGTATCTCTTCTTCAAATATCTGATTGAAGTTTTTATACTACTACTTAGAATCCCCTGGAGTTACCAGGCACATACAGAACCCCTGATCTTTACACATACTTCAGAGCTCAAGATCCTTCCCTCCCCTAAGTGCTGGAAAATGAGGCTGCCCACCAGTCCCCGAAGTTGTACTTAATCACTCTGCACTCTAAATTCCCATATCCCTTTGTCAGTATAAAAAGTGCAGCATTTGTATTTTTCTTCCCTTGTATTATATGCATTATATTATATCTGTCTCCTATGATGTGAGTTTAAAACAAAAATAACAAAAGGAGGAGGGAGAGAGGGGAAAAAAAATATGAATATTAAGGATAGGAAGCAGATCACATTGAGCACTATGTTCCTACAGCACCTATTCCCATGATCTGCACAATGCAGAGGCTCAATAGGATAAATGTCTGCTAAACGAAGTACAGTGTGAATAAAATTTCCGGTTTTAAAAGACTAGAAATTCAAAGAGATTTTAAAATTAATTTCATATGCTTCCTTTCACTTTTTCAAATATATTAATAGCTACCATATAACTTAAAAATACACATGCCTTGCATTGTATTTCTATTGGACGGTGTTGTCCTTCAAGCTTCTGTTTTATCTATAGCTTTGTTTCCGTTTTTCTTCAGTTTTTGTTTAAGTGTTTGAATCCACTGAGCTTTCCTCTATGTAGCATAGCTGTTCCTCTCTCCTCCTCCATAGTGAGAAAGCACTTCCTCTCTAAAACTCTTCACTCCCAATACTTAAAAAAAATCATCTCCACTATGTCTGTCAGCTGGTCTTCCTCACCATGCAATAACCTCCGTATCCTCCACCACAGTGCCTTCTTCCGAGGCAAGATCCCCACCATCTCTTATCCGGAAGACAGCCATGTGGCCCCTTGCTCCCCAGCCTCCAATCTAGCCCCTCTGCAACCTTTGTGTACTTTCCCCTTAATCAGCTTTCTAAAGCACAGGTCAGACTAGTTCTCTCACCTCCTGGAATAAATGTCAACCTTATGATTTCGATAAAGTCCACATCTTTGAGCATGGTATCTATCCTCTCTTACCTGAACAGACAATCCCAGTCACATTTTTCACTGTATCTCTTCTTCAAATATCTGATTGAAGTTTTTATACTACTACTTAGAATCCCCTGGAGTTACCAGGCACATACAGAACCCCTGATCTTTACACATACTTCAGAGCTCAAGATCCTTCCCTCCCCTAAGTGCTGGAAAATGAGGCTGCCCACCAGTCCCCGAAGTTGTACTTAATCACTCTGCACTCTAAATTCCCATATCCCTTTGTCAGTATAAAAAGTGCAGCATTTGTATTTTTCTTCCCTTGTATTATATGCATTATATTATATCTGTCTCCTATGATGTGAGTTTAAAACAAAAATAACAAAAGGAGGAGGGAGAGAGGGGAAAAAAAATATGAATATTAAGGATAGGAAGCAGATCACATTGAGCACTATGTTCCTACAGCACCTATTCCCATGATCTGCACAATGCAGAGGCTCAATAGGATAAATGTCTGCTAAACGAAGTACAGTGTGAATAAAATTTCCGGTTTTAAAAGACTAGAAATTCAAAGAGATTTTAAATTCTCACTTTAATATGGCATTATGTACAGGATGTGCTGAGTTAATGAATACATGAATTAGCTTCTCTGTACACTCAGACACCTTGTACTTGGAAAAGTTTCAACAAATATAAACATGTTCACTGCATAAATGAAATTTTAGGACACAACACAGTCCTTCAAGGTAAGCTACCTGTATTCTCAATTATTCATCAACTCCACTTCAAAGCAAAAGTAGAACAAGATAGTTTATTGATATGGCCTAATGAACTGACTCATTAAAACATCTCACAAAAGGCAGAGATAGAAAATCTCAAATCCTTATCTGTTATCAGCAAGCGGATATTCTTTTTAAAGGTCACAAAGATATGCTGAGCCTTAAACCCCTCACTAAGCTTTGCCAAACAGCTGGCTTAAAAAAGAAAAGATACGCCACAGGAAACAGCACATATTATACCCGGGTGTTTTTAAGTTAAAAATTACTGAGTAGAAATTTCCAAAAAACAGAGGCAGCAAAAAAATTTAAAAGAAGAAAATCTAAAAGCTGTTGAAATATGTATCAATAATACAGACATGTTTAAAAACTAAATTTTAACTTACCAGAAGAAGTTAAATATGAATCTGTATAAAACATTCACCACCAACTTCCAAAAAAAATTTTTTTTCAAACCTAATTTTGAACCAACTCATTTTCATTACAAACCTACAAGTGGAACCATATGAATTACTAAGCTATTTTTGTTAGGCTACTCAGGGACACAAATCTAGATTCTTTTAAGCTTACTCATTGTCTAACTACAATGAGTTAGACTAAATTAAATCTATAAGTCAATTAATACTTATAATAGCCTTTCATACACATACCTAATAGCATAGTATTATACAAAGCTTTACGTTTTCTAAGTAAATTTCTCTTAATGACTCTAAATTTCATTGGGATATATTTTATCAGATTAAATTTTACAGAAAGATTAATCACTTTATTTCCTAAAGAGTCTACTTTTCACTGAAAAGTATGGGTAGGAATATTTTTCATTATCAGTAATTCAATTATTGTACTAACTTGCAACATAATCTTCATAAAGAATCCTGAGGATTTGATATATGACTAGTAAACATTTTTAACAGTTTCATATATAGTTTTATTTGCCAAATAACAGTGTTCAGAAAAACACAGATGCATAGAAAGATAGCATAAGCATAGCAAAATTTACAATAAAAACAAAAAAATTAGAAAAAGCTTATTTTCTTAAGAAAAAAAAAAGGATTTTCCCGCCTCAGGATTATGCTGTTAATACAGAGGTTATTCAAAACTGAATTTCCCTGGTGGTTGTCATATGACTTCTATGTGAAAGCCTAAAACCTGACAGTGTTAGCAGGGTATCATTGCAACCAGATCAGAACCTTGTTTCTATCACATAGCCATTTGTAAGCCTATAAACAGCCAAGACTTTTTCTTATTTTTCATCATACATATATTCTGTCAAGAACAACAAGTCAAAAAATCACTTGTGGCAAAGCTAGTGCAATAGTGAACAGATCAGTGGTTGCTAGAGATGCAGGTGGAAAGTGGCAAGGAGTATCGAAACCCAATTCGGTAAAAATTACTGAGTAGAAATTTCCAAAAACAGAGGCAGCAAAAATTTAAAAGAAGAAAATCTAAAAGCTGTTGAAATATGTATCAATAATACAGACATGTTTAAAAACTAAATTTTAACTTACCAGAAGAAGTTAAATATGAATCTGTATAAAACATTCACCACCAACTTCCAAAAAATTTTTTCAAACCTAATTTTGAACCAACTCATTTTCATTACAAACCTACAAGTGGAACCATATGAATTACTAAGCTATTTTTGTTAGGCTACTCAGGGACACAAATCTAGATTCTTTTGCTTACTCATTGTCTAACTACAATGAGTTAGACTAAATTAAATCTATAAGTCAATTAATACTTATAATAGCCTTTCATACACATACTTAATAGCATAGTATTATACAAAGCTTTACGTTTTCTAAGTAAATTTCTCTTAATGACTCTAAATTTCATTGGGATATATTTTATCAGATTAAATTTTACAGAAAGATTAATCACTTTATTTCCTAAAGAGTCTACTTTTCACTGAAAAGTATGGGTAGGAATATTTTTCATTATCAGTAATTCAATTATTGTACTAACTTGCAACATAATCTTCATAAAGAATCCTGAGGATTTGATATATGACTAGTAAACATTTTTAACAGTTTCATATATAGTTTTATTTGCCAAATAACAGTGTTCAGAAAAACACAGATGCATAGAAAGATAGCATAAGCATAGCAAAATTTACAATAAAAACAAAAAAATTAGAAAAAGCTTATTTTCTTAAGAAAAAAAAAAGGATTTTCCCGCCTCAGGATTATGCTGTTAATACAGAGGTTATTCAAAACTGAATTTCCCTGGTGGTTGTCATATGACTTCTATGTGAAAGCCTAAAACCTGACAGTGTTAGCAGGGTATCATTGCAACCAGATCAGAACCTTGTTTCTATCACATAGCCATTTGTAAGCCTATAAACAGCCAAGACTTTTTCTTATTTTTCATCATACATATATTCTGTCAAGAACAACAAGTCAAAAAATCACTTGTGGCAAAGCTAGTGCAATAGTGAACAGATCAGTGGTTGCTAGAGATGCAGGGGTAGAAAGTGGCAAGGGAGTGGGGATCAACAGGCAAAGCACACAAGACTTCTAGGAAATAAAAATACGTTGTACACTGTCAGAATGACTATGAAAGTCATAAAATCAAGGACTAGGAGATAGGAACGAGTACAAATGCAGGCAGACCCAGCAAACTGCCAAACACTGTTTCCACTGTTTTCTTTTCAAATCCTGGTTGGTTAACTTCTTTCTCAAACAGATGAGGGCTATGGGTCAAGGGTCACATACACTGTTTAATGGTTTGCAGCAAAACTGTAAAGCAATGGTAAATGACATGTAATTTTAATGCCTCACTGTTACGCACCTGAAATTAAGAGACTCAGTAAAAAATGAAAATAGGATAGAGACAGGAAACCAGCAATCCCTAATAACAAAGCATAAGCTACTATATCAAAAGCAGCAAGTCTAAAATTCCTGTATATTTTGTAGGTATCAGAAGAAAAAACTTCTAAAATGACACACTAGCTTCAAAAAGAAAGAAATATGAGCTAATGCTACACCAAATACATCTAGAAATATGCTTTAAGTCTTGTTGAGAACACTAGAAATTAAGTGAGATTGGTTGTGCCATGGATTTATGCCCATTTAAAATCAATGATTGCCTGGAAACAGTGCTAATGCAAAGACATTTTCTATTGGGAAATGTTTTTCCCACATTTTTATTCAATGAAATTAATGACATACTTTATATTTCTATTAATACAGTATTCTCTATTTTATTACTAAGAGTTTCTTAGCCCCAACTCTTAAAAATGTTTTTCTTATGAAAAAAAAAGAAAAAAGATTACCTCTGGAATGCTGAGGAAAAAATAAAAAAGTAAAATATTCAGTTGGAACACCCAGAATTTTGTGTGTGTGTGAATTAGATTTATTTAAAGCAGTTTAATATATTTATTTTAAATTCATAAAAATCACATTTAAAAAGCTGTACTCTGCAGTTCACCAAGAAGCCTATCCTACTGAAATCTTTTTAAAAAATTAGAAACTATTGTACACTTTGAAGTTAGAAGAAATAAACAAACCTAGCAAAACTTTAATTTCTAAACCTCAAAACTGAAAATCAAGGGAAGCCTAAACACTGTGTCTATCATGCCAAATGGTAAAAAACTACCCTAATCAGAGAGATTCCAGTTTAAAAAAATAATCCATAGTTATAAGGCATTTTCCCTATAATCATAAAATACAGAAAGGATGAAATAGAATTGCTTGCAACACAGGAATAAATTTGATTCTATATCAGATTTCAACATGAAATTAAACTCATATTAATTCCTTTATTCTTTTTGTTAGGATTAAAGGCCTGCTACTTTCAGGAAATGCTGAAGTTGCCCACTGATCAATTTTAAACCGTAAGCACTTCATAGGTGTAAGTTTAAAACACTGCTTAATGCATTAAATATGCATTTTCTGTAACATATATAGTATAGAAACCAGATGCTTAAAATCCATTAAGCCTCCACTTTTATTACGACTTTATATTATCAAAGCAATTAGTTACCAGAAGAATAAGCACTAGCAGATACGTATGTGATTAAAAACATTTCTTTTTTATTTGAATCCAAGTGATTAAACAGTAGTTTCTGGAAACCTTAATTAGGTTTTTCCCTGAATACTAGAGGACTCCTGCTAGGCAAAAACAAAAAGTAGGGCTTTAATTCCAATTTTTGACACAGACCTAAGTTGATAAACCCAAATGTTTTAAGTCTGTATGAACACAGGTGGCTAAGAGGCATAGTTAATATCTTTCAATACAAGAAGATTAGTCCAATTCTGGCACTAATGCTTAATGAACAATCCCGATACTTACAGAATTCTGTGACAGAACTCATGGCTGATGGAAAATCCAATTACTGGCAACTCTTAAAAATGTTTTTCTTATGAAAAAAAAAGAAAAAAGATTACCTCTGGAATGCTGAGGAAAAAATAAAAAAGTAAAATATTCAGTTGGAACACCCAGAATTTTGTGTGTGTGTGAATTAGATTTATTTAAAGCAGTTTAATATATTTATTTTAAATTCAAAAAAATCACATTTAAAAAGCTGTACTCTGCAGTTCACCAAGAAGCCTATCCTACTGAAATCTTTTTAAAAAATTAGAAACTATTGTACACTTTGAAGTTAGAAGAAATAAACAAACCTAGCAAAACTTTAATTTCTAAACCTCAAAACTGAAAATCAAGGGAAGCCTAAACACTGTGTCTATCATGCCAAATGGTAAAAAACTACCCTAATCAGAGAGATTCCAGTTTAAAAAAATAATCCATAGTTATAAGGCATTTTCCCTATAATCATAAAATACAGAAAGGATGAAATAGAATTGCTTGCAACACAGGAATAAATTTGATTCTATATCAGATTTCAACATGAAATTAAACTCATATTAATTCCTTTATTCTTTTTGTTAGGATTAAAGGCCTGCTACTTTCAGGAAATGCTGAAGTTGCCCACTGATCAATTTTAAACCGTAAGCACTTCATAGGTGTAAGTTTAAAACACTGCTTAATGCATTAAATATGCATTTTCTGTAACATATATAGTATAGAAACCAGATGCTTAAAATCCATTAAGCCTCCACTTTTATTACGACTTTATATTATCAAAGCAATTAGTTACCAGAAGAATAAGCACTAGCAGATACGTATGTGATTAAAAACATTTCTTTTTTATTTGAATCCAAGTGATTAAACAGTAGTTTCTGGAAACCTTAATTAGGTTTTTCCCTGAATACTAGAGGACTCCTGCTAGGCAAAAACAAAAAGTAGGGCTTTAATTCCAATTTTTGACACAGACCTAAGTTGATAAACCCAAATGTTTTAAGTCTGTATGAACACAGGTGGCTAAGAGGCATAGTTAATATCTTTCAATACAAGAAGATTAGTCCAATTCTGGCACTAATGCTTAATGAACAATCCCGATACTTACAGAATTCTGTGACAGAACTCATGGCTGATGGACAGATAGCAACATGCAGTTTAAGAATTACTGTTTCCTGGCTTGGTTACCTTGAGCAAGTCACAAAACATGTCTATGAAACTCCCATTTTCTCACGTTATAAATGAATGACATATGTACACATATGCAAGTGGGTACACATGCATGCACACACTTACCCAAACGAATGTGTGCTTAAGTGGAAAAACCCGAATGAGCGCCATGGATAATGTCAACTTCCTGCTACTGATATTATGCTGCTGATAGGCAAAATGTTAACACTGGGGGAGAGTGGATGAAGTTTCAAAATAAAAATTTAGGGAAGGGTTTTCCTGGTGGTCCAGTGGGTAAAGAGTCTGCCTTGCAGTGCAAGGGGCACCGGTTTGATCCCTGGCCCAGAAAGATCCCACGTGTTGAGGAGCAGCTGGTCCAATTACAAGCCAGTGCTCTGGAGCACAAGTGCCCAAAGCCAGTGCTCTGCAATGAGAGAGGCCACTGTGATGGGAGGACCACACAAGCCAAAAGAATAAAGATGGATGAAAAATAAATTATGACTTAGAGGCAAAAAGGAAAAAAAAGTTAAAAAAATTATCAAAAATTTAGGGAAAAAAAAGAGATTTGCCTAGATAAATTCCAATGTCCCATCTAACTCTTATATTCTGTAACTCTGTAAAAATCACTTCCTTTTCTCCTTCTAATTAGTTTCCCTCTTTTCCTTCCATTCCTCTTTCTTAAACTTTGTTTGCTGTTTCAACTTACCCTCCAATGATTTAAGCCTACTAGTAAGTAATATCTACACTACTGATTTGCTGCTAGTGGCTAACGTAAGTAAGTGCAGAAACTGACAAAGATGCCTGGTTGATTCTAAATGTTAAAAGATGATGGTGGACACTTCAGCAAAGATCATTTCATAAATCCATCCACTCACCAAACAAATACTTACTGAGCCCTTATGTCTTAGTCACTGCAGGATACAAGAGGGAATAAAAAACTGAAGAACTAATAGTACTGTACAAAATGTTTTAAGTCTGTATGAACACAGGTGGCTAAGAGGCATAGTTAATATCTTTCAATACAAGAAGATTAGTCCAATTCTGGCACTAATGCTTAATGAACAATCCCGATACTTACAGAATTCTGTGACAGAACTCATGGCTGATGGACAGATAGCAACATGCAGTTTAAGAATTACTGTTTCCTGGCTTGGTTACCTTGAGCAAGTCACAAAACATGTCTATGAAACTCCCATTTTCTCACGTTATAAATGAATGACATATGTACACATATGCAAGTGGGTACACATGCATGCACACACTTACCCAAACGAATGTGTGCTTAAGTGGAAAAACCCGAATGAGCGCCATGGATAATGTCAACTTCCTGCTACTGATATTATGCTGCTGATAGGCAAAATGTTAACACTGGGGGAGAGTGGATGAAGTTTCAAAATAAAAATTTAGGGAAGGGTTTTCCTGGTGGTCCAGTGGGTAAAGAGTCTGCCTTGCAGTGCAAGGGGCACCGGTTTGATCCCTGGCCCAGAAAGATCCCACGTGTTGAGGAGCAGCTGGTCCAATTACAAGCCAGTGCTCTGGAGCACAAGTGCCCAAAGCCAGTGCTCTGCAATGAGAGAGGCCACTGTGATGGGAGGACCACACAAGCCAAAAGAATAAAGATGGATGAAAAATAAATTATGACTTAGAGGCAAAAAGGAAAAAAAAGTTAAAAAAATTATCAAAAATTTAGGGAAAAAAAAGAGATTTGCCTAGATAAATTCCAATGTCCCATCTAACTCTTATATTCTGTAACTCTGTAAAAATCACTTCCTTTTCTCCTTCTAATTAGTTTCCCTCTTTTCCTTCCATTCCTCTTTCTTAAACTTTGTTTGCTGTTTCAACTTACCCTCCAATGATTTAAGCCTACTAGTAAGTAATATCTACACTACTGATTTGCTGCTAGTGGCTAACGTAAGTAAGTGCAGAAACTGACAAAGATGCCTGGTTGATTCTAAATGTTAAAAGATGATGGTGGACACTTCAGCAAAGATCATTTCATAAATCCATCCACTCACCAAACAAATACTTACTGAGCGCCCCTTATGTCTTAGTCACTGCAGGATACAAGAGGGAATAAAAACAGACCTAGAAGAACTAATAGGTAACTGTAAGAAAGGCAGGAGTCACACTATCAGGTAAATGAAACTACAACTGCCACCAGACCAAGGATTATTCAAAGGAAACAGACTTAGTGAAGTCTGAAAACATCTTTCCTGAGAAAGACCAGATCTGAGAAAAAAACTGGAGTTACTATCAGTAACACTGAAAGGGAATACTGAAAGGGAAAAAATGACTGCTCTAGGGAGAAATGAGCATTTCTCTGTGGTAAAAAGGAACAGAACTATTTCAAAGGACCAGAAAAAAAGCAATCAGTGTGGATGTAGCAAAGAAAGAAGGGAGGGCTTCCCTTGGCAGTCCAGTGGGTAAGGACACTGCCTTGCAGTGCTAGGGGCGCCGGTTCAATCCCTGGCCTGGGAAGATCCCACGTGCCGCGGAGCGGCTGGACTGATGTGTCCAATTACCGAGCCGGAGCTCTGGTGCGCGTGCACCCAGAGCCGGTGCTCTGTGACAACAGAGGCCATCGCGATGGGAGGCCCACAGGAGCCAAAGAACAAAGACAGATGAAAGTGGAGAAATGAAGGACCAATAGAAGTGGCCCGCCTGCTCCCCTCCCTCCCCACCCCACCCCCACAAAAGATAAATAAATAATAAATGTTTAAAAAAAAAAAAAAGAAAGAAGGGAAAAAGTTGGTGTAAGATGAAGCTGGAGGAATAACCAGGGACAGACCTGGAGGAGTCCCTTAAGATCTGACCTACAAAAGCCTTGGAATTCTTCTTCTTTGTTCTTCCCATTTCTATAAAATATTGTATGAAGGAGACTGCTAACTTTCCCCTTGACAACTGGTTTAAATAAAATCAATGTCTCCATTTCAGAGACCCCGTAATTTCTAATTTCAACTTGGTTGTCTTGCAGCTCACTAAAACTGACAGTCTATCAGTTTTCTTATCAATAAGATGCATTATAAATAAGGTCACAAAGCCCATTTATGTCTCAGAGGTCCTAAGAGAATTAAATGGAAAACTGCATTTTGAATGCAGCAAATAAGGATGAAGCAAATAAGGCAGTATACTGTATTAAAAAACATTCAGTACATTCAAAAACATTTTGTACATTATCAAAACTAACCTACCAAAACAGTATTTTTAAATGGGTAAAACTCAGCTAACTCAGCAAATTCAAGAAAGAAACAATGATACATCATTTTCTATGGAAGGAAGAAGGGTGATAAAATGATTAGAAAAACTCAATAATATTTCACTGTATAACACATTCTTTCTGGGTGATACAAACATAGAATAGGAAGAAGTCAAATTAATTAGACCAAACAAAATCCCCAACATGGTCCTTTTGGGGTGTATCTCTGTTGGCATGTTTCATGCAGGGAAATATTTTAAAATATTGGCAATGACAATTATGGTAACAAAAGAAAACCCATTTTACGGATGATACCTATTGATTATTCTGAGTTTAAGGAAGGACCCTATGATAGAAAAAAAATGATTGACAATACATTGAAACTTAAAATGCAGCTTGGCTTAAAATGGGAGTTTAGCGAAGCACTTATTATTTTTTTTTTTTTTTAATTCTCTCTAGTGAAAATGAAGAGAGTCATCTTTAACCTCAAAGAGTCATTCCCCAGGATTTAAAAAATCATGGAGTAAGACTTAAAATCAGAAAAGGATTTTGGACAGGGTTAAATTCTCTCAACCAAAGCTTTTATGTGCTTTGTGTTTATATATTTATCGATGATAATAAGAAGAATATGTGATAAAAAATAAAACTGATAATATGGAACATAGATATGAAGACCCCTCAATATACCTAAACTAATTAACAAGCACCACAAAGGTCACTGTCATTTTGTTTTATGCAAAGTCGTATATTTAACTTGATTTAAATTTTGTAACAAATCTGATCTAAGTTACTTGTCATGAGAATAAACAGACTTTGATGCTATTAGTAAAACCAAATCAATGAAATATCTTCCACCACTAAACACCTTTGAGGAGAATAGTATGTTAAATGTTAAAACGTGCTGAAAAAAACAACTACATAGATTCATGGAAGCATAAAGGGACGTGGAACCAGGTGTCACTGATTCTCTAAAATCACTCTTGTGCTCATTCCTTCTTTCCCATCCTCACTGCCACTACTGTAAATTTAGGCATCTGTTATGTCCTATTGGCACTATCACCACAGTGTCTATAAATGCTCTGATTATCAGTTTCACAGACTCCCATGTACTGCTGCCTGATGGTGTCAGATCTTCATAACTATACCTCTGGTGATGTCAATGCCCTTCAATTATTCTTCATGTCCTAATAAATATAAGGTACACTCCTAGTGTAAGATTCATGGACCTCCAAGATTTGGTATTAGGCACTTGCAGGGTGGAACTGCCTACCGCACCCTGGCCCTGAGCCACCACAAACCCTGTTTCTGCTGCACATGTGCCTTGCACAGTTCAGGCCCTCCATCTCCTGGCCTCTCTATCCACTAAGAGCCCATCTGTTTCTGAGGATGAAATCAAATGCTCTCCACAAAACTCTTCATGATTAGGCCAGCCTGGCATATAAGAAACCTCTCCCTCCAATTTCTAGAACACTTCTACACAAAATCACTATGGCTCTTGTATACCTGCATTATTTCCCTGATTTGCTATGTCCTTCAGAGCAGACTAAGCTTTAAATCTAGGGAGAATGCCTCACATACCTGTAGATACCCATGCCTATACTGAATGATTGACAAAAAATCATTTTTCCTTTCAGTGAAAGGAGAGATAAATAAAAGCATCCATCTCATTCAAATGATGACAAGAAAAGCCACCAGAATAAAGGCTATTAACGGATTTATATTACAATGGAATATCAATGATAATACTGTAACATAAAAAGATTTCATGGTGTCATCTGACTTATCTAACTTGGTATGGATTACACTACAAAATTAATAAAAGTAATCTGACTGCCTCAAAGCCACTAGAAGCAAGCTTATCAATTAACTTGACCTAAACCTGGAGGTACAGCTAGCAAAGAACCTGCATACAATGCAGAAGACCCAGGTTTGACCCTGGGTTGGGATGATCTCCCAAAGAAACAAAGGGCAACCCACTCCAGTCTTCTCACCTGGAGAATTCAATGGACAGAGGAGCCTGGTGGGCTATATATCATGGGGTCGCAGAGTCAGACACAACTGAGCGACTAACACGATTACATAAGACATTTAGACAACTACTAAGCATGTTTGCGCAACCTTCATATTTAGCACTTAAGCTTTTCTTCCTTCAAAGTTTAATTTTGCTTTGTTAAGCTCTTTTAGTACACGTAAGGTTCCAAGTGCATTAATAGAACTCTTACAAAAACTACTCATCATTTTCTATGCTAAAAAATACATTAATAAAAGCACTCCAGGAAAAAAACAATAAAACACAAATTATCTTTTAGAAGTAGCTACAAGAGTAAACTGTGCATAAATTCTACTTTATGTATCTGTGTATGTGGGCTGTTCACCCAGTATCAAAGTCTATTATATATGAATGTTGAATTATCACCTTCTTAATCAATTCAATCAACCCTCAAAGTTTACTGAGCACCAAAACAGGGTCCCAGCACTACTGAAGGGAACACCAGAAATAAACTATTTTCTCCAAAGGAACCCAAATTTCAACTGAAGTGACAAGTCCACCACAACCACAAGCAATGTAAAACAAAGTGAACTTTCACATACATCAGCATCCAGCTTTTAAGAGCTAGGAAAAGAAAACATCAGAACGGTTTAAGGACTCAAGGAAAAGTGGGAACAGGAACTGGGTGGGAATGATGAAGAGACTCCAGATGGGTAGGAGGGGAAATCATGACCAAAGGTAAAGAGATGAATCAGTATGACATGTTTCTAGGATCACAAGCAAATTAAAAAAAGATGGAGACAACTATGAAGTAGTGAGAAATCAGACAGGATATTTTAGTAAAGTAAACCAGTTTACTTTAGTTTTGTAACAAAGGCAAATGCTTCCAATGGGGATTGAAGTATTGGAAAAAAAAAAAAAGACTCGCCTAGCTCTAGCACAATAGAGGAATAAGATAAAATCTTAAAAGTAAAGTTAAAAAACACAGTTTAACAAGGGTACTAGCAAAGAACCTGCATACAATGCAGAAGACCCAGGTTTGACCCTGGGTTGGGATGATCTCCCAAAGAAACAAAGGGCAACCCACTCCAGTCTTCTCACCTGGAGAATTCAATGGACAGAGGAGCCTGGTGGGCTATATATCATGGGGTCGCAGAGTCAGACACAACTGAGCGACTAACACGATTACATAAGACATTTAGACAACTACTAAGCATGTTTGCGCAACCTTCATATTTAGCACTTAAGCTTTTCTTCCTTCAAAGTTTAATTTTGCTTTGTTAAGCTCTTTTAGTACACGTAAGGTTCCAAGTGCATTAATAGAACTCTTACAAAAACTACTCATCATTTTCTATGCTAAAAAATACATTAATAAAAGCACTCCAGGAAAAAAACAATAAAACACAAATTATCTTTTAGAAGTAGCTACAAGAGTAAACTGTGCATAAATTCTACTTTATGTATCTGTGTATGTGGGCTGTTCACCCAGTATCAAAGTCTATTATATATGAATGTTGAATTATCACCTTCTTAATCAATTCAATCAACCCTCAAAGTTTACTGAGCACCAAAACAGGGTCCCAGCACTACTGAAGGGAACACCAGAAATAAACTATTTTCTCCAAAGGAACCCAAATTTCAACTGAAGTGACAAGTCCACCACAACCACAAGCAATGTAAAACAAAGTGAACTTTCACATACATCAGCATCCAGCTTTTAAGAGCTAGGAAAAGAAAACATCAGAACGGTTTAAGGACTCAAGGAAAAGTGGGAACAGGAACTGGGTGGGAATGATGAAGAGACTCCAGATGGGTAGGAGGGGAAATCATGACCAAAGGTAAAGAGATGAATCAGTATGACATGTTTCTAGGATCACAAGCAAATTAAAAAAAGATGGAGACAACTATGAAGTAGTGAGAAATCAGACAGGATATTTTAGTAAAGTAAACCAGTTTACTTTAGTTTTGTAACAAAGGCAAATGCTTCCAATGGGGATTGAAGTATTGGAAAAAAAAAAAAAGACTCGCCTAGCTCTAGCACAATAGAGGAATAAGATACAGGCCAGCAGTGATCTAACCGTAAAGGAAGACTGAAATAAGTCAGTTGCAAGAACAGGGAACGAACAGCAACAGCAAAGATTATTTCTAAAAGAGAAGGTTCAGCCGAAACTGGGATTATAAGGATTATAGGGTAAATAAATGTAAAGCATTAGCAGTCACAGACGACATGAAGCTTGATGACACTAAGAGAAGCAAGGACTCTTCAGGTACTAAGAGTAGGAATTCAGGCCCATTAATTTGAGTTAACGTGACTACCAAGGGTCTGTGTTTATAGGCTATAGGAACAAGTGCTAAATTGAACAGAAAAAATTAGAGACACAAGAACCATCAAAATGACAAAGGCAGTTGAGAGCTGAATGAAATCACCAAGCAAAGGGGAGATTCAAGTTGAAGACTGAGTCTTAGGGAATACCAGCATTTCAGACCCTCCCAAAAGGAATGCAGATGGAATAGTTTAGAGGTAACAAAGGAATTGAGACAGATAAACATTAGTGAAAATGAGAGCCCTGAATATTTTACAAAGCAGTAAGAGGTGCACAGAGGCCCAGCCACTGAGATAAACCATGCAGTCAAAAGAAATTTTAGAGCAACTTTTGGAAACTGGAATGTAGTAAGCCCCAATCCAAGAATTAACAGATACTGTTTAGGAAAAATTGAAGAGTTGTGTGTACCACTAGTTTGGCAATAAAGGTAGGCAGAAAAGTGACTTATGCAAGTTTTCAGCTTGATATGAAAAAAAAAGCTGGTATTTTAATAAGCATTTTGGATGCTTGAAGTACTACATATATATATATTTTTTTACATATATATATATATATATATATATATACACACACACACATTATATATTACATTTACAGAAGGCAAGGAACACACAGCCAATAAAAATCTAATTTGCCTTATTAAATTTCATGTCTATCAATTTATCATTTTAAATCATTATGATGAAACCTGTTTCCAGGAATAAAAATACATTTGTGAAAATAAACAATTATTGTTTCAAAAGGCTTAATTAAATTACCTCTTATTTAAATATTTTGGTTTCCTGAAATCCATGTGCTTTCATTTAAGTATGTCACAGTATTACTAAAGTGGCTTTAAAAAAAAAAATACCACTAACCTTGTAAGAATTAATACAAACTTGTCCTGAAGAAACTTCAGACTACAAATACTACAAACAATGGAAACTAATGAATTGGTAATAACAAAAATGGTATAATTTATAAAATCAGGTATAATCTTATAAAATCAGTGTCTAAACACAAAAACACTTTTTTGTGGCATAATTTATTAAATAAACCATTAATCTTAGGGTTCACCATCATCAACAAGCAATTTATTAAGATTATATTCCCATACTGACAAAAGTATGGCTGAGACAAAATCTCAAGGCATTTACCCTATACTTAAGGAACCTGGAAAGACATTTAAAAGATAACGAAATGGGTTTCCTATTGAAAGAAGGCAATTTAAAAATAAACTGCAATGGCTACACAGGTTTTGTACATCATACAAATGCTGAGAAGCAGGACTGACTTTTTTTTATTAAGGAAATAATAATCTCAACTGTGCATTAGTACTGAATTTAATGCAAATACTGTTTAAATAATTCTAAACATAACAGAAATTAAGAATTCTTAACAAATTACAAAATGCCTACAGAAGTTTATAAAAATGGCTAATTGTGAAAGATGGTAATAAAGTCTACAGTTATTAAGCATACAGTTATTTTAAGCTACTCGCTCACTGTAAGACTTCTGGTATTACTAGTTCACGAAGTATATGTGTCTGTGCTTAGACACTTAGTCCTGTCTGACTCTTCACAACCCTATGGACTTAGCCCACCATGTTCCTCTGTTCGTAGGATTCTCCACGCAAGAATACTGGAGGGGGCTGCCATTTCCTACTCCAGGGGATCTCCACCCCCCACCACCAGGGATTGAACCCATGTCTCCTGCATTCACAGGCAGACTTTTTACCTCTGAGACAACTGGGAAGCCTTAGTTCATTAACTATAGGGTAGGGCATAGAAAAATTACAAAGTAGAGATTCAGATTTAGAAGATGAGAATCTGCCTTGTGCCACTAATTTGCAAAAAATAAAAAAGTAAAAATCCTCTCCATGAGCAAAAGGAAAATGAAAAATTTTGTTTCAATTTAACTCTGACTCAACTTCACAACTGCACCTGTCAATCTGCAAAACAGAATTCCTTCTACTTGTTGCTATTCAGTTAAGTCGTGTCCAACTCTTTGCAACCCCATGGACTGCAGCACACCAGGCTTCCCTGTCCCTCACTATCTACCAAAGTTTGCCCAAATCATGTCATTGAGTCAGTGATTCCATCCAACCATCTCATCCTCTGCCATCCTTCTACTTATATGAGCCAATATGCTTCCAACATACTGGGCAAAATTGTTAGATATGACTTGACTCATATATCAGCTATATATAGTCAACCATTGTGGAAACCACTTGAAAAGTATAAACATAAGCATTTCAAGTGAAGGCATGAAGTTTAACAAAAAACAAATGAACAGACTCAAAAATACATTGGGTGGAAGTGGCTACATTCCTGAGGGTTTTACAACTCAGCTTCAGGCCAGAAGTAATCAACAGTATAGTTTTCTTGTTGTTGTATTTCCTGTGTCTTTGTTTCCTTACTCCCGGAAAGTTTCAACTTTCATTTCTAGAGATGCAATGAACTTCTCACTAAATTGCTATGCTGCAAAATTCTTTAAATGGATATCATGTTTTCTTTCAGTTTTATTCATCCAATGTATACAATATCAAACAATTCCGAAATTCTGTTGATATACTATTTTCCTATTATTACATAGAAAAAAATATTGCTAAAATGAAAATGTTATCTTCACATACGAAATTCGTAGATGCTAACTATATTAGACTTAGAAAGAGGCAGCTAGCAGAAAAAGTTTAAAGTAGTAGAAGCAAGATTAGTGAGGGTGTAGAGAAAATAACATTTGATTCTAAGAAAAAAACATGTCATAGAAACACATGGGTAAGATGTCAAAGCCCCCCCCACCCAGGGATTGAACCCATGTCTCCTGCATTCACAGGCAGACTTTTTACCTCTGAGACAACTGGGAAGCCTTAGTTCATTAACTATAGGGTAGGGCATAGAAAATTACAAAGTAGAGATTCAGATTTAGAAGATGAGAATCTGCCTTGTGCCACTAATTTGCAAAAAATAAAAAAGTAAAAATCCTCTCCATGAGCAAAAGGAAAATGAAAAATTTTGTTTCAATTTAACTCTGACTCAACTTCACAACTGCACCTGTCAATCTGCAAAACAGAATTCCTTCTACTTGTTGCTATTCAGTTAAGTCGTGTCCAACTCTTTGCAACCCCATGGACTGCAGCACACCAGGCTTCCCTGTCCCTCACTATCTACCAAAGTTTGCCCAAATCATGTCATTGAGTCAGTGATTCCATCCAACCATCTCATCCTCTGCCATCCTTCTACTTATATGAGCCAATATGCTTCCAACATACTGGGCAAAATTGTTAGATATGACTTGACTCATATATCAGCTATATATAGTCAACCATTGTGGAAACCACTTGAAAAGTATAAACATAAGCATTTCAAGTGAAGGCATGAAGTTTAACAAAAATCAAATGAACAGACTCAAAAATACATTGGGTGGAAGTGGCTACATTCCTGAGGGTTTTACAACTCAGCTTCAGGCCAGAAGTAATCAACAGTATAGTTTTCTTGTTGTTGTATTTCCTGTGTCTTTGTTTCCTTACTCCCGGAAAGTTTCAACTTTCATTTCTAGAGATGCAATGAACTTCTCACTAAATTGCTATGCTGCAAAATTCTTTAAATGGATATCATGTTTTCTTTCAGTTTTATTCATCCAATGTATACAATATCAAACAATTCCGAAATTCTGTTGATATACTATTTTCCTATTATTACATAGAAAAAAATATTGCTAAAATGAAAATGTTATCTTCACATACGAAATTCGTAGATGCTAACTATATTAGACTTAGAAAGAGGCAGCTAGCAGAAAAAGTTTAAAGTAGTAGAAGCAAGATTAGTGAGGGTGTAGAGAAAATAACATTTGATTCTAAGAAAAAAACATGTCATAGAAACACATGGGTAAGATGTCAAAGCTCACCCTCATCAGCAGTTCCTCCCCATCACCCCACTCACCCACTTCTTTGTTCTTGCAGTAACGCAGGAAAACAACATGTTTATGCTTACAGAGAGAACATCAACTATTTGTTCTAAACACATCATCATAACTAAGACAAATCTTACACATCCACAAAAATTTAAAAGGTGAAACTTCAACAAGTACAGAAAGAAATTCATTAGGATAATTTTAAAGAATCTTTTAATGTAAAAATCAAGAAAATACATGCAGAAAAGCCAAACTGTCCCACAAAGATAATCAAAAAAGCTTATTTTCCATCTCTGCTACTTCCCATTCCATTTTGTTCTTTACTAGGGGAAGAAAAATTTTAATTTCAAAAAAGAAAAATCCAACGATTTTAATGGAAGTTCTTAAGATCCAGATTAAATTTTACCAGTTGCTTAAAGGTAGGACATGAAGCAATTGCCAACATTTACTTTTCATATAAATGCCAAGTAAGAATTATACGTTCCATCATTTTTTATTTTCTTAATTTCACTTGGAAAATTGATCTGGGTAGTCATTCTGTCCCTTCCATACAAACACAAAATAAATGCTTGTTAGCATTTTCCTAGTTCTTTAAAGATCACACGTAACCTACTATTCCAATACTAGACATCTGCCTGAGACCTATTGATATTTCAGAGTCAAAGAGTTCCAAAGGTTTACACATTCACCTTCCTAAAGGTCAAATGCCAGAGAAAATGAAAACAACCAACCAGTAAGCCTTTTCTAGTTCTACCAACAGGCAGTATCCTATCACACACACACACACACACACACACACACACACACACACACACTGTGTATAGACCGGATGCTGAAATTTCACAGTAAGAATACAGATTCATATAAATGTCACTGCAAAGAAAAAAAGAAATGAAAATTTCTGCAAGGCAGGTAGAAAAAGAAGTTGATTTACAATGCTGAGTTGCACTTCAGCACGCAAGCGCCCAGTTTGTTTGTAGTCTCTCACCTGAACATACCAGAAGGTGCTGCAATCATTTGACCAGTGATCCAGCATTCTCCAGAGTACCATGAATGAAAAAGTGCATTTCAAACACATACACACTGACCAGGATTTATACTAACTTCCCTTCTTTCATCCCTCAACTAATTTTTCAGTATTTCAATGTTTCTCTGTATCTTTACTCAATTTCTTCTTTCCTGCTAACTCAGAGAAAGAAACAGAGCTTCTCATTTCAAAGGTCACAACTCCATTCCATTTTACCTCTTCTCATGGTCAAATATAAACAAGCATGGATGTGAACCTGTCTGTATAGATTCCCGTTCACATCATGTTACCATTCTAAACACAACTGTCTGCACCTTGCTTTATGTTTTTATTTCTATAAAACATTCAAAATTGTCCTATATCAGCAAATATAGATACAACTCTATTTTTGCAGATGTATCAATAAACTTCAAATTGTATTGATGGACAGTTTCTTGAACTGATTCTCTGTCATTTTGTACTGTAAGTTATGATTACAAGTTTAATTCATAATGATCTTATTCACATGCATTCATATATGAATAGATACAGTGTGTGTGTACACAGGTAGTTAAAGGTATTTAACCTATTTAACAACAAACTACACTTTTGAATGGGATAATGTTAAATAGTATCTCTAAACACAAGAGGCATGGGAAAACTGCTCAAGAAAACCTGGAGAATAAGAAAGAAACAAAATGTCTTAAGACCTGCTAATTCTTTAGCAACTTCAATAGTTCAGCTATGTTCAGGATAAGCACATGACTAAAGATGCTACCTCTCCCTGGTTGATCAATTTTGGAAAGAATTGGGACTCTCAATTTGGGGTACCATGAATGGGATCTCATCCCATTGAGAGTGAACCAAAATAATATTCTCACTCAGTTATATTTGCTAGGGGAGGTATCTCTTCAGACACACTCAGAGCCAAGATAAACAAGTTAAATCTAGAACAGAGTGAAGAGACCCTTTCAGGAGTATGAACAAATAGACCTCCCATGTGATAGAACTGAAAACTGTCTTCAGTCTCCTCTGCTACTCTTAGTACCCTAATAATTCTATCCAGTGTTTTGCTGTTCCATCTTGTGGTTTCTTTAAAAAGTAACATGTGTCTAATCAACCTACAATACTCCTCATCACACTGTAGCACTGTCTGGAGACCTGACTAATGGTGGGTAGGTACATCAGCATTTTCTGATTTATAACTTCACTGTTCCTTAAATCAAGGACACCAGAGCTGCTTGCCCAGAGAGTGGGCTGCAGCCTCTTCCTTCATCCTGGGCCCTGTCCTGCTGACATGCTCGGTCTGTGCTGCTTGTGTTCCTGTTTACGGCTCAGAAATGTACTTGTTTATAGAGCCCGCTCAATACTCTATTCATCTCCAGAAACTAACGTGTGCTGAAATTAAAAGGCCGTGCTTGAATTTGATAAGTGAAATAACAGAGGACAGAAGGCCCAAATGGTCTTATCTTAGGCCCTTATAAAAGGTCCTAAAATTCAAACATCGCCTCTGACATTCTTCCTGCTTCTACTGAAAACAGACAGCAAATCTGAACTTCACCAAAGGCAGCTGTTTCTGGCAATGATCGGTGTCCCCATGGCACAGATTACTATATTGCATTCATGTCATTTTGTACTGTAAGTTATGATTACAAGTTTAATTCATAATGATCTTATTCACATGCATTCATATATGAATAGATACAGTGTGTGTGTACACAGGTAGTTAAAGGTATTTAACCTATTTAACAACAAACTACACTTTTGAATGGGATAATGTTAAATAGTATCTCTAAACACAAGAGGCATGGGAAAACTGCTCAAGAAAACCTGGAGAATAAGAAAGAAACAAAATGTCTTAAGACCTGCTAATTCTTTAGCAACTTCAATAGTTCAGCTATGTTCAGGATAAGCACATGACTAAAGATGCTACCTCTCCCTGGTTGATCAATTTTGGAAAGAATTGGGACTCTCAATTTGGGGTACCATGAATGGGATCTCATCCCATTGAGAGTGAACCAAAATAATATTCTCACTCAGTTATATTTGCTAGGGGAGGTATCTCTTCAGACACACTCAGAGCCAAGATAAACAAGTTAAATCTAGAACAGAGTGAAGAGACCCTTTCAGGAGTATGAACAAATAGACCTCCCATGTGATAGAACTGAAAACTGTCTTCAGTCTCCTCTGCTACTCTTAGTACCCTAATAATTCTATCCAGTGTTTTGCTGTTCCATCTTGTGGTTTCTTTAAAAAGTAACATGTGTCTAATCAACCTACAATACTCCTCATCACACTGTAGCACTGTCTGGAGACCTGACTAATGGTGGGTAGGTACATCAGCATTTTCTGATTTATAACTTCACTGTTCCTTAAATCAAGGACACCAGAGCTGCTTGCCCAGAGAGTGGGCTGCAGCTCTCTTCCTTCATCCTGGGCCCTGTCCTGCTGACATGCTCGGTCTGTGCTGCTTGTGTTCCTGTTTACGGCTCAGAAATGTACTTGTTTATAGAGCCCGTTCAATACTCTATTCATCTCCAGAAACTAACGTGTGCTGAAATTAAAAGGCCGTGCTTGAATTTGATAAGTGAAATAACAGAGGACAGAAGGCCCAAATGGTCTTATCTTAGGCCCTTATAAAAGGTCCTAAAATTCAAACATCGCCTCTGACATTCTTCCTGCTTCTACTGAAAACAGACAGCAAATCTGAACTTCACCAAAGGCAGCTGTTTCTGGCAATGATCGGTGTCACTGACAAAACCACATGGCACAGAAGGCTCTCTGGCCTGACCTCTTCTCTCTCTTCTTGGAGATAGTCCACTCGTACCACTAAGGGGAAAGGGCAAGAAAAGACGGTAGCCCCTCTGGACTGAACCCCTAGCATGTGCATTTCTCTTGCTACCCTAGGCTCCCTTTCGGGTCAAAGAGTTCAGTACAGACATTTTCAGATCCACAAATGACATTTACCTTACAAGAAAATCTGGCGTTCAAAGTATCAGTTTAAGGAACACAAGGAAGATTTCATATCATGTGATCATATAGCCTGTATCCCACTTCTCAGTCAGTCAATCCCCAAACTCCCTTGCTCAGCAGCCTACAATGCTTTGAAAATGGGCTATGACTGTCTTTCCTACTGAGTGACTCTTTCACTGCCCAACACGGACTGAGCCGTGACCTTTGAAAGGAGGATGGTTTTCTGTCTTTGTCACAATTACCCTCTTCGTTTCAAGCTGCAACTAATCTTTTGTAAGCCTTGCTCTAACCTGCCAAGGTGTCTTGAACTCTGAGCTCAGAAACTTCCCAGCTCAGGGTAGAAAGCACCCTGCAGGGCACCCATGAGCTTCCACACTCATTGTTTCTCCATTATTCACCCTCCTCATTGCTTCCCTGACCCCCAACTCTGGCCCTACTACTAATTCTAAACAGCTGACTCTCCCATCTTCCGGGTTTGCTTCACATTCTTCTTAAAAAAACAAGAAAAACCAAGCTTCTTTCTCCCCATTTCTTCCTATGTGGTCTCTGTTCCTACTTTACCTTTTGAACTCAGGGGTTCCCTGAAACTTCCCCTCTTTTATGATTCTTCCACCTATCGTCAGTCTTCAGAGGAGCAGGAAGTTAATGGGGAATCTTCAAGTCTAAGCCTAGGGGTGTTTTCTTCCTGTATTTCCCAAACTCCAGATTTAAGGGTTCTCAAATCCACTGGAACACCCTCTGCAGCCCTAGTAACTCTTCAGAGATGAATGTGAGATAGCCACATCTTCTTTCTTTAAAAGGCAAGTTTATGTTTCAGGGGCCCTGCAAACAGTATTATTTATGAAGGCTATAACCACAGTCTTAAATTCAAATGTCAAACACCTCCTCTGCTTATACGTGTGAAATGGACAACAGGCTGATGTTCTACTGTCCAAGCAAGGCCGCGGTGGTTAACAAACACGTACCCAGAACCTAAACCAGGCTGTCCAGCAGAGACTGGCACAACACTGTCATCAACTACTCTGATCCATCCACCAATCAACAGAACCTAAGCCAAATGCCACATATTTCTGTTACCTCAAGAGGGTTGAACAGCACAAACACAGCCTCAGCTCAGGGCAACTGTGACACAGACTCATGTGGTCTTTGGTGAATTCCACCCTCTACTCTCTGGACCCCTTTCTTCTCTGAATCCCTCTCAGGGGCCCATCATCTACCCCATTCTTACTCACAAGTAGTTTCAGGGAACAGCAACTGAAGATCAGTTTTATACCAGTTAGGGACATCCAAGCAGTGAAAATGGAGGAGAAACTGACAGCTCAGCCTGCTATGGTAACCACAATGGGGGCAAGGGCACCGCGCACAGGGGCAGCCTGTAGCCTCCTTCTACTTCACACCATCCAGAGCAGGAGGTTTCCCTCTTCTTCACTCTTCTCCCTCTCAGACTCACAAGAGGAGGACCTGTCCCCACACCTTGGGAAAGTGTGAGGAAATGACAGAGCCACGTCAACAATCCTAGAGTGTAACTGCCTCGCCTCTTATCCTAGAGACTGCTTTTTTTCTTGAATGTGTTCCTAAGTGAGATTCTAGCATGCTGCGTAGGTTGATCGTGATCTGCCTCCCCCACTAGAATGTCTACTCCACGAAGACGGGAGCCACAGTTGGTGTGTTCACTAGCGAACCCTCATGCCTGGAGCGTAACTGGCACCCTAGGCACCCTTACCAGACAAGAGCAGGAAGAAGGAACCCTGCTATGAGCACCCTTACCAGACAAGAGCGGGGTAAAGGGATGCAGTTATGAGCCCCCTTACCAGAGAAGAGTAGAATGATGGATCCAGCTATGAGCACCCTTACCGGAGAAGAACAGGATAAAGGGACCCAGCTATGAGCACCCTTATCAGACCAGAGTGGGATGAAGGGGCCCAGCTAATCATGGTCATGTCCTCTCACAGCTTGCAGCTAATGGCTTATCAAACACTGTGCTGAGATTCAAACTCATGGTGGGAAAATAGTTCCCTTAAATCAGTCTCCCTCCGAAATTTCCCATCTCCTCAACTCTATGAATCCTGAGATCGGGAAGAAAGGAGGGGCTGGGGTGGAAAGAAGGAGAGGAAGAGGGCAAAAGGGAAAAGGAAAAAAAAAAAAAATTCAAGGCAAAATGCAGATTCTGTTCAGGTTTTCTGGTATTTTCTGTCTACTCTAAACCATATGGAAGAGAAATCAGGTTCAACAGTTCATACTTATCCTGTGTAACTAAACCAGAGTCAGGACAGAGTAGGTGTTCAAAAAATCACACTGAAGGAGACAATTAATAAATAAATGAATTCATAACAGTTTGAGGGTAAGGTAAATTAACAAGACCAGATTTTACCGTAGCTCTTTTTCAGTTTTCAAATTAAAAATAAACTCCTTATTAAAGCGTTTTGAAGGTACAAAGTAATTGCCATGAGTTGAAACTCTTGTCTGTTTCTCATTAACCTTTCCTGATGAAAATGTGTGAAAACAATAGTATTAAGAAGGTATGATGTCACCATCCTGGGCTGATTAACTCTCAGTATAATAAACAATGTACCATCTCATCAAGTGAGCCCCAATCTGTTCATTCGTATTTCATTTCAAATATGAATGACACCGAGTGTAACTGCCTCGCCTCTTATCCTAGAGACTGCTTTTTTCTTGAATGTGTTCCTAAGTGAGATTCTAGCATGCTGCGGGTTGATCGTGATCTGCCTCCCCACTAGAATGTCTACTCCACGAAGACGGGAGCCACAGTTGGTGTGTTCACTAGCGAACCCTCATGCCTGGAGCGTAACTGGCACCCTAGGCACCCTTACCAGACAAGAGCAGGAAGAAGGAACCCTGCTATGAGCACCCTTACCAGACAAGAGCGGGGTAAAGGGATGCAGTTATGAGCCCCCTTACCAGAGAAGAGTAGAATGATGGATCCAGCTATGAGCACCCTTACCGGAGAAGAACAGGATAAAGGGACCCAGCTATGAGCACCCTTATCAGACCAGAGTGGGATGAAGGGGCCCAGCTAATCATGGTCATGTCCTCTCACAGCTTGCAGCTAATGGCTTATCAAACACTGTGCTGAGATTCAAACTCATGGTGGGAAAATAGTTCCCTTAAATCAGTCTCCCCCTCCGAATTCCTATCTCCTCATCTCATTGAATCCTGAGATCGGGAAGAAAGGAGGGGCTGGGGTGGAAAGAAGGAGAGGAAGAGGGCAAAAGGGAAAAGGAAAAAAAAAAAAAATTCAAGGCAAAATGCAGATTCTGTTCAGGTTTTCTGGTATTTTCTGTCTACTCTAAACCATATGGAAGAGAAATCAGGTTCAACAGTTCATACTTATCCTGTGTAACTAAACCAGAGTCAGGACAGAGTAGGTGTTCAAAAAATCACACTGAAGGAGACAATTAATAAATAAATGAATTCATAACAGTTTGAGGGTAAGGTAAATTAACAAGACCAGATTTTACCGTAGCTCTTTTTCAGTTTTCAAATTAAAAATAAACTCCTTATTAAAGCGTTTTGAAGGTACAAAGTAATTGCCATGAGTTGAAACTCTTGTCTGTTTCTCATTAACCTTTCCTGATGAAAATGTGTGAAAACAATAGTATTAAGAAGGTATGATGTCACCATCCTGGGCTGATTAACTCTCCAGTATAATAAACAATGTACCATCTCATCAAGTGAGCCCCAATCTGTTCATTCGTATTTCATTTCAAATATGAATGACACCTTTGAGAGTATTTTGATAACATATACATTCACAGAAATTAGACAACATTAATTTAATAAGACTCATATTCCTTAATTAATTTAATAAGAACTCGTGTTCCTGAGTTTTTGCTTTAGCACCTAAATAACAAATCCAAATGCTTTAGAACCTTAAAGTCAAGCACTTTGGTTTTTCAATGGTTCCAGTATGACCTGTCCCCAGTTTTATTTATGGAGATTCAGGTTCATCATACAACTCAGTTAGTGCAACAACAAAGTAGATACATCAAAAGAAATCCATGATCTCCTTGACTATAGAAATGAACTCACACTTATTATAAACATAAAATGCTCTCTAAGTCATTCATTAAAAAGTAATAAAACCATGAACAGTATAAAACATTGTTTAAAATTTTTAAAGGTAAAATAATGAAACAAGATACACTAACCTGGAAATACCATACAACAGGCTTCCTACACTCTTCTCTAGTCTTTATCACTGTCACACAAAGTGTTTTTTTGGGAAAACCTTTCACATAAGTTTTAAATGGTGCCACTTCACTGCTGAAGAACCTACGAATCTATATTCCTTAACTCACTGTTATTTTGTCCCCAACTTCATTCACCATTTCTTCATCTATTATCATTCTCTCAAATATTATTAAAGATAAAAGCAGCTCATATTAATAACAACTAATGGCCTTGAACCATATTAGGCAGTTAACCAATGCTTTTCTATATATTTTCAACCACTCCATAAGATAGATACAACAATATTCTTCTTACGAGTAAGAATGTCTTTCTTTGAGAAACAAAGAAGCCAGGCAAATTATTGATATCTAAGTTATTAGTACATAGTAACTTAGGAGAGCCAGACTTTGAACTCAGATCTATCTAGCTAAAGAAGTGGGGCCAAAAAGAGGTATGGAAATGAAAGAAGCCTAGAGACAACCAAGAGACCATAGAATGGAGTGGGAATAACAGAGAATGCCAATAAAACTGAAAAGCAGATTTTATGGGTACAAGGAAATAAGAGAGGCAGAAAGACTACAGGTGTGTCTACAGACTGAGATTTTGGAGTTGAGGACCCCTAAGGGTGGCAAGATTTGGCCAGCGATACACACGACTGAGTGGAATAATGGCAAGAGCTCCTGACCGTGAATCAGCAAGGTGAGAATCACTGCTGCCTAGAATGAAGGTAACACCTGAAGTGCCAAAACGACTGTGGGACAAAGTTCAATTTAAACACTGGAATACACTATGAAGACTGACACTGACATCTCCAAGGATGTCTGCAATGAGAGTCAGAAGACTGGAAGCTTTGACAGGAAAAACTGTTCAAAGTGAAGAAAGAATAATGGTCTATAAGTTGCCGCAGCAAAATGAGACATTTTCAATATTGCTCAAGGATCAGGATACAGACCATAGTGCTCGAAGGATTGTAAAGACGGATGTGAAAAGAAATGTCCCTTCTTTTCTATTCACATATGACTTCCCTGGTGGCTCAGACAGTAAAAATCTCTTGCAGTGGGGGAGACCCCAGTGTGATCCCTAGGTTAGGAAAATGCCCTGGTGAAGGGAATGGCAACCCGTTCTTCTGTTCTTGACTGGAGAATTCCATGGACAGAGGAGCCTGGCAAACTACAGTCGCTGTGGTTGCAAAGAGTCAGGTAATCCATCTGTAAAGTAAATGTCAAAATGTGAATGAATCCTAGCAAGGAAGATTACATGTCGCCATCCCCTAGTTTTCTTTAAAATACAAGATGCCTGGCAGTTACACATCTACATAGAGAACGGATGGAATCTGGCACAAATACAGAGACCGGAAAAGACACTGACAGAAGGAAGGGGGCTGTTCTTCTAACACTGTCCTCCTTTCAACTCTTCCCACTAGAGCTTCACACATAGCCCATGATGCTTCCGCAGGGACTGAGTACTTTAATATTATAATGAAACATAACTAAATTACTTGAGACTGAACCAGATCGCTCAGTGAAACTCTCATTGCATCCCCAGCTCAAGGATGCAAGCTGCCTTTGTGCAACTCTTCACCACTAGAAGCTCTACACAAAAGTGGTTCCTATAACATTGAGAATGCCAATAAAACTGAAAAGCAGATTTTATGGGTACAAGGAAATAAGAGAGGCAGAAAGACTACAGGTGTGTCTACAGACTGAGATTTTGGAGTTGAGGACCCCTAAGGGTGGCAAGATTTGGCCAGCGATACACACGACTGAGTGGAATAATGGCAAGAGCTCCTGACCGTGAATCAGCAAGGTGAGAATCACTGCTGCCTAGAATGAAGGTAACACCTGAAGTGCCAAAACGACTGTGGGACAAAGTTCAATTTAAACACTGGAATACACTATGAAGACTGACACTGACATCTCCAAGGATGTCTGCAATGAGAGTCAGAAGACTGGAAGCTTTGACAGGAAAAACTGTTCAAAGTGAAGAAAGAATAATGGTCTATAAGTTGCCGCAGCAAAATGAGACATTTTCAATATTGCTCAAGGATCAGGATACAGACCATAGTGCTCGAAGGATTGTAAAGACGGATGTGAAAAGAAATGTCCCTTCTTTTCTATTCACATATGACTTCCCTGGTGGCTCAGACAGTAAAAATCTCTTGCAGTGGGGGAGACCCCAGTGTGATCCCTAGGTTAGGAAAATGCCCTGGTGAAGGGAATGGCAACCCGTTCTTCTGTTCTTGACTGGAGAATTCCATGGACAGAGGAGCCTGGCAAACTACAGTCGCTGTGGTTGCAAAGAGTCAGGTAATCCATCTGTAAAGTAAATGTCAAAATGTGAATGAATCCTAGCAAGGAAGATTACATGTCGCCATCCCCTAGTTTTCTTTAAAATACAAGATGCCTGGCAGTTACACATCTACATAGAGAACGGATGGAATCTGGCACAAATACAGAGACCGGAAAAGACACTGACAGAAGGAAGGGGGCTGTTCTTCTAACACTGTCCTCCTTTCAACTCTTCCCACTAGAGCTTCACACATAGCCCATGATGCTTCCGCAGGGACTGAGTACTTTAATATTATAATGAAACATAACTAAATTACTTGAGACTGAACCAGATCGCTCAGTGAAACTCTCATTGCATCCCCAGCTCAAGGATGCAAGCTGCCTTTTGGACTGAAAATGACACACCAAATAATGCTTTCTGAACACTGTGCACTCATCATTTTGAAACTTTTTTTTCCTCGTACCTATCTCCCACACAAAAGGTGGTTCCTATAACATTCACAATTTCTTATAAATGGTATTACTTAGTCTAAAGGTTGCAAAGCACAGGGCATTTTTCCATCCATTATACTATAAGCCTGCAAACTCCCCAGGCAAGTAGCTGAATTTCACCAGTGTGTATATTCAGGATCAGGGCCAGGCACCTGGTCTCTATTAAGGCCCTGGAGCTCTGGTGTCCCAGCCAGGCAGAGCCGCACCAGGGCTTCCCAGGACACCAGCCAAACAGGGGAGGAGACGAGAAAGACCTGGGGACAAAGATAAAGAAAGGGAGGTATAGTAGAGCAGACACAAAGACAAAAAACACAGGAAATCTGGACCATCAACAGACAATATCCTGTGAAACCCTCAATGCGTCATAAAACCCAACAGCTAGGAATAGTCATAAATTCACTACAAGTAGAATCAGTGTGCATGATACATCACAACAATATTCAAGAGTCTTATTAGCATGAATCCAGTGCTTAGCTTTTAGCTAAGCAAGGCACAGTTAATAAAACTGTACTTCATGCGGCCATGACTTAACACCATCATACAAATTTGTAACAATCTCAAAGTAACGTGGCAGAAACAGGGAATGCTCTCAGTACAGTGGTGACTTTTAACATCTAGTTCTGGCTGCGTGTGACAGACACACAGAATAGTAGGAGCTTCCCCTGGTGTTTCTCTCCTTCTCACCCAGAAGTGTAGGTAGCCCTTATCTATGAGGTAGTCAAGGACAGAGGCTCCTCTTTTCTTGGAGACGGGTCATTTCAATGCCATAGCTTGCCTCCATGTGGCCCAGGGTGACATACAAACACTGCAGCCAGCAGCAACCAGAAAAAAGGGGACGAGGAGGGCATGTGGCCTCTCTTTAAGGACGTGACCTAGAAGTCTCACTCTGCTCACACCAGTTAGTCAGAACTTACTCACAAGGCCTCATCAGGTCCACAGGAGCCCAGGAAAGACTATCCACTATGGGTAGACGAAAATGCGGGGACATATTGTGAAAGAAAGGAGCAAAATGAGTTTAAGGAACAATTAGCAGCTGTCTTTTAATAGAGATAACCATGCAAACTACAGAATGATTTTCATTAGATGTTAAATGAAGTTTCACTGAGTGAATTAAGCCCAATTAGATCATCTTTCCTTAAAGGAAAAAAAGTATTGAGACGTGCCAAACTACATTAAAGGTAGGATTATATGAAATACTAAATACTTCTAATTTAGCATTATATAAAGGGCTTCTCTGGTGACTCAGAAGATAAAGAATCTACCTGCAATGCAAGAGATTCAGCTTCAATTCCTGGGTTGGGAAGATTCCCTGGAAAAGGACACGGCAACCCACTCCACTATTCCTGCCTGCAGAATCCCATGGACAGAGGAGCCTGGTAGGCCACAGTCCATGGGGTCACAAAGAGTTGGACATGACTAAGTGGCTTTCACTCACTCACTCAAATACTTCTAAAAATTACCACCAAAATTAGTACTTTCCCATTTGTTCTCAAGCTTTTTTTAGCATAAAATAGAAAATAAATATGCATCAGTAAGTTTAAATAACATTACTCTTGACCCTGAAGGAAAACATCCTCTACCTTTCTTTCAGTGATAAATTTAGAAGTAAAAGATGATTATATATAAAGCAAATTGAAGTTTCTGAAATGAACTTTACCATCTGAACACAAGAGACTTGACTTTAAAAGTAAACAGCAGCTCTAAAGCATCTCAGCCCTGAGTCCAGAAAAGGTCAAAGGAAGCTTTAAACCACTTTCTCCAAGCACATTTCAACATCTCACCTACACCGGCAGCAATGTAGTGCAGAAAGGCGAGAAAACATTTCAACCACAATGGAACAGAAGGTTTCAGGGAACTTCTATGCCAAACTTCTAGACCAGAAAATTTAACATGAACAACTGGCTGCAACTCTTTTTAAGTTACAATCTTCCTGCAAGCAAAGAACAACTTAAGGGATCCATTTTTTCTCCTTTCCCCTATATAGTAACTGCTAAAGAGACACTGTAATATCCTCTGATGATAAAATAGTATTTTAAAATACCACTTTTATAAGGCTCATGAAATGTATCTACTTTAGGAAACAGAAGTAACTTTTTCAATCTAGTTTCCTGCTTATGACAAACACTTTAACATCAAACACTCCAAGTGAAATAAAGATAATGAATACTGTTTGTCTATACAGTTGCTTTCTCACGGTGAAGGCGGAAGATCATCTCCTATATGCAAAAGTACAACTATCTTCAAGATATGGAAGATCTCCTTCTAAAATCAAAGTCCCCTCTCTCCTCTCTGGCTCCATGGGAAGACCTAGTATCAGTAGTAATTCCTAACCCTGTGTCAGTTCACAATTCTCCCGACTATCTTTAGGGTGAACCTAAACTCTAAAAAGAAAATCCTTTAAAAGTTAGCAGCATTTACCTTCATTTAAAACTTTCTGGACTTCCCTGATGGCACATGGATAAGAATACGCCCGCCAATGCAGGGGACATGGCTTCGATCTCTGGCCTAGGAATATTCCACATGCTGCAGAGCAACTAAGCCCACATGTTGCAACTACTGAAGCCCTGAGAGCCTAGAATCCATACTGTGCAACAAGAGAAGCCACTGATACAAGAAACTCATGCACCACAAGGAAGAGTAGCCCCTGATCGCCACAAAATGAGAAAAGTCTGTGTGCAGCAACAAAGACCCAGTGCAGTCAAAAATTAAATTAAAAAAAAGATTAAAAAAATAAAACACAAAATTTCCTGTCACTCAGTATAACATAGCACACAAATATTTCTAAGATACACTATTACAATTTTGGAAATATTTCTTAAATTTCTGCATTGAAAGTCATCATAAGAAATTGCAAAGTATTTATCACTGCTCAAAATTTAACTCAATGCGCTCCTAATGACAGTATTTTAAATACTATCTTCACATACTGACAGTTTTACCTTAACGGGATACCTCATTTCATATTTAGTCAGCACACCTATAAACCCACGAACCTTAACAATCAAACGTAGCTGACTTGCCTCCACTTTCACTGGAACAGTTACTGAGGAATTCTACTGCTTTAAATGTTAAGAAACAAGTAAGAGAGCAACAGAATACAATAGGTTTTTTTAAAATAAACACTGTAATATCCTCTGATGATAAAATAGTATTTTAAAATACCACTTTTATAAGGCTCATGAAATGTATCTACTTTAGGAAACAGAAGTAACTTTTTCAATCTAGTTTCCTGCTTATGACAAACACTTTAACATCAAACACTCCAAGTGAAATAAAGATAATGAATACTGTTTGTCTATACAGTTGCTTTCTCACGGTGAAGGCGGAAGATCATCTCCTATATGCAAAAGTACAACTATCTTCAAGATATGGAAGATCTCCTTCTAAAATCAAAGTCCCCTCTCTCCTCTCTGGCTCCATGGGAAGACCTAGTATCAGTAGTAATTCCTAACCCTGTGTCAGTTCACAATTCTCCCGACTATCTTTAGGGTGAACCTAAACTCTAAAAAGAAAATCCTTTAAAAGTTAGCAGCATTTACCTTCATTTAAAACTTTCTGGACTTCCCTGATGGCACATGGATAAGAATACGCCCGCCAATGCAGGGGACATGGCTTCGATCTCTGGCCTAGGAATATTCCACATGCTGCAGAGCAACTAAGCCCACATGTTGCAACTACTGAAGCCCTGAGAGCCTAGAATCCATACTGTGCAACAAGAGAAGCCACTGATACAAGAAACTCATGCACCACAAGGAAGAGTAGCCCCTGATCGCCACAAAATGAGAAAAGTCTGTGTGCAGCAACAAAGACCCAGTGCAGTCAAAAATTAAATTAAAAAAAAGATTAAAAAAATAAAACACAAAATTTCCTGTCACTCAGTATAACATAGCACACAAATATTTCTAAGATACACTATTACAATTTTGGAAATATTTCTTAAATTTCTGCATTGAAAGTCATCATAAGAAATTGCAAAGTATTTATCACTGCTCAAAATTTAACTCAATGCGCTCCTAATGACAGTATTTTAAATACTATCTTCACATACTGACAGTTTTACCTTAACGGGATACCTCATTTCATATTTAGTCAGCACACCTATAAACCCACGAACCTTAACAATCAAACGTAGCTGACTTGCCTCCACTTTCACTGGAACAGTTACTGAGGAATTCTACTGCTTTAAATGTTAAGAAACAAGTAAGAGAGCAACAGAATACAATTTTAATCTGTACTTTATACTCCTCCTCCAGAATGCACTGTTGTCAACATTAAAACAATTTGTAACTCTCTGTGGTATAATCACTGTATAACTCCTCAAGAATCACAGTGGGAACAGTCTTTCAATAAAGCCACTGAATAGGTATCCAAAATTGCCTAATAAGGTTGGCTTTTGTGTATGTAACACACATTTAGATCCTTGTACCTCATTTCCTAGAGGAAGCAACATTTCCTATCAAAGGCTTTTCCTCTGTATGTAACATCACACTTCCCCTGAATCAGCAAAACAAGAATCTGAATGTTTTTCTTCTGAGAGGGAACGTGTTGGTAACCTTGATTCAGGATCAATCATCTAAAGCACCACAGAATAAGATCAATCAGATCCTGTAGTGGGAGACAGGTCAGAGATGAGAACTACACTTTTTAAAAAAAAGAACCATTTCTGCCTCTAAAAGTTTATTCCAAAACAAACAACCCCGCAGTCTAAAATTAAATGTTAAAGCTTAAGCTGTAAGACAGAAACGTATCTGATTGTATCATTTCAGAGACAGAACGATTCTGGGGTATTAAAAGACACACGCCTACATATAATCAAATACTTATCTCATGAGGAGCCTAAAGGGAAATGCAATGTCTCGTGCAAACTGAATTAGGGCACAATGAAGAGAACTCACCAAATTCAAAAGTCAGACTGTGTTCCCAAAATCTGGGTTGATTCTTTTAGATGTTCATTGAATGCCCAGTGTGTATACGGTACGCGGTCTAGGACAAAGCTACAAAAAGTGAAGCACCAGACATACTAATCAGTAACACTAAATTTCAAAATGTATTAATTCTGAATGAATACCAGTGATTACCCAAGATGCAAAACTTAAGTTATTTAAATATAAAATAGGAAACTATTAGTTTCCTTTTTTCCTTTACTTCTTGATGTGTGGTCTCCCCTCTATCCCTCATAAGAAATGTAGCCATGCTCATGGTGCAAAAATCGGAAGAGAAAAAAAAAAAAAATATGAAGTTAACCAAAATCCCCAGATGTTCACCCTGCTGAGATACCTAACACTTCAGAACCTCAACATAGTATGCTTTCACACACTCCCAGCTAGGTGTGACCTCCCACACTCCTTCATGACATCTTCCCTGACACACTCGCCCTGGCTGTACCTAGCTGCTGCTCCTATGTAACTCCCCACCCAACTCTTCCCTGACCCAAAGGTAAACTCAAGTGCCCTCCTGTAAGCCCCAAGGACCTTAAGTGTTCCTCAAAACTATTAACAGATACAGCACAATGAAGAACCAAGATAAAACTCTGCGTCTGTAGTTCCAAATACTATGTTTTGACAAACAGTAAAAGCTTTTTGTCTTTTCAAAAAATACTCACATGCTAGCACAAGTTGCCAACATCTGTTGGATCATAGAAAGAGCAAGAGATTCCAGAAAAAACATCTACTTCTGCCTCATTGACCATGCTAAAGCCACTGATTGTGTGGATCACAAGAAACTGTGGAAAATTCTTTAAGAAATGGCAATACCACAACATCTTACCTGCCTCCTGGGAAATATGAATGAAGGCCAAGAAGTAACAGTTAAAATCAGACATGGAACAACAGATTGGTTCCAAATTGGGCAAGGAGTACATCAAGGCTGCATATTTTCATCCTGGTTATTTAAATTATATGCAGAGTACATCATGTGAAATGCCAGACTGGATGAAACTCAAGCTGGAATCAAGATTGCAAGGAAAAGTATCAATCACCTCAGGTATGCAGATGACACCACCCTTATGACAGAAAGCAATGAGGAACTAAAGAGCCTTTTGATGAAGGTGAAAGAGGAGAGTGAAAAAGCTGGCTTAAAACTTAACATTCAAAAATGAAGATCATGGTATCCAATCACATCACTTCATGGCAAATAGATGGGCAAATGATGGAAACAGTGACAAACTATTTTCTTGGGCTCCAAAATCACAGTGGATGGTGAATGCAACCATGCAATAAAAGACACTTGCTCCTTAGAAGAAAAGCTATGACAAACCTAGAAAGCATCTTCAAAACCAGAGACATCACTTTGCCAGCAAAGGTCCATACAGGCAAAGCTATGGTTTTCCCAATAATCATGTATGGTTGTGAGAGCTGGCCGATAAAGAAGGCTGAGTGATGAAGAATGGGTGCTTTTGAACTGTGGTGTTGGAGAAGGCTCTTGAGAGTCCCTTGGACTACAAGGAGATCAAACCAGTCAATCCTAAAGAAAATCAACCCTGAATATTCACTGGAAGGAATGATGCTGAAGCTGAAGCTCCAATATTTTGGCCACCTGATGCGAAAAGCTGACTCATTGGAAAAGACCCTGATGCTGGGAAAATAGAAGGCAAAAGGAGGACATGACAGAGGATGAGATGGTTGGGTGGCATCAATGAGTCAATGGACCTGAGTTTGAGCAAGCTCTGGGAGATGGTGAAAGACAGGGAAGCCTGACATGCCACAGTCCATGGGGTCACAAAGAGTCAGAGACAATGGCGCTAATGAAATGAACTGAGCAATCATTACATGGGAAATGCTTCAAGAATAAGAACTTCAATTATTCCTTGAAAGATAAGTAGCACACTTGGGAAAAGAAAGAAACCATCACAGACACTCTTAATACTAATTGGGTAGCAAAACCTATTTTAGATAAGGTTGTCAAAGACGACCCATCTAAGGAAGTGATACTTAAACGTGGATCTTTACCCATACTCTCAAAATGTGAAGACTTAGAGGGAGAGCTTTGCAAGAAGTGTAAGCAACTTGGAGAAGCAACAAGGCAGAAAACACCCTGGCAAAATCCAGAAACTGAAATCAGATAAATGAAGCTGAAGCTTAAATGTTATTCAAGAGTAAGTAAAAGAGTAACCTGGTATTTTTTTTTAACAATTTCAAACTAAGGGACCCAAATAAAGTTATAAAGAGGCAATACTGTCATATGAGATATTGAGTAATGGCTGAAAGTACAGAATATGGTTCAGAAAAGAAGGATACAGCCAAAAAAGCTAGTCAAAGAGTTTCAAGCTGATACAACTGAAAACAAAATAATTTGCCATGATATATTTAATAAAAGAAAAGATGACAAAATAAAAACAGTGGGCTCCAAAATCACAGTGGATGGTGAATGCAACCATGCAATAAAAGACACTTGCTCCTTAGAAGAAAAGCTATGACAAACCTAGAAAGCATCTTCAAAACCAGAGACATCACTTTGCCAGCAAAGGTCCATACAGGCAAAGCTATGGTTTTCCCAATAATCATGTATGGTTGTGAGAGCTGGCCGATAAAGAAGGCTGAGTGATGAAGAATGGGTGCTTTTGAACTGTGGTGTTGGAGAAGGCTCTTGAGAGTCCCTTGGACTACAAGGAGATCAAACCAGTCAATCCTAAAGAAAATCAACCCTGAATATTCACTGGAAGGAATGATGCTGAAGCTGAAGCTCCAATATTTTGGCCACCTGATGCGAAAAGCTGACTCATTGGAAAAGACCCTGATGCTGGGAAAATAGAAGGCAAAAGGAGGACATGACAGAGGATGAGATGGTTGGGTGGCATCAATGAGTCAATGGACCTGAGTTTGAGCAAGCTCTGGGAGATGGTGAAAGACAGGGAAGCCTGACATGCCACAGTCCATGGGGTCACAAAGAGTCAGAGACAATGGCGCTAATGAAATGAACTGAGCAATCATTACATGGGAAATGCTTCAAGAATAAGAACTTCAATTATTCCTTGAAAGATAAGTAGCACACTTGGGAAAAGAAAGAAACCATCACAGACACTCTTAATACTAATTGGGTAGCAAAACCTATTTTAGATAAGGTTGTCAAAGACGACCCATCTAAGGAAGTGATACTTAAACGTGGATCTTTACCCATACTCTCAAAATGTGAAGACTTAGAGGGAGAGCTTTGCAAGAAGTGTAAGCAACTTGGAGAAGCAACAAGGCAGAAAACACCCTGGCAAAATCCAGAAACTGAAATCAGATAAATGAAGCTGAAGCTTAAATGTTATTCAAGAGTAAGTAAAAGAGTAACCTGGTATTTTTTTTTAACAATTTCAAACTAAGGGACCCAAATAAAGTTATAAAGAGGCAATACTGTCATATGAGATATTGAGTAATGGCTGAAAGTACAGAATATGGTTCAGAAAAGAAGGATACAGCCAAAAAAGCTAGTCAAAGAGTTTCAAGCTGATACAACTGAAAACAAAATAATTTGCCATGATATATTTAATAAAAGAAAAGATGACAATTCTTTCAAAAAAAAGGGTATAAACATCTGAATACTATTCACCTGCCTCATGAAGAGAAATGTGTACCAAAGACACGTGTGTATATTCCTAATATATTCATTAATTTCAGAGTTATAACCAAGATACTACCCAATAGTGTTTTTGTCACAGGGATTTTTGAAATTTTATTTACTTTGAATTAAGAAGAAGTGTAACATGGATGCATCAGGCTCTGGTTTCATGCTTCTCAGTAAAATTTTTAAATATGCTAATTTTAAGCATATGTTAATGTACTCATTTAAGTAAAGTATAGTAAATAATTAAATATGTGGAAAGTAGTTTCACTTGTAAATCTGATGTCTAGGTGCTATTTGGTTCTATTCTATAACAGACTCTGGACCCTGGTTCTAATTACGGGTCAGCAGGCTGAAGAGTGATACATGTGGCTGCAAGGTCCTTTTCATCCTTTCTAAAACATCACATGAAAATATCCTCAGCTGATTATAAGAAATAGCTTTGGATGATATCAGATTAGCAAACTCAATGTAATTAAATTTCTCCAACTTAATAACTACTACTTGGGATTCTCTTGTAGCTCAGCTAGTAAAGAATCTGCCTACAATGCAGGAGATCCCGGTTTGATTCCTGGGTTGGGAAGCTCCCCTGGAGAAGGGAAAGGTTACCCACTCTAGTATTCTTGCCTAGAGAATTCCATGGCTCGTCCATGGGTCGCAAAGAGTTGAACACGACTAAGTGACTTCACTTTCACTTTTCACTTTAATACCTACTAAATTTCTCCTTCCATCCCCAGAAAGAAAACAAAATTGACAATAAGAATAAAAACTAACAGCAGCTCCTGTCTCTGTAGAGTTTAATGATGCCTGCCAAGTTTCAGGAAGCTGCTTAAATAGCATATAAATTGAGATGAGTGTACATTCACCCCTCATTCCCTTAATACACAATTACTGAGTACCTACTATATGTAGTAACAGGAGTAGGCACGGGGGAGAAAGTGGTGAAGACAAGAAAAGAACCTTATAGATAGTTCAGGAGAGAATCTGGAAAGAAGAGAATAGAGGACCATGACAAAAAGGTAATGTGCACGATAATTTAGTGTGATTGGTCAAAGGAGACCTGTCGGAGGAGACCTGACATTGAAATGACTACCTGAAGGATGAGCAGTAGTTAGATAGATAGTAGAAAACATTTCAAGTGGATAAAACTGTGGATGTGGAAGGTCTGCAGGCCTGAAGCACTGAGAAATGGCAAATGGCTGGAGCAAAAAGACCTGAGGGAGACTGATCTGAGATAGTAAAGAATCTGCCCTGCCAAGCGGGAGACGTGGGTTGAGAAGACCCCCTAAAGAAGTAAACAGCAACCCACTCCAGTATTCTTTCTGGGATAATCCCAAGGACAGAGAAGCTTGCCAGGCTAATGTCTGTGGGGTCGCAAAGAGTCGGACATGACAAGCATACAATAGGGAGAAGCAAAGAATGAAAAAATGTAAAGGATAAGCCCCTCAAAGGAACAATCAGTGCTCTGCATAGTGTCATTACTCAAGGTGCTAGCCATCCATTTCCATTCATTTACACCAGATACTCTTGCATAATGAGAATAGATTTTGAGACTAGCTAACAAAAATGACAATTCATTCAGCATTATGGTTCTGGAGAACATTCTAGATCCTTGCTTCAAGAAGAATAGTGAAGGCAGACCAAATACCTTTCTCTGGGGCAAACACACTTATTACTTTCCACCGCCAGTTAAAAGTAAAAACAGAATTAGAAACACTGTTTTAAGACAAAAATTAGTGATTTTCACTCATTTTACAACTCATTTGCCTTTCAAACACGCAGTAGGATATTTTCTTTCAGTGTCGTTTTATAAATAAGAAATGTTGTTAAGATTTGTTTTTAGTATCCAGGGGTATTGTAAGGATAAATGTTTAGAGTTTAATACTGATTTAAAAAAACAAAAGCAAGACACATCCTTAAGCATTTTCCCTATAATTCAAATAATTTTATTATTCATCAAAACTTCAAAAATCTGATATGCTTCTCTTTTAAATCTACTGACATCAATAATAAACAACTCAGAGATAAGTTTTCCTTTTTAAATTATGTAGCAGCATAAACTTTAAAATGAAAATTCTAAGCTTTATGTAAGTTTCCTCTTAAACAGTAAAACAATCACTAAAGACTGGTATTCCAAAAGAATTAGAACTTGATAATTAAGCAAAATTAGTAACTCACCAAAAAAAAAAAAAAAAAGAAAGCTGAAAAGTCACTCTTTTCCTAGATCTTAATATTACCAGATCCAGAATAAACTGGCTTCTTCATATTAGTCATTAAAATAGTCCTGTTTTACTTGACTTTTTTCTTTTTAACCACAAAAGAGATACTTAACTATACCCTCACAAGCTATATCAAACAGAACACCCTCAGTGTACAGTAAAATGAGCTCAAGAATTTTAAAATCAATTGTTAAAGACTGGGTTAACCTCTAATGATAAAAGAACAGATTATATAGGGAAATCTCGGTTTAATGCAAAGACTCTACACTTCCTCTTACTGTATGGACTTCATCTGCAGAAACAGTTCATAAGACTCTGTAATAGTCAATGGTACAACAAACTTTCTGATGGTACTTGTCTAAAGCTTTCACTCAGAACCCAATAAACCACTTTTTTACATAGTCATAAACAGTCGGTGGTACTATTCAGATAAGCAATGTTAAGTGTGACTTAAATTAGCAAAAGAGGGGCTTCCCTGATGGCTCAGAGGTAAAGGATCCTCCTGCTAATGTGGTTTGGGAAGATCCCACATGCCAGGGAGCAACTAAGCCTACGCACCACAACTACTGAGCCTATGCCCTGGAACCCAGGAACTTCCAACTACTGAGCCCATGCACTTCAACTACTGAAGCCCACACGCTTTAGAACCTGTGCTCCACAACAAGAGAAGCCACCACAGTGAGAGGCCCACATATCACAACTACAAAGTAGCCTCTGCTCTTCACAACTAGAGAAAAGCCCTCAAACAGCAACAAAGATCCAACAGCCAAAAATACATAAAATTTAAATAACAACAACAACAAAAATCAACAAAAGAGCTAAAGGAAGCAAAAACATATTCCTAGCAACTGAAGAGAAACCAAGAGGTTACTATAACCTATAACCTATAGTAACCTATACTATAATCTATAGTCTATATATAACTAGATGGGGGGAGAGGCTATATAATATTGATATTATGTTGTATTTACAATAAATTTTAGCAGAAAATTCACTATATAAGCTAATAATAAGCCCAAAACGAGAAGGAAACAAAAAGGACTCAATTGTATTAAAAAACAAAACACACAATGCACGCACTATTTTTCAAAATTATGTTATCTTCTCTAAGTGTATACAGATTAAGTGGATACAGAGTTAAAAAGTCACTTTTCAATTTTAACTTTACTCCTAATCTTATCATGAGACACTCTACATTCTCCAGAAATGCCATCATCTACTGGAACTTTCACTGGAAGCTTTTCTTATTCCCCAATTTAACTATGAATACATGTTTATCCCCAATGTTGGAGAGTAACATTTTGAAATTAAAGGACAGTCTGCCTTCTGCACATCACTCGTTAACCTTCATTAACTCTCAGCACCAGCCATTTTCCCAAGGCACTTTTATTTTAACGGTGAGAAGCACGTGTTTATTCAAGATCTTCATATTATTTATACTGACACAAACAAACTAAGTCGGTGGTACTTGTCTAAAGCTTTCACTCAGAACCCAATAAACCACTTTTTTACATAGTCATAAACAGTCGGTGGTACTATTCAGATAAGCAATGTTAAGTGTGACTTAAATTAGCAAAAGAGGGGCTTCCCTGATGGCTCAGAGGTAAAGGATCCTCCTGCTAATGTGGTTTGGGAAGATCCCACATGCCAGGGAGCAACTAAGCCTACGCACCACAACTACTGAGCCTATGCCCTGGAACCCAGGAACTTCCAACTACTGAGCCCATGCACTTCAACTACTGAAGCCCACACGCTTTAGAACCTGTGCTCCACAACAAGAGAAGCCACCACAGTGAGAGGCCCACATATCACAACTACAAAGTAGCCTCTGCTCTTCACAACTAGAGAAAAGCCCTCAAACAGCAACAAAGATCCAACAGCCAAAAATACATAAAATTTAAATAACAACAACAACAAAAATCAACAAAAGAGCTAAAGGAAGCAAAAACATATTCCTAGCAACTGAAGAGAAACCAAGAGGTTACTATAACCTATAACCTATAGTAACCTATACTATAATCTATAGTCTATATATAACTAGATGGGGGGAGAGGCTATATAATATTGATATTATGTTGTATTTACAATAAATTTTAGCAGAAAATTCACTATATAAGCTAATAATAAGCCCAAAACGAGAAGGAAACAAAAAGGACTCAATTGTATTAAAAAACAAAACACACAATGCACGCACTATTTTTCAAAATTATGTTATCTTCTCTAAGTGTATACAGATTAAGTGGATACAGAGTTAAAAAGTCACTTTTCAATTTTAACTTTACTCCTAATCTTATCATGAGACACTCTACATTCTCCAGAAATGCCATCATCTACTGGAACTTTCACTGGAAGCTTTTCTTATTCCCCAATTTAACTATGAATACATGTTTATCCCCAATGTTGGAGAGTAACATTTTGAAATTAAAGGACAGTCTGCCTTCTGCACATCACTCGTTAACCTTCATTAACTCTCAGCACCAGCCATTTTCCCAAGGCACTTTTATTTTAACGGTGAGAAGCACGTGTTTATTCAAGATCTTCATATTATTTATACTGACAAAAACAAATACATAATTCTACAAAGAATAATCTAAGAAGGCATCATATATGAAATTATTTTCCTATACCATGAATCATTCTAAAAGCTAGCTTCAATCTAAAAAAAAAAAAATACTTCACAGAAATTCTCTGTGAAAACCAAAAACCTAAATTTTGAATTATCTGAAATAATTACTATCTCAGAGTGAAGAAAATCTCCAGAAGAGCTATCAAAAATTAAAAATAATAATCACCATGAAGAAAAGGGAACATGAGCTTACTAAAAAGGAGAGGGAAAACAACAGTAGGAATGTTTGAACCAACTTAATTCTTAACCCCAACTAGAAAATTTTAATTTATTTAAAATTACAAAGAAAAATAGTTTCATTCTAAGGCACACTGAGACCCAGAAAGATTTTCACACTCTCAAAAATATAATCTACTAGTTTCAGGTGAACTCCCAACTACATGCTGTAGATTGTTGACACATTAAAACACTGGGTGTACATTCTCTGCTTCTGTCAGAGCCTCAATACCTGCAGTGAATTGGAAACGTCTTAAAATAACATCTAATCAAAATTCTTTAGAGTAGTCTGAGACTGTAATAGAGCAAATAAAGTCCCGTTCTCACCTTGTTTGCTTGCCATCTGTCTCTTTCTTAAATGTCAAGTACTGAAAATGTGAGAATTCTAGTTATTTTACTCCCACATAAATGACAGCTTACAATAAATGTACACTGAGAGGACTCCAACTTGCTGTGGGAATGATGCCCGCACACGTATAGCAGAGGAAGTAAATAAAGAGCCGTTACATAATGGAAAGTTATCTGGGACAAAAGACATCTACACTCATCTTTAAATGTAATGGGTGTTTTGGGTGACTAGAGTAAAATATTGTTTGCCTTTTGTGCCTCATTTACAAGACTTTACTTTGCAGCCTTAAAAGTCACACCAAAGATGTGCTAGAACCACCATGCTGCATAACTTCCTGGATTACTTTTTAAAATTTAAAAACGTCTGCCTTCTGCACATCACTCGTTAACCTTCATTAACTCTCAGCACCAGCCATTTTCCCAAGGCACTTTTATTTTAACGGTGAGAAGCACGTGTTTATTCAAGATCTTCATATTATTTATACTGACAAAAACAAATACATAATTCTACAAAGAATAATCTAAGAAGGCATCATATATGAAATTATTTTCCTATACCATGAATCATTCTAAAAGCTAGCTTCAATCTAAAAAAAAAAAAATACTTCACAGAAATTCTCTGTGAAAACCAAAAACCTAAATTTTGAATTATCTGAAATAATTACTATCTCAGAGTGAAGAAAATCTCCAGAAGAGCTATCAAAAATTAAAAATAATAATCACCATGAAGAAAAGGGAACATGAGCTTACTAAAAAGGAGAGGGAAAACAACAGTAGGAATGTTTGAACCAACTTAATTCTTAACCCCAACTAGAAAATTTTAATTTATTTAAAATTACAAAGAAAAATAGTTTCATTCTAAGGCACACTGAGACCCAGAAAGATTTTCACACTCTCAAAAATATAATCTACTAGTTTCAGGTGAACTCCCAACTACATGCTGTAGATTGTTGACACATTAAAACACTGGGTGTACATTCTCTGCTTCTGTCAGAGCCTCAATACCTGCAGTGAATTGGAAACGTCTTAAAATAACATCTAATCAAAATTCTTTAGAGTAGTCTGAGACTGTAATAGAGCAAATAAAGTCCCGTTCTCACCTTGTTTGCTTGCCATCTGTCTCTTTCTTAAATGTCAAGTACTGAAAATGTGAGAATTCTAGTTATTTTACTCCCACATAAATGACAGCTTACAATAAATGTACACTGAGAGGACTCCAACTTGCTGTGGGAATGATGCCCGCACACGTATAGCAGAGGAAGTAAATAAAGAGCCGTTACATAATGGAAAGTTATCTGGGACAAAAGACATCTACACTCATCTTTAAATGTAATGGGTGTTTTGGGTGACTAGAGTAAAATATTGTTTGCCTTTTGTGCCTCATTTACAAGACTTTACTTTGCAGCCTTAAAAGTCACACCAAAGATGTGCTAGAACCACCATGCTGCATAACTTCCTGGAGTACCACTTCCCTTAGGAAACGGTAAAAGGGTCAAAACAGATCTGCCTAGGCCACCTTCCCTTTGTCAATGGTTTTTGAAATCAGAAGACCCATTGAGTCAACTCAGAGAGCACTGTCCTCTCTTTCAGATGTTACCAAAGACTTCCTCTCATCCCAGATCAAAGCATTATATCGTGGTTACCTGTGTCTAAAACCACCTCCTTAGAAATGAAATGTGGATATGAGAGTGTTCCCAACCTTGCAACATAACATTGTATTTATGTAAGAAGAATTAACATCAATTGAAAAGAACAACTCAAGGAGGTACCCAAATTAGTCTGAAGAGATACTATGAAAGCATCACAGATGCAACATGAAACAAAACAAAAGGATATACTCTTAAGGACTTCCACAGTTTAGGAAAAGGAAAACTATTTGCACATTTTTCTCAGGCAAGTTTCAGTATTAAAATATGGCCTGAGAAATGGATGGATCACGGCCAATCAAAATGGTAAAGCTGAGATTACTGACATCCCACACTAGTTAACTTACAAAAATACACAAAACCACCCCCACCTTGGTACAGTGAGTCAAAACAAACTGCTGACAAACCCTTGCAGCTATGTGAGGGCGCAGTAATAATACACAGTGAGAACACACATGTCTCTGTTTTCCTTTAAGGTCTGTTTCTAAGTCTGCATGGTAGAACAGCAATTCCTTTCTTTAAAACCCTGTCTACATATTCAGAATGTCTCAGATGTCCCTCAGAGCTGGTATGCTCATGCCGAAATGTCAAGTACTGAAAATGTGAGAATTCTAGTTATTTTACTCCCACATAAATGACAGCTTACAATAAATGTACACTGAGAGGACTCCAACTTGCTGTGGGAATGATGCCCGCACACGTATAGCAGAGGAAGTAAATAAAGAGCCGTTACATAATGGAAAGTTATCTGGGACAAAAGACATCTACACTCATCTTTAAATGTAATGGGTGTTTTGGGTGACTAGAGTAAAATATTGTTTGCCTTTTGTGCCTCATTTACAAGACTTTACTTTGCAGCCTTAAAAGTCACACCAAAGATGTGCTAGAACCACCATGCTGCATAACTTCCTGGAGTACCACTTCCCTTAGGAAACGGTAAAAGGGTCAAAACAGATCTGCCTAGGCCACCTTCCCTTTGTCAATGGTTTTTGAAATCAGAAGACCCATTGAGTCAACTCAGAGAGCACTGTCCTCTCTTTCAGATGTTACCAAAGACTTCCTCTCATCCCAGATCAAAGCATTATATCGTGGTTACCTGTGTCTAAAACCACCTCCTTAGAAATGAAATGTGGATATGAGAGTGTTCCCAACCTTGCAACATAACATTGTATTTATGTAAGAAGAATTAACATCAATTGAAAAGAACAACTCAAGGAGGTACCCAAATTAGTCTGAAGAGATACTATGAAAGCATCACAGATGCAACATGAAACAAAACAAAAGGATATACTCTTAAGGACTTCCACAGTTTAGGAAAAGGAAAACTATTTGCACATTTTTCTCAGGCAAGTTTCAGTATTAAAATATGGCCCAAAAAAATGGATGGACCATGGCCAATCAAAATGGTAAAGCTGAGATTACTGACATCCCACACTAGTTAACTTACAAAAATACACAAAACCACCCCCACCTTGGTACAGTGAGTCAAAACAAACTGCTGACAAACCCTTGCAGCTATGTGAGGGGGCGCAGTAATAATACACAGTGAGAACACACATGTCTCTGTTTTCCTTTAAGGTCTGTTTCTAAGTCTGCATGGTAGAACAGCAATTCCTTTCTTTAAAAACCCTGTCTACATATTCAGAATGTCTCAGATGTCCCTCAGAGCTGGTATGCTCATGCCAAAAAAAAAACAGGAAAAAAGCTTTCGGCTTATACAGCAAGAATTCCAGATTTAACTGTCCAATCCTGCCTTTTAAAAGAGAAGGGAAAGAAAAAAAAATACCAGTTAAGGAAATATACATAAATACCAAAAAAAAAAAAAAAACAATCCCAGCTAAAAATTGAAAACTAATTTTCAAGTTTGAAAATCCTTATCTGTAACAGGGGACTCCACCAGCAAAAACACAAGATGACCACCATAATAAAGACTGTTTTTCATCTGTGCACATGTCTTTATGCACTCCCTGAAGAGTCGTGAAATGATATGACAACCATCTGCTGCATGGCAAGCTGTAAAGAGGATGAAGCACTTCTGTTGATAATATATGCCAAATGAAACTGGACTACTCTTGTTGAAAGCATAGATTTTTAGAGGGTTTCCCAGTTGCTGAAAAGTCCTGCATATTCAAAATCTTAAATACAACACAGCATAAAAACAAAAACAGTCTTTGAAGAAATGTTAAAGGAAGAGGAAGTAAAAATATTCACAGGAGCTCGGGTGGAGAACTAGTATGTCAAAGGGAAAGCTGTAAAATACGCTCATTGCCATGTGTAGTTTGTAGCAACAAGCAGAATGGTGACACTATGAGCTTTGCAGGAGTTATTTCATAGGTACTAAGGGTAACCATAAAGACATTTCATTAAAGTGCTTCCAAACTGCAGTAATTTTACTGACATCCCAAAAAAAACTATTTGCACATTTTTCTCAGGCAAGTTTCAGTATTAAAATATGGCCCAAAAATGGATGGACCATGGCCAATCAAAATGGTAAAGCTGAGATTACTGACATCCCACACTAGTTAACTTACAAAAATACACAAAACCACCCCCACCTTGGTACAGTGAGTCAAAACAAACTGCTGACAAACCCTTGCAGCTATGTGAGGGGGCGCAGTAATAATACACAGTGAGAACACACATGTCTCTGTTTTCCTTTAAGGTCTGTTTCTAAGTCTGCATGGTAGAACAGCAATTCCTTTCTTTAAAAACCCTGTCTACATATTCAGAATGTCTCAGATGTCCCTCAGAGCTGGTATGCTCATGCCAAAAAAAAAACAGGAAAAAAGCTTTCGGCTTATACAGCAAGAATTCCAGATTTAACTGTCCAATCCTGCCTTTTAAAAGAGAAGGGAAAGAAAAAAAAATACCAGTTAAGGAAATATACATAAATACCAAAAAAAAAAAAAAAACAATCCCAGCTAAAAATTGAAAACTAATTTTCAAGTTTGAAAATCCTTATCTGTAACAGGGGACTCCACCAGCAAAAACACAAGATGACCACCATAATAAAGACTGTTTTTCATCTGTGCACATGTCTTTATGCACTCCCTGAAGAGTCGTGAAATGATATGACAACCATCTGCTGCATGGCAAGCTGTAAAGAGGATGAAGCACTTCTGTTGATAATATATGCCAAATGAAACTGGACTACTCTTGTTGAAAGCATAGATTTTTAGAGGGTTTCCCAGTTGCTGAAAAGTCCTGCATATTCAAAATCTTAAATACAACACAGCATAAAAACAAAAACAGTCTTTGAAGAAATGTTAAAGGAAGAGGAAGTAAAAATATTCACAGGAGCTCGGGTGGAGAACTAGTATGTCAAAGGGAAAGCTGTAAAATACGCTCATTGCCATGTGTAGTTTGTAGCAACAAGCAGAATGGTGACACTATGAGCTTTGCAGGGAGTTATTTCATAGGTACTAAGGGTAACCATAAAGACATTTCATTAAAGTGCTTCCAAACTGCAGTAATTTTACCAGCTTTATCCAAAAATGTCACTGTATTAAGCACATTTTGCATATACATAGAATTAAGTATTAGGGATTCCCTGGCGGTCCAGTGATCAGGACTCTGCACCCCCCTAGCAGGGATCATGGGTTCGATTCCTGGTCAAGGAGCTAAGATCCCACAAGCCACATGGTCCCAAAAAGGAGGAATTCAGAATTACTGTAAAATAGAACCATTCTATAATAAATAATAGCAGTATTCTTTGCTTATGGACATTCTAAAATCAGTAACACACACTGCCAATTTGAAGTTGATATTCAGAGTTTATCTACAAATTCTAAATTGAATACTTCACTGCACACCCTTCTTCCATGTAACACTTTCATTTTCTCATGTTTCAGGTTCTACTAGTTCATACACAAGGAATAAATCAGAACCTTCAAATAACTCTACACTAATTCTAAAGGAACAATCGTATATTTTTATGTGTTGGCCAACTCTGAAGTACTGTTCTTGACACTGTGGGAAATACGCAGGGTTGATTTTTTGCTTTCAACAACTTACAATGAGGTATTTAAAATGACCTGTCTTTTCACAGTTTTAGAAAGATGGCAACATTTGACAATATACAGTTAAGGGTCACATGAAAGGTCTTGATAAATATCAGAGGAAAAAAGCTACTCTGGCTGGAGTGACCAGAAAATGGTTAAGTAAGATGGGGATGGAACAGAGTGAGAGCGTCAGCTATATAATAATAGAAAGAGGGTCTGCAGGAATGCACAGTAAGAGGAAGGAGGAACTGGCACGCTAAAAGGAAAGTATTCAGGCCAGTCTGGGAAGAATATGAAAAAGAATTCCAATCCCCCTTTTCCAACAAAACCCTTCCAAAACCTTTTCAAAAACATACCTCTCTTGGGACCCTTTAAAATGGCTGACGACTGGGAGTGGCCACCTACTTACAGCAATAATAATGGAAGGCTAGGAAAGTAAAAACAGTGCAGAACAGATCCGGGCTTCTAGCCTCACCTGTGCCGTCTCTACGATCCCAGGTGACTGACTACCATAAAATGAGATGATCTGACTTAGGGAATCTTAAGAGCAGGCAGGATATCAGAAATAGCTAGAGCACTTTTTAAACTGTAGATACTTGGATCTCAACTGGTAAAGGCAAAGGTATTACAGGAAGTCAGAAATCTATACCTAAGTATTCCAGAGGGTTAGAATGCATCATCTGGTCTGGACTATGTACAGAAGTCACTAGATTAAATGATTGCCAAAGACATTAATTTGATATATATTGTGTACCTTGTGTTTCAAAAAATACCCTATGAAAAAAGTTTAAATTTATCACTCATTAAAACTATATACAAATTACATAATCATACTGACACAAGACAGAAAATGGGGGTCTAATGAAGATTTAGCTCTCAGTCATTGATTCCTGATCATTAGCATTTTATTTTCCTCAGACGATCACAACGCTTAGTAATACATAAAGCATCACTAAGCAGAACAGAACAGAAAACCAAGGGGAAGAAAATGTTGAAGTCAAAAATGCCAGGTTTCTAAGGACTGTCACAGAAGATTATTATCGATAGTGCAGAGGTCAGTAAACTTTCTCAATAAAGGCTCACACAGTAAATATTTTCAGCTTTGTGGGCCGTACAGTCTCTGTGGCAACTCCTGACATCTGTTACTGTAGCCACAGAAGGGCATGTCCATGTACCACTGAAATTTTATTCACAGAAAGCACAGGCTGGATCTGGCTTACAGGCTGTAGCTTACCAAAAAGTGGGAGAATGGCGGAAATAAATCACCAACTTTACCTCAGCTGCTTTATAAAAAACAAAAATCTTACACATCCAACTCTGTGAAGAGTAAAATTAGAATTATAGAGGGGGGGAGTCACCCCAAAATGGTAAGAATTGGCTGTTTCTTAGGAATTGAGTCTGTGCCAACCTACTTTTAGTTAGACAAATGAAACCTGGCTGACAAGAAGAGAGATCTTCACTCAAATTAAAGCTTTCTAAATTTTTCCAGAAAAAAATAAACTGGACAGCTTAAAATGTTGTTACAATCATTGAAAATCAATATACCCCATTAAAAAAAACCCTTCAAAACACAAACAGAAATGTTTGTGGTATATGGAAGAAGAATTAACATTTTAATTTCATTAATATATTTTGGGAAAAAATATTTAAGTAACCTTTACTATTTCCTCAAAGGAAAAGATCTGCTCATCTAGAGAATTAAGTTTTAAAAATCACAGGCAGTATTTCTCTCTCACACGTGCACACACAGATAAATACAACAAAAAACCCATGTTTCAGAAATGAAGTTTTAAATAAACAGTCTAGAATTTAGTATACACTGTCGTGCAAAAAAAATAGTTTCCTTTACTGACCATATGACACATGATATCAATAATGGTTTAATGAAGATGAAAAAATACCTGATTTTCACAAGTATAAAATGTGTTAATTGTTCACATGAGTCTACCTGAAACAAAACTGAAAAGGGCTTACAATGCTGATACCCTTCCAGCTGCCAACAGCTGTGAGCTCACATGTGCAGACTGGTAATAAAACACAGTTTAGGGCTTCTCCTGGTGGTCCAGTGGGTAAGGACACCGCCTTGCAGTGTAAGGTGCGCCGGTTCGATCCCTGGCCTGGGAAGATCCCACGTGCCGTGGAGCGGCTGCACCGATGTGTCCAATCACCGAGCCGGAGCTCTGGAGCACATGCGCCCAGAGCTGGCACTCTGCAACGACAGATGCCACCGCGATGGGAGGTCCACAGGAGCCAAAGAACAAAGACGGATGAAAATAGAGAAATGAAAGACCAACAGAAGTGGCCCGCCCGCTCCCCTCCCTCCCCAACCTGACCCCCGCCCAAAAATAAATAAATAAATAAATCTTTAAAAAAAAACCAAAACTTAGTTTAGAAATGCATCAGAAATGACTATATACAATTCCTGTGAAGTCATAACCTCCAAATCAGTTTTATCTTTCTCCATACAGAAAATGCAATTGGAATACTTAGCACTCATCTCTGAGGCATGTTTGATAAGAAAGATAATAATACAAGGCCTAAAAACCAGAATTTCATTCTTCCTTACCTACTGAAACTAATTACTCACATTCAATTACTTGAGCCTGAACGTAAGTTTCCAGTTGTTAAAATTTAAGAGAGAATGAGGTATTAACTCAATAAAAAAAAAAAAAAAGAAAACAGAATCGTTTTCTTTTAAAGGATGATGACTTTAAGATGAAACTGAAGTTTCATAATCTTCCTTCTTTTAAATATTTAACTTTAAATATTTTTCCCTAGAAAGCCAGAAACAATAGAAAACATTTACATCTATTGCAAACTGGATGTAAGTGTTTTCTCAGGCCTAAAAAGACCTAAGAGAACCTGCTGGAGGGGCTAAGCTGGTAGAGATGTTTCTGAACAGCTCTTTGATCAAGAGTAGAAAGAGGACAGGCTAATGCAGCAGTGCTCCTCTTTCCTCAGTCTTGTAGACGAAGAAAATATGAGGCTGCAGCAGGAATTCTACAACCGTAAGGTGACTAGAAGAATGAGGACGAATCCAGCATACTAAGGAAGGACATCACAAAGCCAGAAAGAGCTTGGGTCTCTCGCATCATGCTGAGAGTTACATGCCCCTACATATGAAAACCACTGTTGGCTCGGGTATTATTACTTTCATCCAAACACATTCCTAACATGCAACTTCTATATGCTCAAGCCTATACTGACAGAACACTTTTAAAACTGTCTGTCCAAAATTCAGACAAAATTTAAACTGTACTTCAAGCCAAGATTTGGCAGGGCGAATTCAGTTTACCACAACGTCTTTCTAAATAAAGATTTATTAGAACACAGTCATTCCAATTCATTTACCTACTGTCTATACCTGCTTCCCTACAATAAAAGAAGAGCTGACTAGTTGCCAGAGACTATCTGGCAAAGTTTATTTAGAGTCTAGCTCTGTACAGTTTACTGACCCCTAGTTTAAGGCATTCAGCATGTCATTTTTAGAAATAATTTACTCTTGTTTTTCTAAAATCCTTGAGTTGATTAATTTGAAATCATACTTGTAACACTTTTCCAGAATTCAGACAGTTGTGCTCAGTTATATCTGATTCTTTTCAACCCTGTGGACTGTTAGGCTCCTCTGTCCATGGGATTTTCCAGGCAAGAATACTGAAGTAGGTTGCCATTTCCTACTCTGGGGGAATCTTCCCAACCCAGGGATCGAACCCATGTCTTCATGGCAGGTGGATTCTTTACCACTGATACTAAAGACACAAACTGAACATGAAGTGTAACCGCTTCTATGCCACCAACATGGAAAAAACCTCTCACATCTTTTTTTTAAATATGCAATACAGAAACAGATTTAAATGATGATGAAGTGAGTCATAATTAACCATTTTAATTAACCTTCCAGAGCTTATCACAAAATAAAAGAATAAAACAAGGTTTCTTAATCAAGGGATAATCAGGGCTATTAATATAACTTAATTAAATATACATATTCATAACATTAATAATTTCTTGAGATGGCATTTTATACAGTGAAATCAAGGTACTTGTAAATTCACTTATTTCAATTTATATAAAAATTTTATTATTGAGGAAAGTCAAATTTCATCATGCTTTTTATTTTTTAATACATGCATAAAAATGTATCAGTAAGTTAATTCACAGAGCTTTTCATTATAAACCTAAGGGAAAAACTACAAAATTAATAGAGCTACAGACCCTTCAAAAAAATAATTTTAAGCAATTGTTTGGCATTATCTTCTCCAGAGGTAAGTTATTTGCACTTTCATGACATATACTTTAGTGAGTTTCCATTTTCTTCTCCTCTATAGTACAAATTTTACACTGTACTTCAAGCCAAGATTTGGCAGGGCGAATTCAGTTTACCACAACGTCTTTCTAAATAAAGATTTATTAGAACACAGTCATTCCAATTCATTTACCTACTGTCTATACCTGCTTCCCTACAATAAAAGAAGAGCTGACTAGTTGCCAGAGACTATCTGGCAAAGTTTATTTAGAGTCTAGCTCTGTACAGTTTACTGACCCCTAGTTTAAGGCATTCAGCATGTCATTTTTAGAAATAATTTACTCTTGTTTTTCTAAAATCCTTGAGTTGATTAATTTGAAATCATACTTGTAACACTTTTCCAGAATTCAGACAGTTGTGCTCAGTTATATCTGATTCTTTTCAACCCTGTGGACTGTTAGGCTCCTCTGTCCATGGGATTTTCCAGGCAAGAATACTGAAGTAGGTTGCCATTTCCTACTCTGGGGGAATCTTCCCAACCCAGGGATCGAACCCATGTCTTCATGGCAGGTGGATTCTTTACCACTGATACTAAAGACACAAACTGAACATGAAGTGTAACCGCTTCTATGCCACCAACATGGAAAAAACCTCTCACATCTTTTTTTTAAATATGCAATACAGAAACAGATTTAAATGATGATGAAGTGAGTCATAATTAACCATTTTAATTAACCTTCCAGAGCTTATCACAAAATAAAAGAATAAAACAAGGTTTCTTAATCAAGGGATAATCAGGGCTATTAATATAACTTAATTAAATATACATATTCATAACATTAATAATTTCTTGAGATGGCATTTTATACAGTGAAATCAAGGTACTTGTAAATTCACTTATTTCAATTTATATAAAAATTTTATTATTGAGGAAAGTCAAATTTCATCATGCTTTTTATTTTTTAATACATGCATAAAAATGTATCAGTAAGTTAATTCACAGAGCTTTTCATTATAAACCTAAGGGAAAAACTACAAAATTAATAGAGCTACAGACCCTTCAAAAAAATAATTTTAAGCAATTGTTTGGCATTATCTTCTCCAGAGGTAAGTTATTTGCACTTTCATGACATATACTTTAGTGAGTTTCCATTTTCTTCTCCCTCTATAGTACAAATTTTACACTGCTATAGCCCCCTAAAAATATATGCTGAAATCCTAACCTCAACCCTACCTAGGAATGCAACCCTGTTTGGAATTAACGTCTCTCTAGACGTAACAGAGTTAAGACAGGGTCATTAGGCTAGACCCTGAGCCAATATGACTGGTGCCTTTCTAAGAGGTAAATGTGGACACAGAGAGAGAGAGAGAGAGAGAGAGAACCGCTCAAGTTGAGACAGTTCAGAGAAAGAGCCTGAGGTTCCAAGGCCTCAAGTCAACTTGGGGTCCAGGAAGTTGCAGGACTCCTGAAAGCACCCTGCCCTGGAGGACTGGATGGAACATGGCCCTGCAGCCATCCTGATTTCAGATTCTAGGCTCCAGAAGAAGTCTGAGAGAATCAACTCAAGGCAATAAAAACTTCAGGTTAAGCCATTCCACTTGTGGTCGTTTATTACAGCCACTCTAGGAAATCAGTACAGCCACCCATCTGGGATTATGTGTGACTACACCATATGACCCAATGTTCAAAGTAGCACATTTCAATAATAAATCTAAATTATCTTTGAGTTCAATCTGTTCCTCAGTGGCCCTACCAAACAAGAAGGGCAGTCTCAATCTTTCCTTACAATTTAAATCTATGAACGGGCACTTTCTGCGATGACCTTAGGTGTACCCTGGTATCATTAAACCATGTATCTATAAACAACTCACGTATAAATGCAAACTCCAACAAGAACTCATGCTCGAACAATAACGATCTTAAAGTGATAAAAGATTAATACTAAAAATGGGTTCAGAGAACTGAGTATTTCTGAAGCACTTGATTTCAAAACAGTGAGACATGAGTACTATTTTATGACCTATGATCAGTGCTGGATGCTAACCTGTCTGGATTCTCAGAAACTCCACTTTTATATTAAATCACTAAGAGAAAAAAGAAAAAGAAAGAAAGAAAAGAAAAGAAATGCTTCTTGCACTAAATTTCCAAGCATTCTTCAGGCTATAGAATCATCATTTTAGCTTGGCTGTTTTATAAACAGATTTCAATTTAGTCTTTTTAAGAAAACTGCCAAAGGCGTGCTCTTCAACTATCAATAAATAACAAATCTGCCACTTGAAAGACATCATTCATGGACCTTCTTTGTGGGAGTATTGTTATTATGAAACTGAAAACAGACATTCTTTCTTGAGTGCTTCTGGATTTTAATTATCAAATTTGAATGTCACCGGATATTTACTGAAAGGAAAACATCAATTTTAATAAGCTGCCTTAAGACTGAAAAACATAAAAGGTGTTCAACTGTAAAGCCAAGATCTCTTTGAGCCTTGCAAAGAGCCTGAGGTTCCAAGGCCTCAAGTCAACTGGGGGTCCAGGAAGTTGCAGGACTCCTGAAAGCACCCTGCCCTGGAGGACTGGATGGAACATGGCCCTGCAGCCATCCTGATTTCAGATTCTAGGCTCCAGAAGAAGTCTGAGAGAATCAACTCAAGGCAATAAAAACTTCAGGTTAAGCCATTCCACTTGTGGTCGTTTATTACAGCCACTCTAGGAAATCAGTACAGCCACCCATCTGGGATTATGTGTGACTACACCATATGACCCAATGTTCAAAGTAGCACATTTCAATAATAAATCTAAATTATCTTTGAGTTCAATCTGTTCCTCAGTGGCCCTACCAAACAAGAAGGGCAGTCTCAATCTTTCCTTACAATTTAAATCTATGAACGGGCACTTTCTGCGATGACCTTAGGTGTACCCTGGTATCATTAAACCATGTATCTATAAACAACTCACGTATAAATGCAAACTCCAACAAGAACTCATGCTCGAACAATAACGATCTTAAAGTGATAAAAGATTAATACTAAAAATGGGTTCAGAGAACTGAGTATTTCTGAAGCACTTGATTTCAAAACAGTGAGACATGAGTACTATTTTATGACCTATGATCAGTGCTGGATGCTAACCTGTCTGGATTCTCAGAAACTCCACTTTTATATTAAATCACTAAGAGAAAAAAGAAAAAGAAAGAAAGAAAAGAAAAGAAATGCTTCTTGCACTAAATTTCCAAGCATTCTTCAGGCTATAGAATCATCATTTTAGCTTGGCTGTTTTATAAACAGATTTCAATTTAGTCTTTTTAAGAAAACTGCCAAAGGCGTGCTCTTCAACTATCAATAAATAACAAATCTGCCACTTGAAAGACATCATTCATGGACCTTCTTTGTGGGAGTATTGTTATTATGAAACTGAAAACAGACATTCTTTCTTGAGTGCTTCTGGATTTTAATTATCAAATTTGAATGTCACCGGATATTTACTGAAAGGAAAACATCAATTTTAATAAGCTGCCTTAAGACTGAAAAACATAAAAGGTGTTCAACTGTAAAGCCAAGATCTCTTTGAGCCTTGCAAACTGGCTTTTACTGTTTTATGATACAATGGTTATCACTCAGAAATTTTAATCAACTTCAAGGAAAAACATTCTCCAATTTTAAAACTAAAATATCATGTGTATATATTTTGACCTGGAAGGAATTTAAATAAAATTGCAATAAAATGCTTAATTTCTCAGAAACCAGGTGTTAAGAGACTGAACGGTATTAACATGGAGCTGGGAAAATGGTAAATAAATACCAAATAACTGGGTTAAATGTAAACATTTTGGTTAAACCTTAAAAACAGTGGGCAAGGGATTCAGCTTTAAATTTGAGTATCTGGAGAGCAGAATAATTTGTGCTCTTTTGTATTTTAAAAATACATTCTGAGAGGAAACTGCTAAAGAAACCGCTTTCACTTTAAACCTAAGTGAAAATCAACAAATTCACTACTTTGTATCCAGTCAGCAAAGCAGCATGGATGTAGTTGACCATGAAGTCCTCACAGTCAAAGATTCTGCAAGTTCTCACCTGCCCACTCTAATAGTCTCCCTTTGTTTAACTTTGAAAACATTTGTCTAAATGCCTTTCTTGTGGCCTCTATGTTCATAGTGTATTAAAGAAATAAGCCCCTTCATTTCCAAACTTTAGAAAAGTATATTCATATCTCTCTGATGCCTGATATAAGAATGAAAGCACTTTTATCAAGACTAAATAAATTTTCTATTCATTGTTAATAAATTAATCTCAGGAAGATGTTCACTTTTTCTAGAGAAAATTCAATTTCCTACCTGGCAGACACATTTCTACTTAAAAGGACTGATTACTATTTTCTACTGAATCCAAATTACATATTTTAAAATATCACAAACTGATCTTTTCCTTCCTCTGTTCTTCCACTGAAAAGGAAGACAAGCCCAGAATCCAGATACATAGAAAAATAGGAACTGATTATGTTTAAAATATTTATGTGCAAACATTTACCCATAACCTATTTTTACTTATTGAGAAATATTTTTCTACTTGCAACATGTCCCCTGTCCTCAGGAAATGCAAAAGAACTGCAATTTTCACCATTAGTTAAAAAAAAAAGAAAAATAGAAAGATTTGGTTAATATTTAAACGTCATATCAACCATTCCTTCACACATGTCCTTACACAACAGATATGTCATAAAACAACTGGAATGTATTTAATACTGTACAATTTATTTACAAAAGACATAACTTCCCTAAGATTAACTTTCCTGCAAATGACTACCGTTAACAACAAAAAACAGTATTTTTACTAGAAACCACTACTGCATTTGAAAAAAAATATTTAATGGACTGATGGAACAACAGTAATATGTAGTTTGAAACAAACTACATTTTCATTTTATGATGCTGAAATGTCTGAACCAACAAATACTGTGGATACCGAGAAAAAAATAAAAGACTGAAAAAACACGTAACTGTAGTCAAAAAACCAAGGTGACAGAGAACACTTGGAAGAGAAAGGGCCTTAGACCACGAGATTCCTGCACTCCTCCCTCATGTTCTCCTCAGTGTACAGGGCAGCCCAGGAGAAAACGGTGAACTTGGCGTGAGATTATAAACATGGCCATTAACCTGTGTGGGCCAGTAAGACTTGAAACTATTATACAGAGCACATTAACCTGTGTGGGCCAGTAAGACTTGAAATTATTATACAGAGCACAAAGATCCATATCTTTATATGGATAAATGGAAAACCCATGAGGAATTTCAAAACTACTAGCATGTACTCATGTTTACACCAATTTAAACATTTCAGTTAATAAATAAATTTTCACAAATTTTCTCAGGAAGATGTTCACTTTTTCTAGAGAAAATTCAATTTCCTACCTGGCAGACACATTTCTACTTAAAAGGACTGATTACTATTTTCTACTGAATCCAAATTACATATTTTAAAATATCACAAACTGATCTTTTCCTTCCTCTGTTCTTCCACTGAAAAGGAAGACAAGCCCAGAATCCAGATACATAGAAAAATAGGAACTGATTATGTTTAAAATATTTATGTGCAAACATTTACCCATAACCTATTTTTACTTATTGAGAAATATTTTTCTACTTGCAACATGTCCCCTGTCCTCAGGAAATGCAAAAGAACTGCAATTTTCACCATTAGTTAAAAAAAAAAGAAAAATAGAAAGATTTGGTTAATATTTAAACGTCATATCAACCATTCCTTCACACATGTCCTTACACAACAGATATGTCATAAAACAACTGGAATGTATTTAATACTGTACAATTTATTTACAAAAGACATAACTTCCCTAAGATTAACTTTCCTGCAAATGACTACCGTTAACAACAAAAAACAGTATTTTTACTAGAAACCACTACTGCATTTGAAAAAAAATATTTAATGGACTGATGGAACAACAGTAATATGTAGTTTGAAACAAACTACATTTTCATTTTATGATGCTGAAATGTCTGAACCAACAAATACTGTGGATACCGAGAAAAAAATAAAAGACTGAAAAAACACGTAACTGTAGTCAAAAAACCAAGGTGACAGAGAACACTTGGAAGAGAAAGGGCCTTAGACCACGAGATTCCTGCACTCCTCCCTCATGTTCTCCTCAGTGTACAGGGCAGCCCAGGAGAAAACGGTGAACTTGGCGTGAGATTATAAACATGGCCATTAACCTGTGTGGGCCAGTAAGACTTGAAACTATTATACAGAGCACATTAACCTGTGTGGGCCAGTAAGACTTGAAATTATTATACAGAGCACAAAGATCCATATCTTTATATGGATAAATGGAAAACCCATGAGGAATTTCAAAACTACTAGCATGTACTCATGTTTACACCAATTTAAACATTTCAGTTAATACAACATTATTCTCTAGCCAAAGCCATGCTATCATACAATGCCATATGAGGAATGCAAGCAGGTTGGTTTGCAGCTTTGTACTTTGCTGCTGCCCTTACTGTTGTTGTTGCTGTAGCTGATGTTGTTTTGATTAAACTTATCTTTAGCATATCAGTTTCAAAACGTTCTTGGTACAGGATCTCATGAATTACAACACCAGCGTAAACATCAAGCATAATGATCTGTGATTCTTTAGGGAGAAAATACTTTATTAATGGAGCAGACTATATACATTTTTCTTTGTTCAGCCAAATGGTCAACAGAGAAAAAGATTTTTGCCTGATGCTCCTGCAGGATTTTAATAAAGGCTAGCACTTTCTAGAATTAATTTTTTAATGTCAAAATACATTTAAAAAATCTTTTTTTGGAATGAGTGTTATTATACTAGCTATGCACACTATGATTTGTTTTCTACAACACATGCACTTAAAGAATGGTCCAGGGGCTTTCAAATGATAATAATAAGACAACATCTGTGTATTACTCTTCGACATGAATTTTTTTAAAGCCTTTATTTTCTTCACAGATAGGCTATCAAACTCAGCTATTTTCCACCTTGGCTGACTTTTGGTTTTGTTTCTGTGGTTGCAAACCAGAGTGTGGGAGGGAAAAATGGGCTGCAGCAGTCTGGTTCACTGAAGCAGTTCTAAAACATGGAAAATCTGATTACTGTTACGCCATCACCTCTGGGTGTTCTAAAAAAAACAGTGTCCAACACCAGGCTGTGAAGAACAGGTGATTAACACACAACTTTTAATATGAAAGAGTAAATCCTTTTCTATTAAAATGATGGACAAACTGATGAAACTCCTAGGCACATCCCTGAAGACAGACAGCAGCCTGTCAATTTTGCACTTGTCACCTGTAGCTCAACTGCAACTACCTTCACACCCACTTTGACTTTTGCCACTAAAACTTTAAGCAACATGTTATGAAGTTTCTCCTCTTCTCTGTGCTTGAAATGAAAAAACGTCTCTACTCCACATGTCTCATAGCCCCCAATCCACGCATACACTTGAAAACAGCTATGTGTGCCAGGGATGAGTGAATTACTCTTCCCAGAAATACCAGTGTAGACATTGCTGAGGAAGCAATGCTGAGGAAGTGAGGTTGCACTGGAAGGGTTGGGAGTGTGGGGTAGGGGGCGATTCTGGAGCAGGAAGAGGTCTACTATAAAACTCAAGTGAGGCATGCAGGCTGCCTCAGCCTAGAAACCATTATTCCACTCATTCTCAAAGCAAGAGGCTTGTACTATGTGCCCTAAGTATCTATTTTCACAGCAAATAAAGGTATCTCACTCTCATTTCAACCTCTCACCTTCTAACCAGGGAACACATTGCATGCCGTTTGCTATACTTATTTTTCTATTTGTTACTCTATTTGTACGTGAAACTGCCTTAAAAATTCAGGCTACTCTTATTTTAGCAATCAATTAAAGTACAGCTAGTTCAAAACTGGTACCTACCTCTTTCCCCCCTTACCCTTAGATTTTAAAAAATACACAAAGAAGTTTGTTTTTGATAACAACACGAAAATTAAAATACTCTTGATTCATGCACTCATCCAGTACAATTTTCTTCAGTAAAGTACAGAACCTCTCAGGGAAATGCTAGGTTAGTCAATGAACTCCAAATGACTATTTCTATTATTAATGTCCTTCATCTTTAGCTTAAAAAATACATAAGTCCCTGGTTACATAATCTACAGAGTTAAAAATATATTGTTCAGAGAAATTATAATATTCCTAATAATCAGTGTATCATACGTGTTAGGTAAGAGTCATATTACTTAACAGAATACTCAAGTGTCTAACAACTGTGAGAACATTTAAGTTTCTTTTATATTCTAAAGAGCAAAATGTCACAGAACTCCACATACAATGGCACGCTTAAGCCTCAGTTAGCATATGGAATGCTAGGGGAACGCAGAGTGAATTGCACTTGTCACCTGTAGCTCAACTGCAACTACCTTCACACCCACTTTGACTTTTGCCACTAAAACTTTAAGCAACATGTTATGAAGTTTCTCCTCTTCTCTGTGCTTGAAATGAAAAAACGTCTCTACTCCACATGTCTCATAGCCCCCAATCCACGCATACACTTGAAAACAGCTATGTGTGCCAGGGATGAGTGAATTACTCTTCCCAGAAATACCAGTGTAGACATTGCTGAGGAAGCAATGCTGAGGAAGTGAGGTTGCACTGGAAGGGTTGGGAGTGTGGGGTAGGGGGCGATTCTGGAGCAGGAAGAGGTCTACTATAAAACTCAAGTGAGGCATGCAGGCTGCCTCAGCCTAGAAACCATTATTCCACTCATTCTCAAAGCAAGAGGCTTGTACTATGTGCCCTAAGTATCTATTTTCACAGCAAATAAAGGTATCTCACTCTCATTTCAACCTCTCACCTTCTAACCAGGGAACACATTGCATGCCGTTTGCTATACTTATTTTTCTATTTGTTACTCTATTTGTACGTGAAACTGCCTTAAAAATTCAGGCTACTCTTATTTTAGCAATCAATTAAAGTACAGCTAGTTCAAAACTGGTACCTACCTCTTTCCCCCCTTACCCTTAGATTTTAAAAAATACACAAAGAAGTTTGTTTTTGATAACAACACGAAAATTAAAATACTCTTGATTCATGCACTCATCCAGTACAATTTTCTTCAGTAAAGTACAGAACCTCTCAGGGAAATGCTAGGTTAGTCAATGAACTCCAAATGACTATTTCTATTATTAATGTCCTTCATCTTTAGCTTAAAAAATACATAAGTCCCTGGTTACATAATCTACAGAGTTAAAAATATATTGTTCAGAGAAATTATAATATTCCTAATAATCAGTGTATCATACGTGTTAGGTAAGAGTCATATTACTTAACAGAATACTCAAGTGTCTAACAACTGTGAGAACATTTAAGTTTCTTTTATATTCTAAAGAGCAAAATGTCACAGAACTCCACATACAATGGCACGCTTAAGCCTCAGTTAGCATATGGAATGCTAGGGGAACGCAGAGTGAATTGTTTAAAAATATACTGCTACTACAACAAACATAAATCAAAATTCTATGTCTTGTTACAGTAGACCAAGGACAGTACATCATTATGAATTATGATCCAACATTTATCAAATGCAAGTTTTGCATAAACGGTGGTCACCGAACATTACCAGAAAATGGAACACAGATGAAGGGGAAATTCAGCTAGAAAATATGGTACACCAACACAGAAGCTAGGAAACTTAGGGTTGAGTTTAGGACAGTCACAAAACTGACTCCGACACTTAACAAAAAGATTCTCCAGAGCTGCCTCAATGTCATCAGTAAGCATTATGCAAACTGTCATCATCTACAGAAATCTACACATGGTCAATCAAAATTGATAAAGATCTCCCCATGATATACTCACACATAAAAAGGTCAAAAAAAAGAAAATTTATATATGAAATGGTAGTTGTAAGACATCTCCTGATTTAGAAAATATTTCAAGTTTCTAAAGATGATATAAAGTGAAATAACACTTACTCCATCAAATATCGCAACATACAATTAAAACAGTGGGTCCACTCAAATTCCTAGTCCTAGAAGTTATACATTTTCTCACTGACCTGATAACCTAAACAGTAAAACTTCATGGACTGCACCACTATATCAAGAAGAATTTTAGAGCTACCAAATATGCATAAAAAGTATCAAGATTTTTCTAAAACAACTTCATTTTATTAGATCAATGGTAAAACAACAAGGTAAAAATACAGTTTTAAACATAAACGTGTGGCTTTCCATAACCCTGGGCCATTCCTGGAAAGTTGCTAAGAAACCATAACTGTGATATTTCTCTTCCTTACTTTCATAACCCTGTGGCAATTCAAATTCCCATTAATAGTCCTGGAGAGAGTCTTAGAGCTTGAAGCTAAGAGGCAACTGACTGACTGCAAGACTGACCACCCTCAAGATGTGTAAACTGTGGTCCAAGAATATTAAGTGACGAGCCCACAGTTACCTAATTGGTTAGACTCCTATGATTATGTCAGGATTCATCACTAAATTAAAGAGCAAATTATAAATAAGTCAACACTCATGCCATTTTACCTCTAGCAGAGGGTTTTCCTATGTTTGAATTTGATGGATTACTAATTTCTGGGTATCTGTTTGAGCAGTATTTAAAACTTCAGTGTCCACATACCTAGATAACTGAATTTTCTGTTATACAATCCTATGCTTCATTAGACTAAATGAGGCTACTGTTTCTGTCTCAAAACAGAGATATCTTCGAGGTTTTTCCAAAATCTAAGGAAACTAAAATCCAAAGACACTAAGAGACTTAAACTAAAATTCCCCTCAACTATATTAAGACATTATATATCTTAATTAAAATTTGTTTTCCAGGATTCCCTGGTGGTCCAGCAGGTAAAGTGTCCACCTCACAGTGCAAGGCACACCAGTTTAATCCCTGGCCCGGGAAGATCCCATGGGCTGCGGAGTGGGTGGACCGGTGTGTTCAATTACAAGCCAGCGCTCTGAAGTGCATGTGCCCAGAGCTGGTGCTCTGCAATGGGAGAAGCCACTGTAATGGGAGGCCCACACAGGCCAAAGAATAAAAATGGATGAAAATAAATAAATGAAGGACAAATAAAAGAGGCCATAATTAAAAACAAAAAAAAATTTTGTTTTCCAGTGCAGGAATCTAAATAGACTATCACTATCAGTGAATATTCTAGATATAAATGTCCCAGAAGTGGAAACCTCTATTCTTTTATCCATTCAGTTAAAGACAGATCATGAAATTTAATGCTGAAATAGCCAAACAACAAACTTTAATGAAGAATCTCTAAGTCAAAAATCCCAATGCTTGGAGACAGTGGGAAAGTCATGTACACACTCATGTTTGAAATGGAGAACCAAAAAAAAAAAATGTATAGCAAAAAAAAAAAAAAAGACAAAAAAATAGTCAAAGAATAGGAACTGAAGTTCTATCTGCCACTCACATCTGGCACACTCACACATCCAATCAAAACCCTGTCCTGAAGATACTGTCCAACAGCAAATGCTGGTGGAGTGGAACAACAGCAACGCTTCACTGCCAGTGGGACTGCAAACTGTATGCCCACTTTGGAAAACAATCTGGCAACTTCTTACAAAACTTAACATAGGCTTATCATAGTATCAGGGAATTACACTCCTAAGTACTTGCCAAATGAGCTAAAAGCTTATGTCCATACAAATCCTACACACCACCAGGTATACAGTTACACCACTTTATACATAATTGCCAAAACTTTGAAGCAACCAAGATGTCCTTCAACAAGTGAGTGGATAAACAAACTCTGCTATGTCCATGTAATGGAGGATCATTCAGTAATAAAAAGAAATTAACTATAAAGCTATGAGAAGACACTGAGTAACCTTAAATACATATTGTTAAGTAAAAGAAGCCAGTATGAAAATGTTACATATGATTTCAACCATAGGAAAACTATAGGAGAGCAGTAAATACACAGATGATTGCCAGGACTTCAAGAGCTGTGGTGGAGGCAGGCAGGTAAGGAAGCAGTCAACAGGTCAGGTGCAAAACATTCTTAGTGCAGGGAAACTATTCTACATGATACTACAGTGATCGATACATTATTATACATGTGTACAAACTCATAGAAATGTGCAGCAATAAGAATGAACCCTAATGCAAGCTACGAACTTGAGCTAATAATAATGTATCAGTATCAGTTCATCAGTCTAACGAAAGTAGCACACTTGGCAAAAGCTCTTAAGAAGAAATGGCACCTAGGGGGAGGGAGGGTACAGAACTCTACTTTCTGACTAACTTTTCTGCAAATGTAAAACTCTTCTGAAAAATAAATCCTAGGGGCTTCCCTGGTGGTCCAGGGGTAAAGAGTGTGCCTTGCAGTGCAGGGGGCATCAGTTTGATTCCTCGCCCAGGAAAATCCCACATGCCACGGAGCAGCTGGCTGGTGTGAGCCAGTGCCCTGGAGCACATGTGCAGAGTCAGTGCTCTGCAATGAGAAGCCACTGCAATGGCAGGCCCACACAGGCCAAAGAATAAAGATGGGTAAGAATAAATACATTTAAAAAAAAACAATAAAAAGGCCAAAATTAAAAAATAAATAAATAAAGCCTATTTAAAAAGAACACCGTCTCAAGAACTAGCTACTGACACACATAATTTTGTGCAAACTTAGTGTAAAACTACAAACTTTTAATAATATGAAAAGCAAACACGCAAAATGTTACGTCCCCCAAAGCAACACATGGTGACATTTATCCTAACTGTGAAACCAAAAGCAACATCAACGACTATCACTAAGAAAAGTAAAATCTGAAAGATTCTTACCTGTCCTGCGACTGCTCTTCATACATCCTCTCCTTGCCTTCTTTAAAAAGTCTTATTGCCCTTTTTGACTTTTTCATTAGACTATCAATGTAGATTTTAAAATATTCATTCTCACTGAGTTGGGCAAGTTTCTGGTTGTCATCGTATTTACTCAAAATAAGTCTCAAATGCTGATATGTGTCAGGTAAAATATCAAGTATATATGGTGGGCTATTTTTCAACTGAAGTTTGGGGTTTTGGCACAGTCTGACCTAAAAGAAACAAGGACAGAAATAAAACATTTTCATATGAACTGCAGTACTTTCTTCCATAGAAAATCTGAGAAAATTATCAAACTACATATTGTTTCTCTGCTTTGCAAAATACAAATTTTGATTTTAAAATTATGATCACCAATCTACAAAGCAACAGGTCAGGTGCAAAACATTCTTAGTGCAGGGAAACTATTCTACATGATACTACAGTGATCGATACATTATTATACATGTGTACAAACTCATAGAAATGTGCAGCAATAAGAATGAACCCTAATGCAAGCTACGAACTTGAGCTAATAATAATGTATCAGTATCAGTTCATCAGTCTAACGAAAGTAGCACACTTGGCAAAAGCTCTTAAGAAGAAATGGCACCTAGGGGGAGGGAGGGTACAGAACTCTACTTTCTGACTAACTTTTCTGCAAATGTAAAACTCTTCTGAAAAATAAATCCTAGGGGCTTCCCTGGTGGTCCAGGGGTAAAGAGTGTGCCTTGCAGTGCAGGGGGCATCAGTTTGATTCCTCGCCCAGGAAAATCCCACATGCCACGGAGCAGCTGGCTGGTGTGAGCCAGTGCCCTGGAGCACATGTGCAGAGTCAGTGCTCTGCAATGAGAAGCCACTGCAATGGCAGGCCCACACAGGCCAAAGAATAAAGATGGGTAAGAATAAATACATTTAAAAAAAAACAATAAAAAGGCCAAAATTAAAAAATAAATAAATAAAGCCTATTTAAAAAGAACACCGTCTCAAGAACTAGCTACTGACACACATAATTTTGTGCAAACTTAGTGTAAAACTACAAACTTTTAATAATATGAAAAGCAAACACGCAAAATGTTACGTCCCCCAAAGCAACACATGGTGACATTTATCCTAACTGTGAAACCAAAAGCAACATCAACGACTATCACTAAGAAAAGTAAAATCTGAAAGATTCTTACCTGTCCTGCGACTGCTCTTCATACATCCTCTCCTTGCCTTTTTTAAAAAAGTCTTATTGCCCTTTTGACTTTTCATTAGACTATCAATGTAGATTTTAAAATATTCATTCTCACTGAGTTGGGCAAGTTTCTGGTTGTCATCGTATTTACTCAAAATAAGTCTCAAATGCTGATATGTGTCAGGTAAAATATCAAGTATATATGGTGGGCTATTTTTCAACTGAAGTTTGGGGTTTTGGCACAGTCTGACCTAAAAGAAACAAGGACAGAAATAAAACATTTTCATATGAACTGCAGTACTTTCTTCCATAGAAAATCTGAGAAAATTATCAAACTACATATTGTTTCTCTGCTTTGCAAAATACAAATTTTGATTTTAAAATTATGATCACCAATCTACAAAGCATTAAATTTCCATCAGTTCTTATACAATTAAATCCCATTTTCTTCTGTCATTCAGTTTTCTTGACCTTTACTTTCAAACCCAAAGTTTTCATCCTCTCAACATCCAATTGTTCTCAGCTTAACAGAACACTAATGTGCTAATTGCTGTACCTCACCAACAGTCTCTTTTAACAGGTCTCATCTGCTGGCCCATCTTAAGGTCTCCCATTCAGACACTGTATCCCCAACTAAAGCTCTTGAATAGATTTTATGTGTGGGTGTACTGTTCCCAAACCCTGAGGAGACCAGAACAGGTACAACTGTAATAACTGAGTTAATAAGTCTAAATAGGCGTCAGGTCAGAACAAGTCTTCTCCACTTCTTTGCATTACATCCCAGGCCTAGAAACACGTGTTACATAACGGTTCGGTCATTCCATCAGGTGCCACACAACCACTGGGGCATTCAGGGCTGCCTGCAGAACTGAAAATACCTTCTGCTAGTAAGCAAAGGCAGTAACTCGACTACCACACTCACTGCTGAGCATTCATGTGATTCAGTCAATCATCTGATTGACTCATTCTTGCCCCTTCAACCACAGCATAAAGAATCATACAGTTAAACAATTATTTACTGTAATCACTGCACAAGTATGTACATAGTGTAAAGATGCCCACTTTCACGAAAGGCACAATATACACATAAAGGCATACATATCGAGAAGCTCGTCAAGCATAAGTTTGAGGGTCCCTGAGATATTTGGCCCCCTTCTAAAGCTTTCATCATAAATCTTTCTGTGAAGATTTCAAAAGCAAGATTTTTAAACACAACTTGTACGATTTCTCTGTTATTCCCAGTGTAACATGCCTCTGACAAACTGGGGCTTCTATTGAGTGGTACTGAGGTGGCTGGGGACATTTCTGGATTCTGGCTAATGCAAATTTGAGCTGAAGGTACATTTAGTTTGGTTTCAGTGGAAAGTTGCACATAAAGAACACAGTCGCTTCTGGAACTAGTTAAATCATTGTCGGCAGCTGTGAAGAAAGAATGGCTTTAGGAACATTCCAAGTGTCCGTGGTGCTGACCAGCCCAGCAAAGGAGCAGAAAGGTCATCTTCAAATTTCCTGGGACCGAAGACTGGCGGCATATGCGGCCAATGGAAGAGAATCAAAGCATAAAGTGTACAGAGCCTAGATTATTTCTCTGATGTTTGTGGACTTAACTTTTTTTGAATTTATAAGTTGCTGTGACTTTCCATAATTCTAAAAAAAATTCACTTTCATACCCAATTTTGTACTTGTACTTTTTTTCTTTAAAAGGACCACTCTAAATTTCAGGTTCCATAAAACACAATCACTTTAGGATACTCATAAAAGTGCCAGGACCAAATGAAAAAGAGCTGAACAATAATATTTTCAAGACCACAAAGACAATAAATCAAGGAAACAACAAATGAAAAAAACTCTTGAACTTACTTACTCAATTGCTTTGAGAAATAACCATACCATCTTTTGTGAGGAGAAAAATCTGACTCAAACTATCAAGCATTAACTCCTAAGGCAACCATTTTTCACATTAACCAAGGGCATTTTATCCCCCTCTCTTTGTATACAGTGCCTAAAACAGAATTAGCCAGCATAAAGTACAGAACTAATAAATGGATGAAGACAGTTGGTTGATTTGATTCTGAAATTTATACATATTTTTACATGCAAATATTATTATATTACTTCCTTATTTTCATGATTGAACTATACATAATAGATTTTTCTCCCCTAAAGCCTGATAAAGTCCCAAACATATCAATGATTTAACAAATTATGGCTAAATCAAGAACATTTATCAATTTTTAAAACTAAAAGATAGCATCACAAGCTTACACAAATTTCGGAAGTATCACTACCAACATCCTACAACAGGCAGTTTAATTTTAGCAACAGAAAACTTGGTACAACATGTCACAAACTGATAAACTATTAACCTGTAGTTAGGGGACTAGGCAGTTTTAAGTTCATTTCCTCCAACTGGTGAACCTTTTAGCTGATAAATAAAAAAATTCTCTCAGATATTTTTCAGACACTGCAAATCACTGTTCTTTAATAAATTCTTTTAAATGTTACAGATTTTTAAATTTACTATTCCCTACCTGACCTTTTTCTCATTTGCTTTATTTAAACTGTAATTCTATCTTAGAATTTGTTTTATTCAGTAAAATTGCTTGAATAACTAATACATACCAGGTACTGAGCTCACTGCCAGGAAATTATAGATGACTACAGCATACTTCCTGCCTCAAGGAGTCTGGCAGAAGAGACCTAGCTCTCTATAATTAGGAGCAATGTAATTCTTGCTCTAAGGGATCTTAGTAAAGATCCTGTCCAATCCATTCATTTTCAGATAAAGAAACTAAGAACTACAAAGATTAAGGGACTATTAAAAAGTCATTAATCCAACACAAGAGTCTGCATCTTATGAATCTCAGGCTGGTCTTCTTTTTATCACAATTTAATTAGAATTGGGCATATAATTAATGATCCCTGGCTAAACTCATTTACGTTTTTATTTTATTCCATTTGTGAATTTATAGGAACTTCTGGACCCATTTGTTAATTCTCCAAACAAACGTTTGTGCATCAAGCATGGTTTCCAGCCCGAGGGAATACAGCAAGGAATAAATCACACACCTGTCCTCAAGAAGTTTTCTAGTGAAAAAGAACGAAAAACAAAAAAAACAAATTAGTGGCTTAGAAAATAAAAACAACAGAATGGGAGTGCTGTAGTGGAGGAGAGCACAAATGCTCGAGGAGGAATGAAGCAGATACATCTACGTCACCGCGCCATGAAAGGCATACCAACATTTGCAGAAGGAGTATTCCCAGCAAAGGGGTATGCAAAGGCTTGAGAGGCTCCAGAGAACAGGCTATGAAGAAAAGGAGTCAAGGCAGTGACTCTAAAAGGTGGACGCACCGGAAGCCTGTGGCTGAGTGGAATGAAGAGATCTGAAATAGGCTAGAGGTGGTTCATCAAGGCCCTTGTAGGCCGCACAGATTTCTAAATCTGCACTCGGGCAAGTGCAACATAAAATGCTGAACTACTACTGTAGGCGCTGAGTGTGCAGGTCATCGGCTGGATTAGCATTAAACTCTGTGATTTATGACAGCTCCTGCTGAAAATGAATAACCTCAAGCCAGGACTACGATTTCTAAGCAGGTCAAATTCAATTCAATTGAATAAATATTTATTGAGCGCTTGCTATGCGCAAAGAACCACAAAAGCCAGGGAGAGAAAAACTGCTTTTCTAAAAACAGTATTTTAAGGAGAAAAATCAAGCTCACCACAAGGTTCAAGTTCAGATTCAAATGACTCAGATGTCTTCTAGAAATATCTAAGTCACTCCCTAGAAAGAAACTGGGTCCCAACAGAGAAGAACTTTCACAGAGAACAAATCTAAAGTCATATTACACAATGATGGAATTTATAGGGTACCAACTGGGTCCCAACAGTACTGGAATTAGGAACTATTAAAAGTCATTAATCCAACACAAGAGTCTGCATCTTATGAATCTCAGGCTGGTCTTCTTTTATCACAATTTAATTAGAATTGGGCATATAATTAATGATCCCTGGCTAAACTCATTTACGTTTTTATTTTATTCCATTTGTGAATTTATAGGAACTTCTGGACCCATTTGTTAATTCTCCAAACAAACGTTTGTGCATCAAGCATGGTTTCCAGCCCGAGGGAATACAGCAAGGAATAAATCACACACCTGTCCTCAAGAAGTTTTCTAGTGAAAAAGAACGAAAAACAAAAAAAACAAATTAGTGGCTTAGAAAATAAAAACAACAGAATGGGAGTGCTGTAGTGGAGGAGAGCACAAATGCTCGAGGAGGAATGAAGCAGATACATCTACGTCACCGCGCCATGAAAGGCATACCAACATTTGCAGAAGGAGTATTCCCAGCAAAGGGGTATGCAAAGGCTTGAGAGGCTCCAGAGAACAGGCTATGAAGAAAAGGAGTCAAGGCAGTGACTCTAAAAGGTGGACGCACCGGAAGCCTGTGGCTGAGTGGAATGAAGAGATCTGAAATAGGCTAGAGGTGGTTCATCAAGGCCCTTGTAGGCCGCACAGATTTCTAAATCTGCACTCGGGCAAGTGCAACATAAAATGCTGAACTACTACTGTAGGCGCTGAGTGTGCAGGTCATCGGCTGGATTAGCATTAAACTCTGTGATTTATGACAGCTCCTGCTGAAAATGAATAACCTCAAGCCAGGACTACGATTTCTAAGCAGGTCAAATTCAATTCAATTGAATAAATATTTATTGAGCGCTTGCTATGCGCAAAGAACCACAAAAGCCAGGGAGAGAAAAACTGCTTTTCTAAAAACAGTATTTTAAGGAGAAAAATCAAGCTCACCACAAGGTTCAAGTTCAGATTCAAATGACTCAGATGTCTTCTAGAAATATCTAAGTCACTCCCTAGAAAGAAACTGGGTCCCAACAGAGAAGAACTTTCACAGAGAACAAATCTAAAGTCATATTACACAATGATGGAATTTATAGGGTACCAACTGGTACACAAAAGCATTAGTTCATTACTCACTGCTTTTGAACTGGAAGGTAAAACATTAGTACTGGAATTAGGCTAAAAATTCCATTATAGTCCCTGACTCAGGATTTTAAAGACGACCTTGGAGATACCAAGACCAACCCCTTCCTTGTGACATGACAACACTTAAACCCAGAAATGGAACTTAGTGGATTCTGCTGCTCAGAAAGAATCCCACTTTCTAGACTTACAAGTGAAGCACTCTCTCCATAACAGCAGACAGCTTCCTAATGTAATTCTTGAAACGCATTTAAAGATTTTTAAGTAGACCTCTCTGTATATGTCTATATATATGAAGCATTTCAAGACACATAAAAATACATTTTATAGGGGCTTCCCCAGTGGCCCAGTGAGTAAAGAGTCCGCCTTGCAATGCAAGCGGCACCAGTTCGATCCCTGGCCTGGGAAGATCCCATGTGCCATGGAGCAGCTGAACCTGTGTGTCCAATTGCGAGCCAGTGCTCTGGAGCGCATGCGCCGGAGCTGGTGCTCAGTGGCGAGAGAGGCTGCTGCAATAAGAGGCCCACATGGGTCAAGGAATGGAGATGCATGAAAATAAATATATAAATAACCAATAAATGAGGCCAAAATTTTTTTAAAAAAATACATTTTATAGATAATATACATACTGCATGTGTCTTTCAATAAATACATGAGTAGGTATTCACATATATAAAATACATATTCAAAGTTATCAAAGCAAAGGCACAAATATAAACACAGGATTTACTAGTGCTGTAAGAATTTTCAAAGCCATTAATTATTCTTGGAACATTCTTGCATTTAAACAGTTTCCTAACTGTGCTTTAATTAAAATTTCTAGCCAAAAGGCAACAAAGTAGTATTAGGTCAGTTAACATATTTCCTTCAAACAAGGTTCAAACCAGCCCTTATGGAAGAAATTTTACTGAAGCAAATGGAAACTTCAACAGTAAAGAATTGTGTGCATTCCAGTGCAGACTTTCATTATAAAACACACCTCACTTCATGGAGCATTCAGTTATATTAAATCCAAGTATTATTCCTGCTAAGTGAATATCCCATTTTTTAAAGACAGTATATGGGAAATCTGAGTTTCCTGTTGTGCTCCTCAAGTAACTAATGTTGTGATTCCTTACTGCAGTTACTTAAAAGTATGTTGCTATGATAAAAAGTATCTATGAGTGCTTCAGGTTCTTTACTTCAACAAAACACCACTAAGTACATAAAAGTATAAGAACATTATACACTATAAAATATAAGAAATATACAAATAAAACAGAACTCTTTCTACATAGAACATTAACTGGGCAAAACAAGAAGGTTGGCATATAACTGGTTATGAATCTCGAAGTTAATCATAACAGGACCTGGGGGAAACTACCAAGTTTTTTTTTTTTATGGTTTTCAAAGTTTTCATTAAAAGACTGATATATTAAAAAAAAATTAAATAACTAATTGTATTAAGAGGTCAATTATGTATTCATTTTTCACTATTCTTCTTCCATATGAGAATGGAACTTCTTAAGGGTGGATAGCATATCCATCTTACTGGTCTGTCTCCATCACCTAACACTGGATCCTGCATATAGTAGGTGTGCAATAAACATTCGAAGGAGGAAAGTAGGAAGATACAGAGGAAACGAAGAAAGGAGGAGTCTCTCACAAGCAATATTGCAAAAAGGATATCCACATTTATACTGAGTAAACCTGTCTATATATGAGTACAAAGCTTGGAAAAGAAGTTGATTATTTCAAATACAGGGGTCAAAGTTTCTTTTGATTTACTTCTTATGTAAAGAGGAAGAGTCATACACGCTTGAGTTTCATACCAAGAATACAAGCATTACAATCAATCAACCGTGGGATCTAGACCTGGCATTGACCAGCTTTACAACCTTGGGTCAGCTTCTTATCCTGGAAATTTCTAAGGATGTTACAAGAAGTCTCAGAAAAGGGAATGTAAAGTGCTCTGCAAAACACCTGGTGCACAGTGGACACTGGCAACTTTTCAGGATTTCATGTCATTCCGTATTATACCACAATACAGCAGAATCGCTGCAGGTTTTGCAAAGGTATGAGAATTAGACCAGGGGCACTGGTCACCTTGCCAGGTTCATTAAGAGTTCTTTAGATCAACGCAGGGGGAAGACACCTGCGGAGCTGCACGTGTCTGGGAGGGGGGAAGGGGTGGGACCCAGTGGGAGGGAGGCGGAGGTGGGTAGAAAAATAAAATAAGACTATAAAAATAATAAGTAAAAAGAGAGAGTTCTTTGTGTGTGTGTGTGTGCATGCACATACACTCAGTCATGTCCAACTTTTTGCCATCTTATGGATGGTAGCCGGCCAGGCTCCTCTGTACATGGGATTTTCCAGGCAAGAAGAAGGATTGCCATTTCCTCCGCCAGCCGGAATCTTTCTGGTCCAGGGATTGATCCCATATTTCCTGCATTATGGGCAGATTCTTTACCGCTGACCATCACTGAAGCCCATAATTAGTTTCTTTTTGAAAAGATTTGCCCATCTTCAAATTTTCAAAAAGACTGATATATTAAAAAAAAATTAAATAACTAATTGTATTAAGAGGTCAATTATGTATTCATTTTTCACTATTCTTCTTCCATATGAGAATGGAACTTCTTAAGGGTGGATAGCATATCCATCTTACTGGTCTGTCTCCATCACCTAACACTGGATCCTGCATATAGTAGGTGTGCAATAAACATTCGAAGGAGGAAAGTAGGAAGATACAGAGGAAACGAAGAAAGGAGGAGTCTCTCACAAGCAATATTGCAAAAAGGATATCCACATTTATACTGAGTAAACCTGTCTATATATGAGTACAAAGCTTGGAAAAGAAGTTGATTATTTCAAATACAGGGGTCAAAGTTTCTTTTGATTTACTTCTTATGTAAAGAGGAAGAGTCATACACGCTTGAGTTTCATACCAAGAATACAAGCATTACAATCAATCAACCGTGGGATCTAGACCTGGCATTGACCAGCTTTACAACCTTGGGTCAGCTTCTTATCCTGGAAATTTCTAAGGATGTTACAAGAAGTCTCAGAAAAGGGAATGTAAAGTGCTCTGCAAAACACCTGGTGCACAGTGGACACTGGCAACTTTTCAGGATTTCATGTCATTCCGTATTATACCACAATACAGCAGAATCGCTGCAGGTTTTGCAAAGGTATGAGAATTAGACCAGGGGCACTGGTCACCTTGCCAGGTTCATTAAGAGTTCTTTAGATCAACGCAGGGGGAAGACACCTGCGGAGCTGCACGTGTCTGGGAGGGGGGAAGGGGTGGGACCCAGTGGGAGGGAGGCGGAGGTGGGTAGAAAAATAAAATAAGACTATAAAAATAATAAGTAAAAAGAGAGAGTTCTTTGTGTGTGTGTGTGCATGCACATACACTCAGTCATGTCCAACTTTTTGCCATCTTATGGATGGTAGCCGGCCAGGCTCCTCTGTACATGGGATTTTCCAGGCAAGAAGAAGGATTGCCATTTCCTCCGCCAGCCGGAATCTTTCTGGTCCAGGGATTGATCCCATATTTCCTGCATTATGGGCAGATTCTTTACCGCTGACCATCACTGAAGCCCATAATTAGTTTCTAAAGTTTGTTACATTATCTGAAATGCTTACAAATTTTCCTGTTTTATTCAGAACAGCAGAAAATAACCCAGGTCACTACTTCTCATGCAAAACCAGTACATCAGTACTCAGCTGATCTGGAATCTTTTGAAAGGTAGAAGACTTAAGAATTATTTTTGTAATTCCTATTGGAAAACAGTGTGAGCTTGACAAATATTTAAATATTAATATGTTAAACAGCTAAAAATTCAGTGCAATATTTTCAAAAAGCTTCTTTAATGACTAGGAGAAAAATCAGTGGCCTCTCTCTTGCAGAGCACCAGCTCTGGGCGCATGCTCTCCAGAGCGCTGGCTCATAATTGGACACACCAGCCCAGCCACACCGTGGCACGTGGGATCTTCCCGAGCCAGGGGTTGAATCGGTGCACCTTGTACTGCAAGGCGGACTCTTTACCCACTGGACCACCTGGGAAGCCATCAACTAAATATAGATACATGACCGATACAGCCAAAAAACAGCCAAAAATTCCAATCTCTAACTTTTTCCCCCAACTCTCTCCTTTTAATCTGTTTCTAAATCTCTTGTTCTATGACTTGAAACATTGCCTCTCTGTACATATCTACCAAACACATGTCTCTAGTTTCAACTTCTCTCTTTACCTGCATATTCAATTTTCTAACTTCAAAATGAATTTCACTCTGGCATGTCAAACTCAGCATGGCCCCAAAAAACCAAACTGATCATGCACCAGTCCCCTGGCTTCCTCTTTTTCTTCCTATGTTCCTTATCTCAATAAGGGCATCACTGTTTTTCAAATCAACTAAGTTGAAAACCTCAAGAGTCACTTTCACTTCAATTTCTCCTTCATCCTCTATTTCTTATTTTTTTTAATTTTTAAAAAAAATTTTGGCCTCTTTTGTTTTTATTTATTTATTTTCATCCATCTTTATCCTTTGGCTTGTGTGGGCCTCCCACTGCAGTGGCCTCTCTTGTTGCAGAGCACTGGCTCTGGGTGCATGCGCTCCAGAGCGCTGGCTTGCAAATGGACACACTGGTCCACCTACTCCGTGGCACACGGGATCTTCCCAGGCCAGGGATCCAACCAGTGCCCCTTGCACTACAAAGCAGACTCTTTACCCGCCGGATCACCAGGGAAGCACCTTTATCCTCCATTTCTAAAGGGTCACCAGGACCTTAGATTTCACTCCAGAAAATGCCTCCCACAATTTCTACCAACCCCTGCGATATCTTCTGCCAGTTTTCTAGCTCATCCCTTCTTATTTCTTGCCCAGTTTAATTCCTCTTGATCATTATTTCTACTTTTAAGGATTTTTTCCTTCTAACTCATCCTTTCTAGAATCAAGAGAGTAACTGACCATACACAGCCTTGACTTTTTCTCATTCTGCTCAAACATTTCAGTGGTTCTCTTCCTACAAAGAAGTAAAAGTCTAAACTCCTTGACAAAACAGTTAAAGCCTCTTCATCCTTCTCTAACTTTCTTTCTCTCGCTCAGTCATCTCCCTTTACCCATCACTTCTACAGTCTTATGTGTCCTCCACCTCACTGGAATCTGAAATAGCCTCTAAACAACCTACACCAACTTTTCACCCTAGCAAGCAATGTGCACATACTGTGTTACAGCACTTCATTGTTCAGTCGCTCAGTCTCTTTGCAACTCAATGGACTGCAGCACGCCAGGCTTCTACCTGTCCTTCACAATCTCCCCGAGTTTGCTCAAACTCATGTCCATTGAGTCAGTGATGCCATCCCTATTTCCACGTATTACAGCACTTACTACACCCTCCAGAATACCATGGTTGTTTACGATAAGCTCTGGCATATAATAAGTGAATAATGAAATCAGAGACCACAGAAAGCAACATGAAAGAGAAAGTTGATTCAATGAGTCACTCAATAAGGGCATCACTGTTTTTCAAATCAACTAAGTTGAAAACCTCAAGAGTCACTTTCACTTCAATTTCTCCTTCATCCTCTATTTCTTATTTTTTTTAATTTTTAAAAAAAATTTTGGCCTCTTTTGTTTTTATTTATTTATTTTCATCCATCTTTATCCTTTGGCTTGTGTGGGCCTCCCACTGCAGTGGCCTCTCTTGTTGCAGAGCACTGGCTCTGGGTGCATGCGCTCCAGAGCGCTGGCTTGCAAATGGACACACTGGTCCACCTACTCCGTGGCACACGGGATCTTCCCAGGCCAGGGATCCAACCAGTGCCCCTTGCACTACAAAGCAGACTCTTTACCCGCCGGATCACCAGGGAAGCACCTTTATCCTCCATTTCTAAAGGGTCACCAGGACCTTAGATTTCACTCCAGAAAATGCCTCCCACAATTTCTACCAACCCCTGCGATATCTTCTGCCAGTTTTCTAGCTCATCCCTTCTTATTTCTTGCCCAGTTTAATTCCTCTTGATCATTATTTCTACTTTTACGGCTATTTTCCTTCTAACTCATCCTTTCTAGAATCAAGAGAGTAACTGACCATACACAGCCTTGACTTTTTCTCATTCTGCTCAAACATTTCAGTGGTTCTCTTCCTACAAAGAAGTAAAAGTCTAAACTCCTTGACAAAACAGTTAAAGCCTCTTCATCCTTCTCTAACTTTCTTTCTCTGCTCAGTCATCTCCCTTTACCCATCACTTCTACAGTCTTATGTGTCCTCCACCTCACTGGAATCTGAAATAGCCTCTAAACAACCTACACCAACTTTTCACCCTAGCAAGCAATGTGCACATACTGTGTTACAGCACTTCATTGTTCAGTCGCTCAGTCTCTTTGCAACTCAATGGACTGCAGCACGCCAGGCTTCTACCTGTCCTTCACAATCTCCCCGAGTTTGCTCAAACTCATGTCCATTGAGTCAGTGATGCCATCCCTATTTCCACGTATTACAGCACTTACTACACCCTCCAGAATACCATGGTTGTTTACGATAAGCTCTGGCATATAATAAGTGAATAATGAAATCAGAGACCACAGAAAGCAACATGAAAGAGAAAGTTGATTCAAAATCTGAATGGTTAAAATTCTATAGGAGTTAAATGATTACTAAGGATTCTCTTAAAGGTATGCTCCATATCACAAGGAGAAACAAAGGGAACTCTTGGGACAATCCATTACATCTTTTACTTTATCCAGAATCTCTACCTAGAAGTGACCAGAAGCTAATTTTGAGATCACTTTGTTTACCTAAGCACAAACTCAAAAATCTAACACAGTACCAAAATAACCCAGATATGAACTGTTTTATCATCTATCCAAGACTATTACGCCCATGATCCTACTTATAGAGAATAACCTCACTAAGGAAAATGAAATATGTGAAAAATTATTCAAATAAAAGATATTCTCTATTCTAAGGGCCCAAGAAAAGTGATATTCTCTAACCCATCAAACACAAAGAACTGGGATCTAAAACTGAAGTTTTATGCTATGTGCAATATTTTTCAGAGGTATGAGTAATTAAACTTAGAAAAGAATACTCTTTTTTTTAATAGCAAAATACAGGTTAAGAATTTTTTTACTGATAAATTTTAAAATATATTATGGTTGGAGTTATATAACAGAGAATAAATTATACTCCAAGCTTGAAAATGTACTAAATGTACTGAGGGCAAAAGGCAGGATAAGGCTGTCTGGCATCATGACTTTTTAAATGCTTTTAAAACTCTTGTCAGTAATGTAATTTCAAATAAGTGACAAGGACAGCAAGACAAAAATGTAGGCAGGTACTCCACTTGTTTTGCTCTTTGGCATCAATTAGTTATTTTTAATTTCCTGAACATCCATGTATGCTCAGTACATTTAGCAGCTATTAGAGGGGAAATTGTTTCTTCTACTTTCCATCACCTGGCTAAGATGCCTGTGAAAACCATGCTCAGGAACCTCACATTAATAAATCATTATTCCTACCATACTGATTAGCAATCATTTCCTTACCCTCACCACAGCATTCCCAACAAGAATACAATAATGCTATTCCTAAATGGGCCTGTGAAAACCATTTTCTCAGAAACCAAATGGTTGTTTACGATAAGCTCTGGCATATAATAAGTGAATAATGAAATCAGAGACCACAGAAAGCAACATGAAAGAGAAAGTTGATTCAAAATCTGAATGGTTAAAATTCTATAGGAGTTAAATGATTACTAAGGATTCTCTTAAAGGTATGCTCCATATCACAAGGAGAAACAAAGGGAACTCTTGGGACAATCCATTACATCTTTTACTTTATCCAGAATCTCTACCTAGAAGTGACCAGAAGCTAATTTTGAGATCACTTTGTTTACCTAAGCACAAACTCAAAAATCTAACACAGTACCAAAATAACCCAGATATGAACTGTTTTATCATCTATCCAAGACTATTACGGCCCATGATCCTACTTATAGAGAATAACCTCACTAAGGAAAATGAAATATGTGAAAAATTATTCAAATAAAAGATATTCTCTATTCTAAGGGCCCAAGAAAAGTGATATTCTCTAACCCATCAAACACAAAGAACTGGGATCTAAAACTGAAGTTTTATGCTATGTGCAATATTTTTCAGAGGTATGAGTAATTAAACTTAGAAAAGAATACTCTTTTTTTTAATAGCAAAATACAGGTTAAGAATTTTTTTACTGATAAATTTTAAAATATATTATGGTTGGAGTTATATAACAGAGAATAAATTATACTCCAAGCTTGAAAATGTACTAAATGTACTGAGGGCAAAAGGCAGGATAAGGCTGTCTGGCATCATGACTTTTTAAATGCTTTTAAAACTCTTGTCAGTAATGTAATTTCAAATAAGTGACAAGGACAGCAAGACAAAAATGTAGGCAGGTACTCCACTTGTTTTGCTCTTTGGCATCAATTAGTTATTTTTAATTTCCTGAACATCCATGTATGCTCAGTACATTTAGCAGCTATTAGAGGGGAAATTGTTTCTTCTACTTTCCATCACCTGGCTAAGATGCCTGTGAAAACCATGCTCAGGAACCTCACATTAATAAATCATTATTCCTACCATACTGATTAGCAATCATTTCCTTACCCTCACCACAGCATTCCCAACAAGAATACAATAATGCTATTCCTAAAGGCTGTGGCCAGCAGAACACAAACAGACAACAGTCTGAGTCGTAGCCAGAAAAACAAGGCAGATGTTCTTGACTCTGTTCCCATTGTATTTTGTATAGGTCTGTGTTACATCCTTTCCCATATGACATGACAATTACCCACGTATATGCCTGACTCTGATGACAGGTTTCTGAGTTCCTTGACAGGTCTAGGGCAGAGTTATATCTTACAGCATCCCCAGGTAATAAGGACTTCACAGAAACACAGTAGGTCCTCAATAAACGTTTAAGAGTTTCAGTAGTTCCATCTCTATAAGAGCTTTTAAGAGGCTCCACATTTCATGTGTATGTGAACCTCGCTGTGCATTCATGAGTAACAGTTCTGTCATCACAGAGGCATCCACTGATCTGAAGAGCTTGGGGTTCGCTACTGACTTACACTGACACACAGAAAATGTCTAAATGAGATGCTGTGGGAGATGCTATTCTTTTCCTCCGTAGATGTACTATGCTAAGTCTGTGCCACGGATGCTTACTTTCAGAACGCTTCACATCTTACAAGGAACACAACTGAGCAATTAATCCCTCCCACTCTCAGTGACCTTGTGCAGACATAACAGTTAGTTGACACTGGAATCTCAGTTGACTGTTTTAAATTCGAGGGACCAGTGAATGGTGTACCTACATATTTACTAGGTTTTGTTCTCACGGGCTAAGATTGCTACATATGCCCTGGGAGATAAACTCTTTACTTTGTAGGTAGCGGAGACATACTGTACTTGGAGCTTGTTTACAAATTTATACGTCTAAGATTTGGCCTTGTTGAAGAGGTCCTATAAAGAAAAATGCTCAATACCTAATCACCTCCCTTTTATGTAACTACTAATTAGATTTGAAAGTTACTATTCTGTTATTCACAAACTGAACTCCTACTATGGCAGTTATTTTACAAAACAGTTTGATAATGTGTCAAGGGATTAACTTTTGGACTAATAATAAAGTTCCTGATGTAATCACCAGGACAGCGTTCATTTTACAAAACAGTTTGATAATGTGTCAAGGGATTACCCCAAGAATACTGTTAGTTCCTAAAGGCTGTGGCCAGCAGAACACAAACAGACAACAGTCTGAGTCGTAGCCAGAAAAACAAGGCAGATGTTCTTGACTCTGTTCCCATTGTATTTTGTATAGGTCTGTGTTACATCCTTTCCCATATGACATGACAATTACCCACGTATATGCCTGACTCTGATGACAGGTTTCTGAGTTCCTTGACAGGTCTAGGGCAGAGTTATATCTTACAGCATCCCCAGGTAATAAGGACTTCACAGAAACACAGTAGGTCCTCAATAAACGTTTAAGAGTTTCAGTAGTTCCATCTCTATAAGAGCTTTTAAGAGGCTCCACATTTCATGTGTATGTGAACCTCGCTGTGCATTCATGAGTAACAGTTCTGTCATCACAGAGGCATCCACTGATCTGAAGAGCTTGGGGTTCGCTACTGACTTACACTGACACACAGAAAATGTCTAAATGAGATGCTGTGGGAGATGCTATTCTTTTCCTCCGTAGATGTACTATGCTAAGTCTGTGCCACGGATGCTTACTTTCAGAACGCTTCACATCTTACAAGGAACACAACTGAGCAATTAATCCCTCCCACTCTCAGTGACCTTGTGCAGACATAACAGTTAGTTGACACTGGAATCTCAGTTGACTGTTTTAAATTCGAGGGACCAGGGAATGGTGTACCTACATATTTACTAGGTTTTGTTCCCTACGGGCTAAGATTGCTACATATGCCCTGGGAGATAAACTCTTTTACTTTGTAGGTAGCGGAGACATACTGTACTTGGAGCTTGTTTACAAATTTATACGTCTAAGATTTGGCCTTGTTGAAGAGGTCCTATAAAGAAAAATGCTCAATACCTAATCACCTCCCTTTTATGTAACTACTAATTAGATTTGAAAGTTACTATTCTGTTATTCACAAACTGAACTCCTACTATGGCAGTTATTTTACAAAACAGTTTGATAATGTGTCAAGGGATTAACTTTTGGACTAATAATAAAGTTCCTGATGTAATCACCAGGACAGCGTTCATAATACAAACCAATTCCTTCACCACTGACAAGCAGGAAAGATAAACACATGTGGGGGGATTCTTCTGCATTACACAATTAAATAAAATATTCTTCCAATTAGTAACTACCAATGCTCTGTTATTACTGTGAGACAGAGTAGCAATAAACACACTGAACTCTTTTATAATGATTTATACGCTTTCCCTCCACAAAGCCCACAAATGCACCCATAAACAACCACAACAATTTTCAGCCTTGACAAATAATGAAGACAAATAGAGAAAGCCATACAATGCACCTGTGCCAACACCTGTACCCGCATTCCACTAAGCAGCGATTTCAGGTAATAGATTTTCTTGAGTCAAGATTCTCAGCTGAAGAGGCTAAACCCAAACCAACAAAAGGGTTAATAAAAAAACAATGGTGGAAGCGTAATTCTCAAATAACCACCTATTTCATCATAATTAAAAGAAGATAAAACTTAGGTTAACACTTACAGGTCAAAATTACACATACATTTTTTAATGTTTCTAAAATAATGACTCTATACTAACCATAGTTTATCACTTTCTTATATAATCCTTTTTCATCTGATGCTCTAACATGGATTCACAATTGTATAAACTCTGACCACTCAATGAAGGGGGTGGGGAGAGAGCAGAGCTCCCTGGTATAATCTGACCCAGTTTTGCCCACTCACGTAAGATAAGTTAAAGAAAAATATCAACTCTGCTTCTCCCACGCCCAACTAGTGGTTCAGGCATGACAGTGACCTTAAATTGCTTACTCCTCAGAAAAGCAAATCTTATTCTGCCTGCCAAATAGACACAATTTTTCCAACTGCATGCTCCTCATTCTTAAGTATCCAATGTTAAAATGAAAACCTGACCTCAAGCAGCAAGTTGAAATGTTCTGACACTATGACATCATTCTGTCTGGAGTACTTTATGATCACAATTTGAATAAACTGGCAGAAGCTTAAATAGGTCACACTGAAGCCCCAAACTAAGGATATTTATCTGACAAAAATATTCTGGCTCTGCCTTTAGCACCACCAGCCATTGAATGCCAAGCGTATCATTCATCTATCAATTTCTGCTTTTCATAAAATAAATAAAAATAAAGTATATCTCATCGCCCTCCTATAATGCTAACACCACTGACAGTGGCTTTTTGTGGCAACTATTTGAATATAGTTACAAACCAAAGCAAAGGTCTACTACTATATGACATCATGAAGGCTTTATAGCAGAGTTACAAAGAGATATTTTTAAAACCTCCATTTCTGCAGATATAAACATATCAAGAGCCTTGCATCAATTAATTTTATAACCAGGCCCAAATACCTATGAAATAAAATGATAAGGTGCTACAAACATTTACCAACATGTAGATAACAGCACTAATGATTCAAAAGCAAAACTATTAATTTTGAACAGCAGCAAGCTACATCTTGGGCTTCCCTGGTGCTCAGTGGAAAACAAAATCCACCTGCCAATGCAGGAGATTCAGGTTCAATCCCTGGGTCGGGAAGATCCCCTAGAGAAGGAAACAGTAATCACTCCAGTATTCTTGCCTGGGAAATTCCACGGACAGAGGAGCCTGGCAGGGTACAGTCCATGAGGTCACAAAGAATCAGTCACGACTTAGCAACTAAACAAACTACATCTTGATCACATTTATTTCATAATCCTACTTGCCAAGATAGGACAGTGACAACTACCATTTTCTCAGCAGACCCCTGGAAAGTATTCCGGTTGCTTAGACTTCTCTGGGTACTGACATCCAGCTCCATTTCTTCTGCTAACACTACAATGTGACTTCATCTGAAATCAACATGCAGAAACCACAGAGGTTTCTGATTCTCTCAGTCCCACCACCTCCATCATAAATTTTCCTTTCACAAAAAACAATGTGCAATCAAAAAGGTTTCCTGTTTCAAAATGGAAAGATGAAACAAATTATGACTCTACCATTAAAAAAAACCAAAACCAAAAAAGTTTTCCTTCAATGTTCTGACACTATGAAATGTCTGACTTTATGATCACAATTTGAATAAACTGGCAGAAGCTTAAATAGGTCACACTGAAGCCCCAAACTAAGGATATTTATCTGACAAAAATATTCTGGCTCTGCCTTTAGCACCACCAGCCATTGAATGCCAAGCGTATCATTCATCTATCAATTTCTGCTTTTCATAAAATAAATAAAAATAAAGTATATCTCATCGCCCTCCTATAATGCTAACACCACTGACAGTGGCTTTTTGTGGCAACTATTTGAATATAGTTACAAACCAAAGCAAAGGTCTACTACTATATGACATCATGAAGGCTTTATAGCAGAGTTACAAAGAGATATTTTTAAAACCTCCATTTCTGCAGATATAAACATATCAAGAGCCTTGCATCAATTAATTTTATAACCAGGCCCAAATACCTATGAAATAAAATGATAAGGTGCTACAAACATTTACCAACATGTAGATAACAGCACTAATGATTCAAAAGCAAAACTATTAATTTTGAACAGCAGCAAGCTACATCTTGGGTTTCCCCTGGTGCTCAGTGGAAAACAAAATCCACCTGCCAATGCAGGAGATTCAGGTTCAATCCCTGGGTCGGGAAGATCCCCTAGAGAAGGAAACAGTAATCACTCCAGTATTCTTGCCTGGGAAATTCCACGGACAGAGGAGCCTGGCAGGGTACAGTCCATGAGGTCACAAAGAATCAGTCACGACTTAGCAACTAAACAAACTACATCTTGATCACATTTATTTCATAATCCTACTTGCCAAGATAGGACAGTGACAACTACCATTTTCTCAGCAGACCCCTGGAAAGTATTCCGGTTGCTTAGACTTCTCTGGGTACTGACATCCAGCTCCATTTCTTCTGCTAACACTACAATGTGACTTCATCTGAAATCAACATGCAGAAACCACAGAGGTTTCTGATTCTCTCAGTCCCACCACCTCCATCATAAATTTTCCTTTCACAAAAAACAATGTGCAATCAAAAAGGTTTCCTGTTTCAAAATGGAAAGATGAAACAAATTATGACTCTACCATTAACAACAACCAAAAAGTTCCTTCATGAAGATGAATTCTCAAAGATGAAAATGACAACTTTCAAATACTGCCTCCTCACTTAAGGACTAACCTGGTTCCTTCCCCAGTAACCATACACGGTGGATATCATCAGTAGTCCATCAGAGACTTTTCTTAAATTACTTGTATGCATTCTTTGTTATCTAACAGTCAATACAACCTTACGGAAGACAGAGCAAACATTTCAACTATTAACATTTCGTCCAAACTATTCTATGCCATGCACCAAAGAGCAGCCAGCAGTAAAAATTTTGCATATCTGAGTCATATAGAGGAACCTTGAACTTTGAAGAGTAGGGCAAAAGATTAAAAAAAAAGTCTTGGCTCTCAATCCAACTTTTCAAAACACCCAGAGCAGATATAAGAAACATGGTCATTCCACTCAAATGACTGTTACCATATCAATAGTTACTATTAAATGACAGTACAAACAAAACTTGACAAACCATATCCAGGGTCAACCCTGCTGTTGTACAAACAGTTAGACAGAACTTACCACTTTGTCCATGAGTTTCCAAGTTTTCTCCACAGTCCTGCGATCTGCTGCCGCTTGCTTAGGGGGTCCAACTGCATCTTGAATAGCATCAATAATACCCAAAATTCGTCCTTTGCGGGGGTTTCCTCCTCGACCACCTGGGTTTCTGCCATTCATAGAGTTTGCCATCTGGAATCTTAGCTCTTTGAAAGGAAAATTAAAAAACAACAACAGAAAAATCAGTCGGTCAAGCAAGGACAGAGGAGCCTGGCAGGGTACAGTCCATGAGGTCACAAAGAATCAGTCACGACTTAGCAACTAAACAAACTACATCTTGATCACATTTATTTCATAATCCTACTTGCCAAGATAGGACAGTGACAACTACCATTTTCTCAGCAGACCCCTGGAAAGTATTCCGGTTGCTTAGACTTCTCTGGGTACTGACATCCAGCTCCATTTCTTCTGCTAACACTACAATGTGACTTCATCTGAAATCAACATGCAGAAACCACAGAGGTTTCTGATTCTCTCAGTCCCACCACCTCCATCATAAATTTTCCTTTCACAAAAAACAATGTGCAATCAAAAAGGTTTCCTGTTTCAAAATGGAAAGATGAAACAAATTATGACTCTACCATTAACAACAACCAAAAAGTTCCTTCATGAAGATGAATTCTCAAAGATGAAAATGACAACTTTCAAATACTGCCTCCTCACTTAAGGACTAACCTGGTTCCTTCCCCAGTAACCATACACGGTGGATATCATCAGTAGTCCATCAGAGACTTTTCTTAAATTACTTGTATGCATTCTTTGTTATCTAACAGTCAATACAACCTTACGGAAGACAGAGCAAACATTTCAACTATTAACATTTCGTCCAAACTATTCTATGCCATGCACCAAAGAGCAGCCAGCAGTAAAAATTTTGCATATCTGAGTCATATAGAGGAACCTTGAACTTTGAAGAGTAGGGCAAAAGATTAAAAAAAAAGTCTTGGCTCTCAATCCAACTTTTCAAAACACCCAGAGCAGATATAAGAAACATGGTCATTCCACTCAAATGACTGTTACCATATCAATAGTTACTATTAAATGACAGTACAAACAAAACTTGACAAACCATATCCAGGGTCAACCCTGCTGTTGTACAAACAGTTAGACAGAACTTACCACTTTGTCCATGAGTTTCCAAGTTTTCTCCACAGTCCTGCGATCTGCTGCCGCTTGCTTAGGGGGTCCAACTGCATCTTGAATAGCATCAATAATACCCAAAATTCGTCCTTTGCGGGGGTTTCCTCCTCGACCACCTGGGTTTCTGCCATTCATAGAGTTTGCCATCTGGAATCTTAGCTCTTTGAAAGGAAAATTAAAAAACAACAACAGAAAAATCAGTCGGTCAAGCAAGTATTTATGCAACAGAAAACAGGTTAACTTCTCCATCAGCGAGAACAAAATCCAGGGTCCCAGACTCAACTTTTTAATAGCATGCAAATTTTCACTCAATCTTCACACATAACAAACAGGTTTAGGAGCAATGACCTTCGATCTGTGTTTGGAACACTAAGAGTTAAAGATACATCTTCCTCACATGGCAAGCAGTGAAGGCTTGATTAATACCTAACTCAACAACGACAAAAACTTAAATAGATTTCCTCTAAGTAGATAAGAACACATTTCTCCCCTTCTCTGTCTTAATCCCAATCCAAAAAACTAGAACTGAAGCCCCTAGAAAACATTTCGGGAGCCTCACTCAAAAACCCTACTTTCACTCTGTTTGACTCTGCCAAGTCATATAAACGTAAAGATTATTCCACAGGAGCAGAGGGGGCACGACTTCTGTCAACAAAGGCTTAGGAGTTGGATTTTCCCCGCTAAAACCGCCAAGTACGGACTCACGAACATGGACACAGGAGCACACGGGTTTTAACCAACGCGGCTGAGTTGTTCCCAAGTTAAGAGCCAAATGAACTAACAAACAGACCATTTTGAAAGAGAGAGTGAGAAACTGACAAGAGCGGGCACGGAAAGGAGGAGAGAGTTCACTTCTTTCGCTCGTAGCCTCTCATCTCTTCCAAGTGGGGGGGGGTAGGGGTCCAAAGCTTTGTCTCGGGACATCTGTGCCTCCCGGCTCAGGCCCCGACCCTGCCACTCGGACCACAGCTGGGGAGGACAGTGAACGGAGAAAGGGCGAAGTAACCCTTCGCGCTCCAGCGCCCGCAGACCCTTCTCTCTGGGGCGCTCGGTGTTCCGACAAACAAAACTTGACAAACCATATCCAGGGTCAACCCTGCTGTTGTACAAACAGTTAGACAGAACTTACCACTTTGTCCATGAGTTTCCAAGTTTTCTCCACAGTCCTGCGATCTGCTGCCGCTTGCTTAGGGGGTCCAACTGCATCTTGAATAGCATCAATAATACCCAAAATTCGTCCTTTGCGGGGGTTTCCTCCTCGACCACCTGGGTTTCTGCCATTCATAGAGTTTGCCATCTGGAATCTTAGCTCTTTGAAAGGAAAATTAAAAAACAACAACAGAAAAATCAGTCGGTCAAGCAAGTATTTATGCAACAGAAAACAGGTTAACTTCTCCATCAGCGAGAACAAAATCCAGGGTCCCAGACTCAACTTTTTAATAGCATGCAAATTTTCACTCAATCTTCACACATAACAAACAGGTTTAGGAGCAATGACCTTCGATCTGTGTTTGGAACACTAAGAGTTAAAGATACATCTTCCTCACATGGCAAGCAGTGAAGGCTTGATTAATACCTAACTCAACAACGACAAAAACTTAAATAGATTTCCTCTAAGTAGATAAGAACACATTTCTCCCCTTCTCTGTCTTAATCCCAATCCAAAAAACTAGAACTGAAGCCCCTAGAAAACATTTCGGGAGCCTCACTCAAAAACCCTACTTTCACTCTGTTTGACTCTGCCAAGTCATATAAACGTAAAGATTATTCCACAGGAGCAGAGGGGGCACGACTTCTGTCAACAAAGGCTTAGGAGTTGGATTTTCCCCGCTAAAACCGCCAAGTACGGACTCACGAACATGGACACAGGAGCACACGGGTTTTAACCAACGCGGCTGAGTTGTTCCCAAGTTAAGAGCCAAATGAACTAACAAACAGACCATTTTGAAAGAGAGAGTGAGAAACTGACAAGAGCGGGCACGGAAAGGAGGAGAGAGTTCACTTCTTTCGCTCGTAGCCTCTCATCTCTTCCAAGTGGGGTGGGGGTAGGGGTCCAAAGCTTTGTCTCGGGACATCTGTGCCTCCCGGCTCAGGCCCCGACCCTGCCACTCTCGGACCACAGCTGGGGGAGGACAGTGAACGGAGAAAGGGCGAAGTAACCCTTCGCGCTCCAGCGCCCGCAGACCCTTCTCTCTGGGGCGCTCGGTGTTCCGCTCCCCGGCGGACGCGCCTCCGCGGTTGTCTGCAATCCCAGCGCCCGGCTCCCTTGAGTCCCTCTTCCTCCTTCCTCGGCCCGGCCCGGGTCCTGACTTTAAATACCCCTCTCCAAAGTGTGACGGCGACAGCAGCTGGAAGCAGGGGCCGTCCCCTCTTGCTCCGTGGCCCGCGCCTGGCTGCCCCGGGCCCCCTGGGCAGAAAGCAGCGCCGAGCCTCCCCGGTGTCCCCTTCCCTCCCGGCGTCTAGGCGCCGTAGACACACGCGGGTGCGCGGGTCCGACTCTACGCTCACGAGCCCAAGATGCGTGGGTAGCCCGGGCAGGGAGTGTGTAATCCCCGTAAAAGCCCCGCTCCCGAAGCAGAAGCGACCCAGAGACGCCGGCCACCGAGATGGAGAAACGCAACAATTACCGTCAAGACCAATTCACGCCGCTCTCCCCTCCCGCCGGACTCTCGGGGAGGCCGCGGGACGCCGCGGTAGCACTAGCCGGAGGAGGAGACCACTCGCTGGCCACCCCACCCCGGTAGGATACACACAGAGAGAGCCAGGCGCGGGGCGGGGCGGGGGGCGGGGCCTAGTGCGGCTGGGCCAGTCCCGCACGCTAGTACCCTGCCCGACATCGAGCGGCGCCAATGGGCGGGAGGCGCCCGTCCTCCTCGCACTAGCCTCCTGTCCACGTCTTCCACAGTACACAATGGCCCCAGAGGAAGGCCCGCTCGTTGCACGTCCCAAATGGAAAAGGATCTGGAGGCAGATGGGAGGACTGGACTGATTCGAGAACGAAAGTGGAAAAGGGAAAGGAAATGCAGGCACACGGGTTTTAACCAACGCGGCTGAGTTGTTCCCAAGTTAAGAGCCAAATGAACTAACAAACAGACCATTTTGAAAGAGAGAGTGAGAAACTGACAAGAGCGGGCACGGAAAGGAGGAGAGAGTTCACTTCTTTCGCTCGTAGCCTCTCATCTCTTCCAAGGGGGGTGGGGGTAGGGGTCCAAAGCTTTGTCTCGGGACATCTGTGCCTCCCGGCTCAGGCCCCGACCCTGCCACTCTCGGACCACAGCTGGGGGAGGACAGTGAACGGAGAAAGGGCGAAGTAACCCTTCGCGCTCCAGCGCCCGCAGACCCTTCTCTCTGGGGCGCTCGGTGTTCCGCTCCCCGGCGGACGCGCCTCCGCGGTTGTCTGCAATCCCAGCGCCCGGCTCCCTTGAGTCCCTCTTCCTCCTTCCTCGGCCCGGCCCGGGTCCTGACTTTAAATACCCCTCTCCAAAGTGTGACGGCGACAGCAGCTGGAAGCAGGGGCCGTCCCCTCTTGCTCCGTGGCCCGCGCCTGGCTGCCCCGGGCCCCCTGGGCAGAAAGCAGCGCCGAGCCTCCCCGGTGTCCCCTTCCCTCCCGGCGTCTAGGCGCCGTAGACACACGCGGGTGCGCGGGTCCGACTCTACGCTCACGAGCCCAAGATGCGTGGGTAGCCCGGGCAGGGAGTGTGTAATCCCCGTAAAAGCCCCGCTCCCGAAGCAGAAGCGACCCAGAGACGCCGGCCACCGAGATGGAGAAACGCAACAATTACCGTCAAGACCAATTCACGCCGCTCTCCCCTCCCGCCGGCCTCTCGGGGAGGCCGCGGGACGCCGCGGTAGCACTAGCCGGAGGAGGAGACCACTCGCTGGCCACCCCACCCCGGTAGGATACACACAGAGAGAGCCAGGCGCGGGGCGGGGCGGGGGGCGGGGCCTAGTGCGGCTGGGCCAGTCCCGCACGCTAGTACCCTGCCCGACATCGAGCGGCGCCAATGGGCGGGAGGCGCCCGTCCTCCTCGCACTAGCCTCCTGTCCACGTCTTCCACAGTACACAATGGCCCCAGAGGAAGGCCCGCTCGTTGCACGTCCCAAATGGAAAAGGATCTGGAGGCAGATGGGAGGACTGGACTGATTCGAGAACGAAAGTGGAAAAGGGAAAGGAAATGGAAGAAAAGAAGCAAGGCACTAAGGAATTGACCAATAAGGAGTGGGCGGGTGGGCGTGAACGTTGGGAACCCGAGCCAAACCCGTCTCGGGCTAAAAGGCGGGACTTCCTGCTTCGCTCACCTTCCTAGTCTTTTGTCTCATAGCAACAGAGTAGTGCCTAAGAGGGTGTTGCTTCTTTACTCTGGGCGGATCCGAGGCTGAAGAATTCATCTCCCTAGGGCTGCCAAACTTCTACCCAGGACAGCAGCCTAACAGGTTTAAGGCATGTCTTCTTGTGGACTAGCAAAAAAGAGGACACATTCAGCTTCTGAAAGGAAGTATCAGCCTTTCACAGAATAGAATAGCCTTTCACAAGGGTTAACACCTGATTGCCAACCAAAAGTTCCTTAATTTCTCAGAGCGTTTCCCTTTTACTGTTAGTTCTAGAGGAATTGCTGATCAAACATCAGGTTGATGAAGAAGTAAACAAATTGACAACGCAGGCCAAATTGCCTCTAGTAATCATGCCAAGGCAGTAAGAGAACCAGACCATAGGAACTGCTAATGTATACAGTGCACTTTTTCTATTTTTTTTATTGCAAGTTGTTGTATGAATGACAGAAGAGGAAAACGCTTTTGTATTTTGTCTGAGTTACCTTTACTCTGTGTCTGCCATTCTCTCCCAGCCTTTGTAATCTCTCTGTGGCTCCATCCCAGTGTCATTAGAAAAGCCTACAGCTGGCTGCTTTTAAAAGCTACTGTGCTAGGGTCCTTTCAACAAGATCACAGATTAAACAAATTTCTTCTATTAACTCCAGCCCCGACCCAGGTGTTACTAGCAATTGCTCTGGATTGTTGGGACTTGGAATTTTCTTTCCGTCTCAGTTGGCTGTGTCGAAACTTTATAGCTTGGGTTTCTTAGATGTCGTAACATTTCGTTAATTTTAAAAGTATTTTAAAAAAAAAACTTTGTCTCTAACCAGTTAACCCGATAAAATGTTTATCAATAGTTGTAACCACTTTCTAGTTAAATAACCATTTTAGGTCAATGATAAGGACTGTCAAGGAGCCTGACTTCTTGTAAACATTCTTTACAACCCTAAATTCAGATAGTTAAGGTTTTAATTTGATTAAAACAGGCAAAACATGCTCTTTGCAGCTAGTTGGGTGATAAAATGTGGTTCAGGAAGTAATTTTGTTTCTTTGCCATAACTTCTATGTCAATAATTAAAAAGTAGTTCCTTGTTTTCACATTGTGTTTATCTATAAAATACTGGCTTCTCTGTATCTTTACTCAAAGAAACATTAGCTACACTTACTAAAAGGAGACAACAACAACAACAACAAAAAAACTTATTTGATCACTTTTTAAATAAATCCCCAAAGAATATATGTATAGAAGGTTTTTCAGTATGTAGAAAAAGAATTGCTTGAGGAGACATAACAACTAAGAATATATATTACTCATATTCATATCTAGATAAACAGAATAAATAAAATACATGTTTTCGCATGTGGCATTCTTTTGATGTGAGCTTTGCGACTGAAAGGGATAACTTAAGAAAAAAGCACTGACTACAGTATCAAGCATATCATATTGATATAAATTACAAATTTGGAGAGGTATGGTTTTTTATATATATAATATATATATAACTCACAATACACAACACACACATAATATGCCTCATATATTATATATAATACCAAGAAATTACAGCTTCATTTTCCACTGTTTTGTCAGAGCCATCTTGAGTCCAAGTTACGTTCTGGTGTAACAGAGTTTCCATTTGAGCCCAAACTCAATTCAGGATTTACTTATGTCTGATGAACTGAGAGAATGGTAGTCTTCCCAGCCAACTATAAGCATGAGTTGATGTCTGTGAAAAGATTAACAAATTTCTTCTATTAACTCCAGCCCCGACCCAGGTGTTACTAGCAATTGCTCTGGATTGTTGGGACTTGGAATTTTCTTTCCGTCTCAGTTGGCTGTGTCGAAACTTTATAGCTTGGGTTTCTTAGATGTCGTAACATTTCGTTAATTTTAAAAGTATTTTAAAAAAAAAACTTTGTCTCTAACCAGTTAACCCGATAAAATGTTTATCAATAGTTGTAACCACTTTCTAGTTAAATAACCATTTTAGGTCAATGATAAGGACTGTCAAGGAGCCTGACTTCTTGTAAACATTCTTTACAACCCTAAATTCAGATAGTTAAGGTTTTAATTTGATTAAAACAGGCAAAACATGCTCTTTGCAGCTAGTTGGGTGATAAAATGTGGTTCAGGAAGTAATTTTGTTTCTTTGCCATAACTTCTATGTCAATAATTAAAAAGTAGTTCCTTGTTTTCACATTGTGTTTATCTATAAAATACTGGCTTCTCTGTATCTTTACTCAAAGAAACATTAGCTACACTTACTAAAAGGAGACAACAACAACAACAACAAAAAAACTTATTTGATCACTTTTTAAATAAATCCCCAAAGAATATATGTATAGAAGGTTTTTCAGTATGTAGAAAAAGAATTGCTTGAGGAGACATAACAACTAAGAATATATATTACTCATATTCATATCTAGATAAACAGAATAAATAAAATACATGTTTTCGCATGTGGCATTCTTTTGATGTGAGCTTTGCGACTGAAAGGGATAACTTAAGAAAAAAGCACTGACTACAGTATCAAGCATATCATATTGATATAAATTACAAATTTGGAGAGGTATGGTTTTTTATATATATAATATATATATAACTCACAATACACAACACACACATAATATGCCTCATATATTATATATAATACCAAGAAATTACAGCTTCATTTTCCACTGTTTTGTCAGAGCCATCTTGAGTCCAAGTTACGTTCTGGTGTAACAGAGTTTCCATTTGAGCCCAAACTCAATTCAGGATTTACTTATGTCTGATGAACTGAGAGAATGGTAGTCTTCCCAGCCAACTATAAGCATGAGTTGATGTCTGTGGGAGAACAAAGACCTGTTGGGATGAAACATCCTGGATGCTTCTAATAAAGACAGAAGAAATAGAACATAATAAAGAACTGAGGGCTATGAATAAAAACACTAAGAAATGATTTTGTAGGAGACACTGTGATACTCAGAGCATAAGCAGTAGTACTTCAAGATGACAGAATTGGGGCTTCCCTGGTCCAGGTCCAGTGGGTAAGGACACCACCTTGCAGTGCAGGGGCTGCCGCTTCTATCCCTGGCCTGGAAGATCCCACATGCCACGGAGTGGCTAGACCGATGTGTCCAACTACCAAGCCAGAGCTCTGGAGCGCATGCACCCAGAGCCAGTGCTCTGCAACAAGAGATGCCATTGTGATGGGAGGCCCACACAGGCCAAAGAACAAAGATAAATAAATGAAAGATCAATAGAAATGGCCAAAAAACCAAACAATACATGTAGGGTGAATGCACTATGTTTCAGAAGCATGGTGACTTGTAATCTAGAGAGAACTTGGGTATGACATCTTTACAGGAGAGGAGCATTTGCCTGGAGGATCCTGGCATGAGGGAGAAAGATGGCAGGAGGCAGAGTCTCCCTTCCAAGCACCATAACAGCCAATAAGTGAATAATATAAATAAACTGATTATAAGTTTATGTGAGACCCTTCCCTCAGGACTCCCCAAAAATACTAGGAGATGCTATGGCAGGGGTACTGAGAAATTCTATAATGGCAGATATGATCCCTTGTCATTTGAGAATTAATATTTGATGCTGAGCTTCCCCGGGGGCTCAGCAGTAAAGACTCCATCGGTGATGCAGAAGATGCAGGAGACACAGGTTGCATTCTTATCTCAGAAAGATCCCCTGGAGGGCATAGCAGCTCACTCCAGTATTCTTGCCTAGAGAATCCCCTGGACAGAGGAGCCTGATGGGCTATAGTCGATGGGATAGCAAAGAGTTGAACACAAGGGAAGCAACTGAGCACAGCTGCATGCACGCTTAATACTTGTACTCATGGACTGGCACTGTTTTAGAACATTTAAAAATCCTGTATTTAAACCAGGAAGAAAAATTTTAAAACAGAAGACACCTATTTGGGCAAATATTTACCCTTTTTCCACTTGATTCAATTTTTCTTTTGTTCTACTTTCTCCAAATTCACAGGTGACCCATGTGATATTAGACTAGTTGACCAAATAACGAAATCTTCCTATAACTTATCTGATCTATAAGTTGCCCCCCAAAAACTATTTGTTGAGTGAATTGACTATTTAAGGATATTGTACAGAAAATATACGGTTGTCCCTGTTTCTATGTGAATGGAGACTCCACTTTATTCATGATTTCAAACAAGACGTTACTTTTCCTAGCAGGTTGATTTCCAGTTCCCCTCCAACTCAAAATCAAAATGACACAACACAAAACACTAATTCCCAAGGGAGAATGTGGACACAAATTCACATTAGAGATAGAGATCGGTAAGAGAGAGATAATCTCACACTATAGATAGATAAGTAGATTATTACCTAGTCATAGGTAACAGGTTTACAAGTCCTCCCTTTTTAAGGGTGATAGATTTCCATCTTTCCCTAACAATACATACCATAGCTAGCAGTGAGGGATGCTGGTCTATAGATTCAGAGTCTGAGTACTAGTTTGAGATCAACTGGAATTCATAATATTAAACCACAAAAGAAACAGTGCCGTAAACAAGAGTGAATCCTACTTCTTCCACACATAGAAAAAGTCTGAAAGTAGAAATAACAGGTAAGAATGATGGATCCACAATGACTTTCAAGGACCAAAGTTCCTGTCTTTCCTCTGTATCATCCCAGCACCTTGTTTCTCACTGTCAGATCACCGTACGCTCCAAAGGGGCTACTGGTGCTTTCAGGCTAAAAGCTAAGAACAAACGTAGAAGAGTATATAAAACTCCTCCCTGAATCAGTTTCCCTTAATTTTCAGAGAACTTCCACAAATATTTCTCTTTAATCGCTCAAGGCCAGAACTCAGTCTGATGCCCAGACTCAGTTTCTAAAATGTCTGGAAAGCAATGTGTTTTTAATTATAGAATGCAATGCAACCAGCTAAAACTTTTTAAGTTTTGTTTCTAAAGAGAAAGAGGTGAAAAATGTTTAGCAAGAAACCAGTAAATACTATTACAAAGGTCTTGTTCAAGAATTCAACTTTAACTCAAGATTGCAGATGGTACGAGATGATAAAAATGTGAAATACCAGATAACATATATCTTTTATATAGTATGTTATATATATATTTGTATATGAGATATACATGAGACATTTAAATATGTGGGGTACATATGATATAAGTATGTATATGTATATGTGGGGAATAAACCTACTACTTTGCCTCTGTCTTTATTCTTTTGTACCCATATTGCATTCTATTTAGTTCATAGTACATTTTCCATGTTCCCTAATATGCCTTGATTCAGAGAAATATGGACAATTTTCTTTTTCAACAGTTTGTATGAAGAATGTAAAACCAGGTATAATTTGTCATAATAAGTTATCTACAGTCCTTACACATTTTGATTTATACCATGTTAACATCAAATAGAATTTTTATTTTTTTATTAAACAAAATGTAAATTCAGAATTGCAAGGCTGAAGGGGATCTCTTTGCTGATCACATCACTCAGTTTGGCAGATTTGGAAACTGGCTAACTTATTCAAGGTGATTGGACACTAAAAAGTATAGAAAATAAACTCAAATTCACAGGAGATTAATGTGTAGTATAAAAAGTATGTAATTGTGTGAAGAATATAACTGCTAATCAGACCAGTATTAATACAGACCAGCTATATATTCATTTATCTTCTCAAAGACCCAAATAAAGGCCAGAAATTTTGAAAATGAATGTGCAAATCAGAAGCGAATTGTAGGAATAGCTCTAATAATGTGAATATCTAATATATTCCAACCCTACAGAAAGTCTTCTCTACTGGTTTCACAATTTCCTATTCTCAGTGTATGATAATTATCCTTTCTATTTTAAATCTCTTTATTGTTTCAGGACAAAGCATCTGTTAGGTATCCATCTTTATCATCTGTAACTTCTAACTGTTCACTTATTTATTCAATAAATATTTTTTGAGCATCTAATATATGCCAGACATGAAGGAATACAAAGATGACTAAGCACCAGTCACTGTTTCCAAAAACAAAGCAAAACATCCCTCTGTGATGAGGGAGGCATATAAAAGATTATTATAAATTATATCAAGCAGTAAAAACTAATTTCTTCAAGCAGAGATCATTATGAGAAACTAAGGAAAGGCACTTAACTCAGCTTGGAAAAATTGATCACAGAGTCTAGATTTGCAAAAGAAACAGGATTAAAATTTTAACACAAAAGGATACTCTATCAGAGGGGACCTCAATAGAAAGGGCATAAAAGAAAGAAAATAAATACAAATGTACAGGAAATAAGTGAGTTCATTTTGTGGGAAGCAGAGAAAGGCAAATAAAAGGCAAAAAGTTTCAAGTGATAAGTAAGTTAAAATAAGGCCTCAGATGCTCAGTTGAAGAACTTGGGTTTGGTCCTTTTTTTGATGGGAAATCATTAAGGTGTTTTAAACCAGGGGAGAGTGTATTGCATAGAAGGGCAAGGGAAATGGCACTTTAACATTTATATTTCTGAATGTTCACCCAGATGGTCCGATTGATAATGGAAGGCAGAAGGTTGATATGGAGGCAGGGAGACCAGTCAGGACATATTCAATAAATAACGATGATGACCTAAAATGAGACAGTGAAACTGGAGATAAAGGATGAGTGACATATTTGAGAAATATTGAGAAAAGTGGTTTTCATTCCTGTCTGCCCATTAGAAAAACAAAGTACCAGGCTCCACTATCAGAGATTCTTATTTGATTGAGCTGGGATAGCTTTAAAGTTTCCCAGGTGACCCTAATTACCAACTGAGGGCGATCAGTTAATTAACCAGGTTAATCATTTCGGCCATCACTGCTAATTACAGAAATACAAAAAGTATAGAAAATGGAGGAATCAGGAATGATGGTCAGTATTCTAGGTTTAATGACTTGTCAAAAGATACTCTCAACAGGGCTTGCTTGGTGGTCCAGTGAGTAAGGAGTCTGCCTTGCAGTGCAAGGGGCACCAGTTTGATCCTGTCCTGGGAGGATCCCACATGCTGTGGAGCAGCTGGATAGGTGTTCCAGTTGCAGACCAGTGAGTGCTCTGGAGCGCATGCACCCAGAGCTGGTGCTCTGGGATGAGGGAGGCCACTGCAGTGGGAGGCTCACACATGCCAAAAAAATTAAAAGATGGATGAAAATAAATATAAATAAAAAGAAGCATGATGGGGAAAAGGAAAATAAAGATAGCCTCAACAACTAGTATAAAGAATATCAAAAAGACAGTCTATTTAGAGGAAAAGGAGAATTAATTTGATTTTTAAAAAAAGAAAAAATGTAAAAGACACCCAGTGAGTAAGCAGAAGGATAATTTAGTTAGATTATGGCATATATATGATCAGAAATTTGGCAACACAGACAACTGAGTCATATCTGAGACTTTAAGAAGCCATAAAGAGAGATTATATAGGATAAGAACACTGAGTTGAGAGTTGAACCTTGAGGATCAACATTCAGAGAAAAGCAGAGAGAAAAGAAATCACAGCAAAAAAAAAAAAAAAAAGAAGGTCACACAAGAAATTAGTTGAGTGTGGTATACTGAAAACCAGGAAAGTACAATAGTTCCATGGGACAAACAACAAAAAGCAGGAGAGTGGTCCAATTAAAAAAAAAAGATTAGAAAACGTCCATTGGCATTAGCAATTGAAGGGTCAGTGGGACCTTGGTAGGATCAATGTTAATTAAAGAATGCACTGACAGGAATGGGAGGTGAGGAAATAAAAGCCAAGTTTAGTCTATTAAGGAATACTATGAGGGTGGAGAAATGAGAGAAATTTCTTTGAAAGAAAGATTAAAGGACACCTTATCCTATGAGAATGAACTAAATAAAAAAAAAGACCACTGAGGATAAAAAAGTTGAGACAGGGAAATACATGAATAATAATATCTATAAAACTAGTGTTAATAATAACCCAGTTTCCAACTGAGGGCGATCAGTTAATTAACCAGGTTAATCATTTCGGCCATCACTGCTAATTACAGAAATACAAAAAGTATAGAAAATGGAGGAATCAGGAATGATGGTCAGTATTCTAGGTTTAATGACTTGTCAAAAGATACTCTCAACAGGGCTTGCTTGGTGGTCCAGTGAGTAAGGAGTCTGCCTTGCAGTGCAAGGGGCACCAGTTTGATCCTGTCCTGGGAGGATCCCACATGCTGTGGAGCAGCTGGATAGGTGTTCCAGTTGCAGACCAGTGAGTGCTCTGGAGCGCATGCACCCAGAGCTGGTGCTCTGGGATGAGGGAGGCCACTGCAGTGGGAGGCTCACACATGCCAAAAAAATTAAAAGATGGATGAAAATAAATATAAATAAAAAGAAGCATGATGGGGAAAAGGAAAATAAAGATAGCCTCAACAACTAGTATAAAGAATATCAAAAAGACAGTCTATTTAGAGGAAAAGGAGAATTAATTTGATTTTTAAAAAAAGAAAAAATGTAAAAGACACCCAGTGAGTAAGCAGAAGGATAATTTAGTTAGATTATGGCATATATATGATCAGAAATTTGGCAACACAGACAACTGAGTCATATCTGAGACTTTAAGAAGCCATAAAGAGAGATTATATAGGATAAGAACACTGAGTTGAGAGTTGAACCTTGAGGATCAACATTCAGAGAAAAGCAGAGAGAAAAGAAATCACAGCAAAAAAAAAAAAAAAAAGAAGGTCACACAAGAAATTAGTTGAGTGTGGTATACTGAAAACCAGGAAAGTACAATAGTTCCATGGGACAAACAACAAAAAGCAGGAGAGTGGTCCAATTAAAAAAAAAAGATTAGAAAACGTCCATTGGCATTAGCAATTGAAGGGTCAGTGGGACCTTGGTAGGATCAATGTTAATTAAAGAATGCACTGACAGGAATGGGAGGTGAGGAAATAAAAGCCAAGTTTAGTCTATTAAGGAATACTATGAGGGTGGAGAAATGAGAGAAATTTCTTTGAAAGAAAGATTAAAGGACACCTTATCCTATGAGAATGAACTAAATAAAAAAAAAGACCACTGAGGATAAAAAAGTTGAGACAGGGAAATACATGAATAATAATATCTATAAAACTATGTACACAGATTTATTATAATCACATTTCTAGAGATGGTAAGATGCTGAAGTCAATCATGGTTGATGGTTTTCAACTCTACTGGATGACCTAATAGACAAAACTGCTGTCTCAGATTGAAGGAAACTTGAGAATGATGAAAATTTTAAGTTGAAGAAAAGGAAAAGGACAGGTATTAAATGAAAGACTGAGAATCCATTCTAAAGATTCAATGGAATTTGAAGACAATGCATTGAGTAGTGGTGCCAACCTGGCAGGATCTATAAGTTTCTCTAGCAGGGCACTCGGAAAAGAAGACTGTAGCTTCAAAACAGGCTTGTGCTTTGATTGAGCATGTGCTGCAGAAATACTGGATTTGCCAAAACATTCAGTTAGGGAGTACATTATTTAATAAAGTTCTTGATGAAAATGAAAAATGTGTCTTTTATTTTTACCTAAAGCTGAACAAACTTTTTGGCAACCCAATATAAGAATGAAAGATATCAAGACTTTTTGTGAAAGAGCACTTCAGATGGTCATCTATGGGACTCGATATGAGTCAGGAAGGAAGCAACAGCACATAGAGGCGAAGAGTTGTCTCTTTAATGTGGTACATGCCTTGGCCTGCCAGGAATGCCATGTCATAATAATCCAATCCAAAAGAAAGTATTCTCATGTACGTGTGCACGAGCTTCTGTAAAATTTTTACATTTATTATGTATGGCATTCTATTTCATTCGATGTACTTTTAGGTATAGCTGGGTGTATTTTTTGTTGGGGGGGTTGAGGAGGGAGGGGGGAGGGCAGGCCACTTTTATTAGTCTTTCATTTGTCTATTTTTCATCCATCTTTGTTCTTTTTGGCCCGTGTGGGCCTCCCATCACAGTGGCCTCTGTTGTCGCAGAGCACCGGCTCTGGGCGCATGTGCTCCAGAGCTCCGGCTTGGTAATTGGACACATTGGTCCAGCCGCTCCGTGGTACGTGGGATCTTCCCAGGCCAGGGCTCGAACCGGCGCCCCTTGCACTGCAAGGCGGTGTCCTTACCCACTGGACCACCAGGGAAGCCCTAGCTGGGTGTATTTAAATACTACATTTGTTTTGTAGAAAATATTATATTCTTGTGATCAACATAAAATAGGAAATAAGATACTTTCTCACATTAATAAAAGATTTCTTTTAAATGATTTTGGTTATATATTTTTTGACAAAATAATGAAACATTAAAAAACAAAACTATTAAATTCATTTTACTACTTGCAAATGTATGAGTTACCCCGGATTATAAAAGAAATTAAAAAAAACCCAAAGGGTTATTCGCTTTTTATCTAATTGTATATTCTGACCACTAGCTAACTTTGTACGTGTTTACACAATGCTATGTGAAACAATAATCACCTAGAAAAGAAAGTGGCTTTACAAGATACAGAAACAGAGGACCCACCAAGGACAACTTTCTGGACTATTACATGCCCTACTATGTGACATTTTAATTCCTTGGCTTGTGAGTAAAGGGGATATATTCACTTGTGGATTGAGCATGTGCTGCAGAAATACTGGATTTGCCAAAACATTCAGTTAGGGAGTACATTATTTAATAAAGTTCTTGATGAAAATGAAAAATGTGTCTTTTATTTTTACCTAAAGCTGAACAAACTTTTTGGCAACCCAATATAAGAATGAAAGATATCAAGACTTTTTGTGAAAGAGCACTTCAGATGGTCATCTATGGGACTCGATATGAGTCAGGAAGGAAGCAACAGCACATAGAGGCGAAGAGTTGTCTCTTTAATGTGGTACATGCCTTGGCCTGCCAGGAATGCCATGTCATAATAATCCAATCCAAAAGAAAGTATTCTCATGTACGTGTGCACGAGCTTCTGTAAAATTTTTACATTTATTATGTATGGCATTCTATTTCATTCGATGTACTTTTAGGTATAGCTGGGTGTATTTTTTGTTGGGGGGGTTGAGGAGGGAGGGGGGAGGGCAGGCCACTTTTATTAGTCTTTCATTTGTCTATTTTTCATCCATCTTTGTTCTTTTTGGCCCGTGTGGGCCTCCCATCACAGTGGCCTCTGTTGTCGCAGAGCACCGGCTCTGGGCGCATGTGCTCCAGAGCTCCGGCTTGGTAATTGGACACATTGGTCCAGCCGCTCCGTGGTACGTGGGATCTTCCCAGGCCAGGGATCCAACTGGCGCCCCTTGCACTGCAAGGCGGTGTCCTTACCCACTGGACCACCAGGGAAGCCCTAGCTGGGTGTATTTAAATACTACATTTGTTTTGTAGAAAATATTATATTCTTGTGATCAACATAAAATAGGAAATAAGATACTTTCTCACATTAATAAAAGATTTCTTTTAAATGATTTTGGTTATATATTTTTTGACAAAATAATGAAACATTAAAAAACAAAACTATTAAATTCATTTTACTACTTGCAAATGTATGAGTTACCCCGGATTATAAAAGAAATTAAAAAAAACCCAAAGGGTTATTCGCTTTTTATCTAATTGTATATTCTGACCACTAGCTAACTTTGTACGTGCTCTTACACAATGCTATGTGAAACAATAATCACCTAGAAAAGAAAGTGGCTTTACAAGATACAGAAACAGAGGACACACCAAGGACAACTTTCTGGACTATTACATGCCCTACTATGTGACATTTTAATTCCTTGGCTTGTGAGTAAAGGGGATATATTCACTTCTAGTATTCATTTGCATTAACTGGGTGCCGCATGTTGAAGAATCAGAAGGGGTACTAATCAAGCCCCATTTCTCTCATACCATCATCTAAAAACATCAACACTATTAAGTCCATTGTTAAAACTCTTCTCTCATGGGAAAGGAGATAGTCAACCAAGTCCAGAAAGCACAAAGAGTTCCATACAGGAGAAACCCCAGAAGAAACACACCAAGGCACATTCTAATCAAACTAACGCAGACTAAATATAAAGACAGATTACTAAAAGCAGCTAGGAGCAAACAACAAATAACATATAAAGGAAACCCCATACGTTTAACTGCGGATCTCTCAACAGAAACCCTACAGGCCAGAAGAGAATGGCAAGATACATTTAAACAGCTAAAAGAGAGTAACCTGCAACCACGAATTCTCTACCCAGCAAGAATCTCATTCAAAATCGATGGTGAAGTCAAAAGCTTCACAGAGAAGCAAAAACTAAAAGAATTCTGTACCACAAAACCAGCCCTACAACAAGTGTTAAAGGGCCTGATATAGCCAATAAATACAAGAGTAAGAGAAGCCTTACAAATCAAACCCCAAATTTCTAAGAAGATGACAATAGGAACATTCGTATCAATAATCACTTTGAACGTAAATGGACTAAATGCTCCAACCAAACGACACAGGCTGGCTGAATGGATCCAGAAGCAAGACCCATATATATGCTGTATACAAGAGACCCACTTCAGACCTAGAGACACTCATAGACTGAAAGTGAAAGGCTGGAAAAAGATATTTCATGCAAATGGAAATCAAAAGAAAGCTGGAGTAGCAATCCTTATATCAGACAAAATAGACTTTAAAGTAAAGAAGATTCTAAGAGACAAGGCAGGTCACTACATCATGATTAAGGGATCTATCCAAGAGGAAGACATAACAGTCATGAATATCTACGCACCCAACACAGGGGCACCTCAATACATAAGACAGGTACTTTCAGACATAAAAGAAGAAATCAACAATAACACAGTAATAGTAGGAGACTTTAACACTCCTCTCACACCAATGGACAGATCAACAAAACAGAAAATTAATAAAGAAACACAAGCCTTAAATGCCACACTGGAAAAGATGGACCTCATCGATATCTTTAGGACGTTCCATGCAAAAGCAGAAGAATACACTTTCTTCTCAAGTGCTCACGAAACATTCTCCAGGATAGACCACATCTTGGGCCACAAATCTAACCTCAGTCAGTTCAAGAAAACCGAAATTATATCAACCATCTTCTCGGACCACAATGCAATGAGACTGGAGATCAACTACCAGAAAAAAAACCCTAAAAACAGGAACACATGGAGATTAAACAATACATACCTAAAAAACCAACTGATCATTGAGGAAATCAAAGGAGAAATTAAACAATTCCTAGAAGAAAATGACAATGAACACACGACAGTGCAAAACCTATGGGATACTGCAAAAGCAGTTCTAAGAGGGAAATTTATAGCAATACAATCCCACCTCAAGAAACTAGGAAAATATGAAGCAGATGACCTAACCCTCCGCTTAAAACAGTTGGAGAAAGAAGAACAAAAACATCCCAGAGCCAGCAGAAGAAGAGAAATCATAAAGATCAGAGCAGAAATAAATGAGAAAGAAACAAAAGAGTTTTAAAAAGGGGCCTGATATAGCCAATAAATACAAGAGTAAGAGAAGCCTTACAAATCAAACCCCAAATTTCTAAGAAGATGACAATAGGAACATTCGTATCAATAATCACTTTGAACGTAAATGGACTAAATGCTCCAACCAAACGACACAGGCTGGCTGAATGGATCCAGAAGCAAGACCCATATATATGCTGTATACAAGAGACCCACTTCAGACCTAGAGACACTCATAGACTGAAAGTGAAAGGCTGGAAAAAGATATTTCATGCAAATGGAAATCAAAAGAAAGCTGGAGTAGCAATCCTTATATCAGACAAAATAGACTTTAAAGTAAAGAAGATTCTAAGAGACAAGGCAGGTCACTACATCATGATTAAGGGATCTATCCAAGAGGAAGACATAACAGTCATGAATATCTACGCACCCAACACAGGGGCACCTCAATACATAAGACAGGTACTTTCAGACATAAAAGAAGAAATCAACAATAACACAGTAATAGTAGGAGACTTTAACACTCCTCTCACACCAATGGACAGATCAACAAAACAGAAAATTAATAAAGAAACACAAGCCTTAAATGCCACACTGGAAAAGATGGACCTCATCGATATCTTTAGGACGTTCCATGCAAAAGCAGAAGAATACACTTTCTTCTCAAGTGCTCACGAAACATTCTCCAGGATAGACCACATCTTGGGCCACAAATCTAACCTCAGTCAGTTCAAGAAAACCGAAATTATATCAACCATCTTCTCGGACCACAATGCAATGAGACTGGAGATCAACTACCAGAAAAACCCTAAAACAGGAACACATGGAGATTAAACAATACATACCTAAAAAACCAACTGATCATTGAGGAAATCAAAGGAGAAATTAAACAATTCCTAGAAGAAAATGACAATGAACACACGACAGTGCAAAACCTATGGGATACTGCAAAAGCAGTTCTAAGAGGGAAATTTATAGCAATACAATCCCACCTCAAGAAACTAGGAAAATATGAAGCAGATGACCTAACCCTCCGCTTAAAACAGTTGGAGAAAGAAGAACAAAAACATCCCAGAGCCAGCAGAAGAAGAGAAATCATAAAGATCAGAGCAGAAATAAATGAGAAAGAAACAAAAGAAACAATAGTAAAGATAAATAAAACAAAAAGCTGGTTCTTTGAAAAGGTAAACAAAATTGACAAGCCACTGGCCAGACTCATTAAGAAAAAGAGAGAGAAGAACCAGATCAACAAAATCAAACACGAAAAAGGAGAGATTACAACAGATAATGCAGAAATCCAAAGGATTCTAAGAGACTATTATGAGCAACTCTATGGCAACAAACTGGACAACTTGGAAGAAATGGACAGTTTCTTGGACAGGATTAATCTCCCAAGACTGAGCCAGGAAGAAACAGAAACTTTGAACAACCCAATCACAAGCTCAGAAATCGAATTTGTGATTAAAAATCTACCCAAAAATAAAAGCCCAGGACCAGATGGCTTCACAGCCGAATTCTACCAAACATTTAAAGAGGAGCTAATGCCTGTCCTTCTAAAACTCTTCCAAAAAATTGCACAGGAAGGAAAACTCCCAAACACATTCTACGAGGCCACCATCACCCTGATACCCAAACCAGGCAAAGACAACACAAAAAAGGAAAACTATAGGCCAATTTCACTGATGAACTTAGATGCCAAGATCCTCAACAAAATCCTAGCAAACAGAATTCAACGACATGTCAAAAAACTCATACATTATGATCAAGTTGGGTTCATCCCAGGCATGCAAGGCTTCTTCAACATCCGCAAATCAATCAACGTGATACACCATATCAACAAGTTGAAAGACAAAAATCACATGATCATCTCAATAGATGCAGAAAAAGCCTTCGACAAAGTACAACATCCATTTATGATCAAAACTCTTCAGAAAATGGGCATAGAAGGAACCTATCTCAACATAATAAAAGCCATCTATGAGAAACCTACAGCGAACATTATTGTTAATGGTGAAAAACTGAAAGCATTCCCTCTAAGATCAGGAACAAGACAGGGGTGCCCACTTTCACCACTGCTATTCAACATAGTCCTGGAAGTCCTAGCAACAGCAATAAGAGAAGAGAAAGAAGTCAAAGGAATCCAGATTGGAAAGGAAGAAGTCAAACTCTCTCTTTTTGCAGACGACATGATATTATACATAGAAAATCCCAAAGACACTATTACAAAACTACTAGAGTTAATCAATGAATTCAGCAAAGTTGCAGGATATAAAGTCAACACACAGAAGTCACTGGCATTCCTATACACAAACAATGAAAAATCAGAAAATGAAATCAAAGAGGCAATCCCCTTCACCATTGCAACCAAAAGAATCAAATATCTAGGAATAAACCTACCCAAAGAAACAAAAGAACTGTACACAGAAAATTACAAGACACTCATGAGAGACATTAAAGAAGACTTAAACAGATGGAGAGATATTCCATGTTCCTGGATTGGAAGAATCAATATTGTGAAAATGACCATACTTCCAAATATCATCTACAGATTCAATGCAATACCTATTCAACTACCACTGACATTTTTCACAGAACTAGACCAAATAATAGCACAGTTCATATGGAAACAGAAAAGACCTCGAATAGCCAAAGCAATCCTGAGGAAGAAAAATGGAGTTGGAGGGATCAGCCTCCCTAACTTCAGACTCTACTACAAAGCAACAGTTATCAAGACAGTATGGTACTGGCACAAAAACAGAACTATAGATCAATGGAACAAGATTGAGAACCCAGAGATCAACCCACGCACCTATGGGTACCTTATTTTTGATAAAGGAGGAGAAACTATAAAATGGGACAAAGACAGCCTCTTTAACAAGTGGTGCTGGGAGAATTGGACAGCTACATGCAAAAAAATGAAATTGGAACATTCCCTGACACCATACACTAAGATCAACTCAAAATGGATTAAAGACCTCAATGTAAGACCAGAAACCATCAAACTCTTAGAGGAGAATATAGGCAAAACCCTCAAGGACATCAATCAAAGCAAGATCTTCTCTGACCCACCAACTAAAATAGCAGAACTGAAAAGAAAAATGAACATATGGGACCTCATGAAACTTCAAAGCTTTTGTACAGCAAAAGAAATGACAAAAAAGTTCAACAGACACCCCACAGAGTGGGAGAAAATCATAGCAAATGAAACAACAGACAAAGAATTAATCTCCAAAATCTACAAGCAACTCAGACAACTCAGCATAGGGAAAATGAGCAGCCCAATCAAAAAATGGGAAAAAGATCTAAAGTGACGCCTCTCCAAAGAGGACATACAGATGGTCCAAAAATACATGAAACGATGCTCAACCTCGCTTATTATTAGAGAAATGCAAATTAAAACCACAATGAGATACCACCTCACACCTGTCAGAATGGCCATCATCAACAAATCGACAGACAACAAATGCTGGAGAGGGTGTGGAGAAAAGGGAACCCTCTTGCATTGCTGGTGGGAATGTAAACTGATACAACCTCTATGGAAGACAATATGGAGATTCCTTAAAAAACTAAAAATAGAAGCACCCTATGACCCAGCAATCCCACTATTAGGCCTGTATCCTGATGAAATCAAAACTGAAAGAGGCACCTTTACCCCAATGTTCATTGCAGCTCTCTATACAATAGCCAGAACATGGAAGCAACCTAGATGTCCATCGACAAATGAATGGATCCAGAAGCTCTGGTACATATATACAATGGAATACTACTCAGCTGTTAAAAGAAATGCAGAAGACTCAGTCCTAATGAGGTGGCTGGCTCTAGAACCTATCATAAAAAGTGAAGTAAGTCAAAAAGAGAAAGACAAGTATAGTATACTAACTCATATATATGGGATCTAGTAAGATGGTCATGATAACACACGCAGTGAACTCATGAAAAAACAGAATAGACATAAAGACATTGTGGAGACCGAACAATGGGAGGGAGTAACATGGGAACCTATACTGTCATGTGTAGAAAAGTTAGCTATTGTCATTGTGCTAGGGGAATAGGAGTACCTACAATCACTTGGAGTGATGGTCTGGAGGGATGGGGGGGGAACTGGGTGGGGGGAAGTTCAAGGGATCTGCATCTGATTGATCTGGGAACATACATGTACAAAAATAAATAAATAAATTCATTAATTAAAAAAAAAAAAAAAAAACTCTTCTCTCCATCAGCTGTCTGCATTTCTCAAGAGACTTGTTATCAGACTATACCACTCATGAACTGGATCTCCAGTGTTTTCAATCAGAACTGAACCTCAGTATGAAAGAAATCATCTGGTCATTTTCAATGATTTCCCATTGAGCACTCCACCCTCACTTCACAGTGTTACCCCATTCACATTTGGCTACATCTCACTCACACACACACACACACCCCTTCATGTGGCCCATCTGAACAAACACGCTTTACTTAACCAATCCCAAGTTTCTAGGACTCATTTATTTGTGTGCTTCAATGTCAGCTTACCTCCACTGTATGCACTGTATTCGGATTATAGTCCATCTTCCTTCAGGGAAGCTCCACTTCTCTTTTTCCTTTTCTCTCTCTTCTCTATTGCCCTATGCTTTAGTTCAATATTATCTTTTCCCAAATTATTACGTTCATTCTACGATAATAGGATGTCCTCATTGGGTAGTGTTTTATTTAGTGTCAGGCTTGGGTAGGGGTGATGATTTTGTTTACATCCACCCCTCCCCACCACCATCAGACCTCTCCCACAGAAAGTCACTTAGACCACTAACATTCTTTTTTCCCTGTCACATCTTACATTTGTTTTGCTTGTTGACCAGAAACTCTGGTACATATATACAATGGAATACTACTCAGCTGTTAAAAGAAATGCAGAAGACTCAGTCCTAATGAGGTGGCTGGCTCTAGAACCTATCATAAAAAGTGAAGTAAGTCAAAAAGAGAAAGACAAGTATAGTATACTAACTCATATATATGGGATCTAGTAAGATGGTCATGATAACACACGCAGTGAACTCATGAAAAAACAGAATAGACATAAAGACATTGTGGAGACCGAACAATGGGAGGGAGTAACATGGGAACCTATACTGTCATGTGTAGAAAAGTTAGCTATTGTCATTGTGCTAGGGGAATAGGAGTACCTACAATCACTTGGAGTGATGGTCTGGAGGGATGGGGGGGGAACTGGGTGGGGGGAAGTTCAAGGGATCTGCATCTGATTGATCTGGGAACATACATGTACAAAAATAAATAAATAAATTCATTAATTAAAAAAAAAAAAAAAAAACTCTTCTCTCCATCAGCTGTCTGCATTTCTCAAGAGACTTGTTATCAGACTATACCACTCATGAACTGGATCTCCAGTGTTTTCAATCAGAACTGAACCTCAGTATGAAAGAAATCATCTGGTCATTTTCAATGATTTCCCATTGAGCACTCCACCCTCACTTCACAGTGTTACCCCATTCACATTTGGCTACATCTCACTCACACACACACACACACCCCTTCATGTGGCCCATCTGAACAAACACGCTTTACTTAACCAATCCCAAGTTTCTAGGACTCATTTATTTGTGTGCTTCAATGTCAGCTTACCTCCACTGTATGCACTGTATTCGGATTATAGTCCATCTTCCTTCAGGGAAGCTCCACTTCTCTTTTTCCTTTTCTCTCTCTTCTCTATTGCCCTATGCTTTAGTTCAATATTATCTTTTCCCAAATTATTACGTTCATTCTACGATAATAGGATGTCCTCATTGGGTAGTGTTTTATTTAGTGTCAGGCTTGGGTAGGGGTGATGATTTTGTTTACATCCACCCCTCAACCACCATCACCACCGCATCAGACCTCTCCCTCACAGAAAGTCACTTAGACCACTAACATTCTTTTTTTTCCCCTGTCACATCTTACATTTGTTTTGCTTGTTGACCAGAAACAAGTATCTATTTCTGATACTAAAAAGGGAGCTCACAGAGGCTTCATATAGATATTTAATCTTTGTTACTAATGTAAAACCAGTTATATTTTTAAATTATGGTTTAATGACCAACAAGCAAGGTCAAGAGGCAGAGACTTCAGTCAGGAGATATGTGTAGCTTTTATTTTCTATAGTAATGAACAGGAAAAGACAGGAATAATACTTACCTATAAAATACAGACCAAAAGCTCTCTTACTAGCTGAAGTTGCATCTAAGTAGGAAGAAAAATGAATGCAAAAATAAAAGGTAGCATTTTGGAAAGCATCCTCTGGGAAGGGACTAAGGTGATGAGCACAATTGATTTCCTACTCTTCTTCCCCGTACACCTGCTCTCTAAATGACCTCTCTACAATTTTCATCTTATTCTCACAGGTCACCAGAAGATTGCTAAGAAGGCAATCAAAATTGTGAACATTGATTTTTTTAATGTACATAAAAGGATAAATGATAAGATGGTTTGAACTGAATGTCGACAGCAGACAGAAAGACCTAACTACCACCTGCCAAAGTTAGTCAATTTCCTAAAGGAACATTAGGAAAAAAAAGTTTATAAAAATTCTAGGGGAAAATAACCACTTCAGCTCTTCTCAGTGGCTATATTTTGAAAGACTTTTTTTCCAGTTTCAAAGCAGTAAGAAATAAAGAAAAGAGAAAGGAAGAAAGAGAATGAGAAAGAAAGAAAGGAAAAAGAGAAAGAAAGGGAAAGAAAGAAAGAAGTAGGATGAAGGAAATCAAAATTGTTCATAGCCTCTAAGTCTCTTTTGTCTCTTCCTTTCTTGTTTTTTAAAGCGTTAAATAATTTTACTGTGGCATCAGTGTATGTAAAAAGTAGCTAGAGAGACTTTGCTCTGGGTCAGGTGCAAGGTAATTTTTGCACAAAATGAGTTTTCCTTGGCAGAGCTAAAAATAATAAATTGATATAGCTCATTCATCTTTCAAGCAAGCTTCTTTTCTAAATTCTGGCGTAGACAGCTTATCCTGTGCCTCGTAACCAAAATGCACCCAATAGAAGTATTTTCTCCTGCCTGCAGATACTGACAGAGAATTACCACATACATTTTTAATCTAATGTTGTAGAAAATGTTGTTGTGGAATTCAGATTACAATATGCACAATTAAGTAATTTTATTGGTAGAAAATGAACAGGGCTACAATGCATACCTGGAGTTTCTCTCATACAAACTATAAACTGGCTGCTACTGGTTTGATCAACAAATGCTTCATATAAATATATGACTACAGTGTCTACTACAAAAGTAAGAAAAAAAAAGCCACATGTTTAACTAGAGTAAGAGAAGTAAGGGAATGCCTCATGGAGTAAGTAAGCTAAACCTTGCACTGTATTGAAGATTATGTTATGGAAGGAAGAACACACAAGCTGAAAGGTGATGATAAAGGTTAGGGAATGGAGCAGGAAGCATAAAGATAATCAAATTTCTGTGTCCAAGGGAAAGAAAGGTTTCAGTCCCTATGCCAGAAAGTTCACAGTTAAAATGACAAAATCCAACAGATAACAAAAGCTAAATTATGGAAGTTTTTAATGATATAATTGGGAGTTTGCACTAATTTTTAATGTACATAAAAGGATAAATGATAAGATGGTTTGAACTGAATGTCGACAGCAGACAGAAAGACCTAACTACCACCTGCCAAAGTTAGTCAATTTCCTAAAGGAACATTAGGAAAAAAAAGTTTATAAAAATTCTAGGGGAAAATAACCACTTCAGCTCTTCTCAGTGGCTATATTTTGAAAGACTTTTTTTCCAGTTTCAAAGCAGTAAGAAATAAAGAAAAGAGAAAGGAAGAAAGAGAATGAGAAAGAAAGAAAGGAAAAAGAGAAAGAAAGGGAAAGAAAGAAAGAAGGGGATGAAGGAAATCAAAATTGTTCATAGCCTCTAAGTCTCTTTTGTCTCTTCCTTTCTTGTTTTTTAAAGCGTTAAATAATTTTACTGTGGCATCAGTGTATGTAAAAAGTAGCTAGAGAGACTTTGCTCTGGGTCAGGTGCAAGGTAATTTTTGCACAAAATGAGTTTTCCTTGGCAGAGCTAAAAATAATAAATTGATATAGCTCATTCATCTTTCAAGCAAGCTTCTTTTCTAAATTCTGGCGTAGACAGCTTATCCTGTGCCTCGTAACCAAAATGCACCCAATAGAAGTATTTTCTCCTGCCTGCAGATACTGACAGAGAATTACCACATACATTTTTAATCTAATGTTGTAGAAAATGTTGTTGTGGAATTCAGATTACAATATGCACAATTAAGTAATTTTATTGGTAGAAAATGAACAGGGCTACAATGCATACCTGGAGTTTCTCTCATACAAACTATAAACTGGCTGCTACTGGTTTGATCAACAAATGCTTCATATAAATATATGACTACAGTGTCTACTACAAAAGTAAGAAAAAAAAAGCCACATGTTTAACTAGAGTAAGAGAAGTAAGGGAATGCCTCATGGAGTAAGTAAGCTAAACCTTGCACTGTATTGAAGATTATGTTATGGAAGGAAGAACACACAAGCTGAAAGGTGATGATAAAAGGTTAGGGAATGGAGCAGGAAGCATAAAGATAATCAAATTTCTGTGTCCAAGGGAAAGAAAGGTTTCAGTCCCTATGCCAGAAAGTTCACAGTTAAAATGACAAAATCCAACAGATAACAAAAGCTAAATTATGGAAGTTTTTAATGATATAATTGGGAGTTTGCACTAATTTTATAGTCAAAGCAAAATTTAAAGGTTACTGAAGAGATAAAAGCACAATAAAATCAGTATTTGACATTAGTGTGAAATGAAGGACGAGTAGCAAGTCCCTTGGTAGGAGGCTGTTGACCTGGTTTGGATGTGACCAGTTTAAAGTCTGGTACAGTATGGCAGCTCTAGCAAAAGGAAAAAGCTAGACATAATTTAAAGAAAGATCATTACTTTTAACTCTTCATTGAATATTATTTTAAGGGGAAGTAAAAATAACATATGCACACACATGTATTTGATAAAAATAAGTCAGTCAAGAAGGAGAGACTTGGGATTAGAATGAGTTCATTTTTATACGCCTTGGTTTGTGGCTATATTAGGTGATTAAAAAAGGTCTTTTTCATCCATGCACGCCTATGTTCACAGCAGCACTATTCACAAGATCCAAGTCATGGAAACAACCTAAATGTCCATCAATAGATGAATGGATTGTTTCTCAGCCTTTTGGCTAAGATCAAGTGTAGTAACAGATGGAATGGATAAAGAAGATGAGGTACATGTATACAATGGGGTATTAATCATAAAAAAAAAACAAAATAATGCTATTTGCAGCAATATCAAGGCAACCAGAGATTCTCTTATTAAGTGAAGTAAGTCAGAAAGAGAAACACAAATACCAAATGATAGCACTTATATGTGGAATCTAAAATATGGCACAAATGAACCTATCCACAAAAGGAAAGAGACTCAGACACAGAGAACAGACTCATGGTTGCCAAGGGCGTGGGTGGTGAGACAAGGAAGGACTGGGAGTGTGGGATTAGTAAATGTAAACTATTATACACAGAATGGAAAAACAACAAGGTCTTACTCTATAGCACAGAGAACTATATTCAGTATCCTGTTATCAACCATAGTGGAATTGAAAGGTGATGATAAAAGGTTAGGGAATGGAGCAGGAAGCATAAAGATAATCAAATTTCTGTGTCCAAGGGAAAGAAAGGTTTCAGTCCCTATGCCAGAAAGTTCACAGTTAAAATGACAAAATCCAACAGATAACAAAAGCTAAATTATGGAAGTTTTTAATGATATAATTGGGAGTTTGCACTAATTTTATAGTCAAAGCAAAATTTAAAGGTTACTGAAGAGATAAAAGCACAATAAAATCAGTATTTGACATTAGTGTGAAATGAAGGACGAGTAGCAAGTCCCTTGGTAGGAGGCTGTTGACCTGGTTTGGATGTGACCAGTTTAAAGTCTGGTACAGTATGGCAGCTCTAGCAAAAGGAAAAAGCTAGACATAATTTAAAGAAAGATCATTACTTTTAACTCTTCATTGAATATTATTTTAAGGGGAAGTAAAAATAACATATGCACACACATGTATTTGATAAAAATAAGTCAGTCAAGAAGGAGAGACTTGGGATTAGAATGAGTTCATTTTTATACGCCTTGGTTTGTGGCTATATTAGGTGATTAAAAAAGGTCTTTTTCATCCATGCACGCCTATGTTCACAGCAGCACTATTCACAAGATCCAAGTCATGGAAACAACCTAAATGTCCATCAATAGATGAATGGATTGTTTCTCAGCCTTTTGGCTAAGATCAAGTGTAGTAACAGATGGAATGGATAAAGAAGATGAGGTACATGTATACAATGGGGTATTAATCATAAAAAAAAAACAAAATAATGCTATTTGCAGCAATATCAAGGCAACCAGAGATTCTCTTATTAAGTGAAGTAAGTCAGAAAGAGAAACACAAATACCAAATGATAGCACTTATATGTGGAATCTAAAATATGGCACAAATGAACCTATCCACAAAAGGAAAGAGACTCAGACACAGAGAACAGACTCATGGTTGCCAAGGGCGTGGGTGGTGAGACAAGGAAGGACTGGGAGTGTGGGATTAGTAAATGTAAACTATTATACACAGAATGGAAAAACAACAAGGTCTTACTCTATAGCACAGAGAACTATATTCAGTATCCTGTTATCAACCATAGTGGAAAAGATCATTTAAAAAGAAAAAAAAGAATGTCTATATGTGAATAAGTGAGCCATTTTGCTATACAGCAGAGATTGGGACAACATTGTAAATCAACTATTCTTAAATTAAAAAATAATTTTTTAAAATGAGTTCTTATTCACAGTGGTCCACTGTCTTCTTCTGTATCATAATATCTACCAATATCTGACTAATGACCACAGTTTAATAGATGGGGAAAAATAATAGGAAACATCTCTATATAAAGAAGACCCAATACTTCAATTCAATATACACAACCCTTCTTGGGGATCTAATAGTCTTTGGTTAAACATCATAAGGGGGAATTCCATTCCCATATACACATTTCTGAATGTGAGAAGAAAGCTTTACCTTACACAGGGCTACAATCTGTGTACCCTGAGATAGCTTAGTGACTTCAAACCTGATACTTGGGACCATAGAGAAAAACACAAGTTTCCTTTTGGTTGAAAGCTCTTCAGTATACAAATTTGGCAGTATATGGTCCCCTGAGTCTGCTGTTCTTTAGAATAAATGACATAAGTTGATCCTGAAATTATCTGGCTTTAATCCTTTCACCTCTTGGTGTTTCTTCTTTGGCTATACTTCAATTTATCTGTTATTTCTTAAAATAATACACACATGTAAACAGGTAAGATACATTGATAAACTGTGGGCTTTGGGTGATTAGAATGTGTCAATGTAGGTTCATCAATGGGAAAAAAAAAATACCACTCTGGTAGAGCATGTTGATAATTGGCAAACGTATACATTTATGGGGGCAAGGAAATCATATGGAAAATATGTGTCCTTTCTTGTCAATGTTATTATAAACTTAAAACTGCTCTAACAAAATAAAATCTTAAGAAAATGATCAGATATGAGTACTCTTGCAAATACAGTCTCATTATATGTGGAATCTAAAATATGGTTGGGCCAAGGGCGTGGGTGGTGAGACAAGGAAGGACTGGGAGTGTGGGATTAGTAAATGTAAACTATTATACACAGAATGGAAAAACAACAAGGTCTTACTCTATAGCACAGAGAACTATATTCAGTATCCTGTTATCAACCATAGTGGAAAAGATCATTTAAAAAGAAAAAAAAGAATGTCTATATGTGAATAAGTGAGCCATTTTGCTATACAGCAGAGATTGGGACAACATTGTAAATCAACTATTCTTAAATTAAAAAATAATTTTTTAAAATGAGTTCTTATTCACAGTGGTCCACTGTCTTCTTCTGTATCATAATATCTACCAATATCTGACTAATGACCACAGTTTAATAGATGGGGAAAAATAATAGGAAACATCTCTATATAAAGAAGACCCAATACTTCAATTCAATATACACAACCCTTCTTGGGGATCTAATAGTCTTTGGTTAAACATCATAAGGGGAATTCCATTCCCATATACACTTTTCTGAATGTGAGAAGAAAGCTTTACCTTACACAGGGCTACAATCTGTGTACCCTGAGATAGCTTAGTGACTTCAAACCTGATACTTGGGACCATAGAGAAAAACACAAGTTTCCTTTTGGTTGAAAGCTCTTCAGTATACAAATTTGGCAGTATATGGTCCCCTGAGTCTGCTGTTCTTTAGAATAAATGACATAAGTTGATCCTGAAATTATCTGGCTTTAATCCTTTCACCTCTTGGTGTTTCTTCTTTGGCTATACTTCAATTTATCTGTTATTTCTTAAAATAATACACACATGTAAACAGGTAAGATACATTGATAAACTGTGGGCTTTGGGTGATTAGAATGTGTCAATGTAGGTTCATCAATGGGAAAAAAAAAATACCACTCTGGTAGAGCATGTTGATAATTGGCAAACGTATACATTTATGGGGGCAAGGAAATCATATGGAAAATATGTGTCCTTTCTTGTCAATGTTATTATAAACTTAAAACTGCTCTAACAAAATAAAATCTTAAGAAAATGATCAGATATGAGTACTCTTGCAAATACAGTCTCATTATAGAGGGTAGTTGGACAGCCATTTTACAGACTATGATATTATTAATACTAAACCAGCCTCTATGCCATTACCGTGGTCTGTCATATATAACTCCATATATAACACAAAAAGGTGTCCTGGATCAGGATTTGAGGAGAATATTCTTATCTTGTATATGTATCTTATATATTAGGTTTGTATTTTTTCATACATAATAATTTCTAATATGTAACTGTCAACTAGTTTGGGAAGCCTACCACTGTAGAAACAAAAATGTTTACTTGAAATTTGAAACAGAATGAGTGAGGTTTATTCCAAAGAGGCCTCAATGATATTTGATCATAAAATCCATGTTAAAAAGACAAATGGAATTAGACACAGTCATTAAAGCACAAAGTGTGAAAATAAGTATTTAATACATGCTAACTTTTCCAAATAGAGAAACAATTGGGGAGGAGTACTGAGATGGAATGAAATTTCTTTATATCAGTACAATTATAATCAATAACCTAACATGCTAAAAAAAAAAAATGGTAAGTACCTTAAGGGACCGCAATGGTAAGCTAGAGGGTTAATTTGATAGTAAACTTTTAAAAGTTGGATAGAAAGGCAAATGAAACGATCAGGAGAATGTTGCCTTAAAATATTTGTCTACCCATCAAACTATAAAATCAAAGGGGAGCCTGGAGGGGTGGGATGAGGGGGATATACATATGGCTAACCTGGGATCATATATATCTGTAAACAACAAAACTCTATAAAAGTAAAAAAAAAATTTTTAATTAAAAAAATAAATAAGAAGCTTACATAGAAAAAAAAATCAAAGGCGAAAAAGAGAGTAGTCTTAAATTGAAACAAAAATGCATTATTCCTTTCTCAAAGTGTTAACATTTTTAATAGACCAATAATTTTGTCTGAAGCTATTTTTCTCCTATAACTGAATGTTTTTGAGTAGTAATGGGAAGAAAATCTTTCAAAATCTTTTGTCTATGTTAAATAGTTAAATTGATTGCTTAATTTTAAATCAAAATATAATTATCATGAAACACTGACATTTCAATTTTATTGAATGCATATTTATTGGACATCTTTTATGTACAAATGGAGGTATGCTGATACACAAAGTCCAGCAAGAAAAAGTGTTGTATTCAAAATATTGAGTCTCAAGTATTCAAAACCTAGCTCAAATTATCTAACTCCATATATAACCCAAAGAGGTGTCCTGTATCATGATTTGAGGAGAATATTCTTATCTTGTATATGTATCTTATATATTAGGTTTGTATTTTTTCATACATAATAATTTCTAATATGTAACTGTCAACTAGTTTGGGAAGCCTACCACTGTAGAAACAAAAATGTTTACTTGAAATTTGAAACAGAATGAGTGAGGTTTATTCCAAAGAGGCCTCAATGATATTTGATCATAAAATCCATGTTAAAAAGACAAATGGAATTAGACACAGTCATTAAAGCACAAAGTGTGAAAATAAGTATTTAATACATGCTAACTTTTCCAAATAGAGAAACAATTGGGGAGGAGTACTGAGATGGAATGAAATTTCTTTATATCAGTACAATTATAATCAATAACCTAACATGCTAAAAAAAAAAAATGGTAAGTACCTTAAGGGACCGCAATGGTAAGCTAGAGGGTTAATTTGATAGTAAACTTTTAAAAGTTGGATAGAAAGGCAAATGAAACGATCAGGAGAATGTTGCCTTAAAATATTTGTCTACCCATCAAACTATAAAATCAAAGGGGAGCCTGGAGGGGTGGGATGAGGGGGATATACATATGGCTAACCTGGGATCATATATATCTGTAAACAACAAAACTCTATAAAAGTAAAAAAAAAATTTTTAATTAAAAAAATAAATAAGAAGCTTACATAGAAAAAAAAATCAAAGGCGAAAAAGAGAGTAGTCTTAAATTGAAACAAAAATGCATTATTCCTTTCTCAAAGTGTTAACATTTTTAATAGACCAATAATTTTGTCTGAAGCTATTTTTCTCCTATAACTGAATGTTTTTGAGTAGTAATGGGAAGAAAATCTTTCAAAATCTTTTGTCTATGTTAAATAGTTAAATTGATTGCTTAATTTTAAATCAAAATATAATTATCATGAAACACTGACATTTCAATTTTATTGAATGCATATTTATTGGACATCTTTTATGTACAAATGGAGGTATGCTGATACACAAAGTCCAGCAAGAAAAAGTGTTGTATTCAAAAATATTGAGTCTCAAGTATTCAAAACCTAGCTCAAATTATCTAAAATTAAAAGGAAAGATGGTACATGGAGTGGTGCTCTTGGCTCAGGCTTAAGTGGTTTCCAGGTGCTCAAATATCCAGGTGTTGGTCCTATTTGTAAGCAAGCTCTCCCATGTGGGAGCAAGTTAGCCACTGGCAGTTCTAACTTTTCCTCATTCTCACAGCTCATTGTTTCTGTGAAGAGTCTCTCTTGCCCAATCAGTTTGAGGAAGCTCCCAGAGAAGGCTCTAATTAGAGCCTATATAAGGCTTATATTAAAAACACACCCCTGGGACTTCCCTGGTGGTCCAGTGGGTTAAGAGTCCACCTTGCAGTGCTAGGGGCACAGGTTCAATCTCTGGCCCAGGAAGATCCCACGTGCCTTGGGCAGCTGGGCTGGCCAGTGTGCCCAATTAGGAGCCAGCTTTCTGGAGTGCATGTGCCCAAAGCCGGTGCTCTGCAACAATAGAGTCCACTGCAATGGGAGGCTCACATATGCCAAAGAATAAAGATGGATGAAAAATAAGTGATGACTTAGAGGCAAAAAGAAAGAAAAATCTACCCCCCAAAAGAGTTCCTAAACCCAGAAAGTAGAAGTGCTTGAATAGAAGACCTCACTCCAACCTCAACCTCACTGAGAGTGGAGTGAAAAGTCTAGATGCTAATTAGACAAAAACAGTGTTCCCTTGGGTCTCTTGTGGTTACAAGAGATAAGATGACTAAGATCTGAAATTAGCTCTCATGCTACTGACCACTGCCTTCTAACTAGCTACCCAATCACATTAACCTTCAGTTTTTCATAAGGTGGAAATATAAATGGTTTGTTTCAGAAGATGGTGGAGTGTTTCACTGAGTGAAAATTCCCAAGACAACAATTTTCCTAGTTTTTCTTCTGCTGGCCCATCTACTTCTTGTTCTTCTGCTGCATCCTCCTCTCACAGATGATTTCTAATGTGGAAGTAAGTAGTGTTAACCCCTTTGGCCACCTCCTGCCCTTTTCCATTGACAACCTCTTTTTAAATGACCTCATCTACTCTCATTGACTTAAATATCATCCATATATCCATTATGAATACCCATCTCAAACTCTGACCTCTCCCTACAACATCAGAGTCCATATCCAAATTTGTACTTAATATTTAATGTTTAATAAATCTGAAACAGAACTTATGATAATCATAGACTCTCAAACCCACTTCTGTTAATGAACACAAGTTTGTATGTCTGATGCACAGAGAGGCCAAACAAACTGAAACATCTGAGTTTGAAGCAGAGAAAGATTTACTGCTGGGTCAAGCAAGGAGAACAGGTGGCTTATATTCAAAAACCCCTGAACTCCCCAAGGGTTTCAACAAAGCATTTTTTAAGGCAAGATGAGGCAGGAATGCCCCAGAGTATGTGATCAGTTTGTGCACAATTTTCTGACTGGTTGATGGTGATGTTAGGCGGTCTGGGGGCTAGGTGTTCATGATCCTCAAGTATTGAATAGTTAATTTCTTTCATGTGGTGGTGTTTTTAGCATCTGAAAAACTCAGGAAATAGGCATCAGCTGTTATCATCTAGGTCCTTCAAAGAGGAGCTAAAGCAGAGGATATGGGGTCTGCCCCAGGAAGGCCCCATAGAGTCCTGCTTGGTTACACTTCCTCCCTTGAGTTCCCCACCCCCGCCATTAATAAACAGCACTGCAATTGATGCAAATACTCAAGACACAAATCTAGAAATTATTCTTGACACTCCTTCTTTCTTCACCTTTCAAATCCACATCTCTAGCAAGTCATGTAAATTCTACTTTCAAAACTTATTCCAAATTCGTCCTCTCTCCATTTCAGGTATTAACAGCTCAGCCCAAGAAACCATTGTCTCTTAGATTGACTATGAGCATCATAATTGATCGTCCTTGCTTTCCTATGTCCTGTTTTCTGCAGAGCAGAACAGCCTGAGTATCTTGTTAAAATTCGACTTAGTTCACATCACACAAAACTTTTGTATTTTATTTTACTTTCCTCCTCAAATGGAATAAAAGTCCTCATCTCTAGTATCACCTACAGAGCCGACTTAATCGGGTTCCATTTTTTTCAGATTTCATCTTAGACCATTCCTATCCCTCACTCTCACTAGACCATTCCTGCCTGAGGGATTTCATTTCAGTTTCTCCTTTTGCTTCTTTCCCTTCACCTTCTCAGAACTGATTCCTTCTAGTGCGCTCTAAGTTTAAATGTCATCTGTGTAGGATGTTGTTGTGTAGGAAAAACTCACCTGCTATTTCTCTGCTATTCACTCAATATTCTTGTACTCTTCAGTGTATGGGAGTTTCTCCGCATATCTGCTTTTTTATTTATGCGCTATGTTTTCTCTCATTCAAATTTAAGCTCTGAGAACTGCAGGACATTGCTTATCTCACTGATTGTTTCTTCCCTAACACCTAACAAGTAGAGCAGAGGGGAAGCTTGGCAAATACTTACTGAATAAAGGAATGAAAATAAATGGTATGTAAAATGAAATAAAAAAAACTACCTCAGAAGGGATGTGATGTTAGGCGGTCTGGGGCTAGGTGTTCATGATCCTCAAGTATTGAATAGTTAATTTCTTTCATGTGGTGGTGTTTTTAGCATCTGAAAACTCAGGAAATAGGCATCAGCTGTTATCATCTAGGTCCTTCAAAGAGGAGCTAAAGCAGAGGATATGGGGTCTGCCCCAGGAAGGCCCCATAGAGTCCTGCTTGGTTACACTTCCTCCCTTGAGTTCCCCACCCCCGCCATTAATAAACAGCACTGCAATTGATGCAAATACTCAAGACACAAATCTAGAAATTATTCTTGACACTCCTTCTTTCTTCACCTTTCAAATCCACATCTCTAGCAAGTCATGTAAATTCTACTTTCAAAACTTATTCCAAATTGCTCCTCTCTCCATTTCAGGTATTAACAGCTCAGCCCAAGAAACCATTGTCTCTTAGATTGACTATGAGCATCATAATTGATCGTCCTTGCTTTCCTATGTCCTGTTTTCTGCAGAGCAGAACAGCCTGAGTATCTTGTTAAAATTCGACTTAGTTCACATCACACAAAACTTTTGTATTTTATTTTACTTTCCTCCTCAAATGGAATAAAAGTCCTCATCTCTAGTATCACCTACAGAGCCGACTTAATCGGGTTCCATTTTTTTCAGATTTCATCTTAGACCATTCCTATCCCTCACTCTCACTAGACCATTCCTGCCTGAGGGATTTCATTTCAGTTTCTCCTTTTGCTTCTTTCCCTTCACCTTCTCAGAACTGATTCCTTCTAGTGCGCTCTAAGTTTAAATGTCATCTGTGTAGGATGTTGTTGTGTAGGAAAAACTCACCTGCTATTTCTCTGCTATTCACTCAATATTCTTGTACTCTTCAGTGTATGGGAGTTTCTCCGCATATCTGCTTTTTTATTTATGCGCTATGTTTTCTCTCATTCAAATTTAAGCTCTGAGAACTGCAGGACATTGCTTATCTCACTGATTGTTTCTTCCCTAACACCTAACAAGTAGAGCAGAGGGGAAGCTTGGCAAATACTTACTGAATAAAGGAATGAAAATAAATGGTATGTAAAATGTAAAACACTACAGAAAAACACTACCTCAGACAGTTTACCTAATTGTTCATTAGGACAGGAAAGGTTAGGAAATTATTACTATCAATAGATTTACCCTGTAGGTACAATTATACCTTGTAATGACAGAAAGACAAAGGGAAATTATGTTTCCATAGAATATATATTATAAAAACTATTTATTCTTACTTTATATTAAAGCACTACTCTTAGGCAAGTCGCTATCAACTTGAGGTAATTTTGTACCCCTGAGCTATTTCAAATCCTTAAAGATGATGCTGTTGAAGTGCTACACTCAATATGCCAGCAAATTTAGAAAACTCAGCAATGGCCAAAGGACTGGAAAAGGTCAGTCCAATTCAGTACAAAAGAAGGTCAATGTCAAAGAATGTTCAAACCACTGAACAATTGCACTCATTTCACGTGCGAGCAAAGTAATGCTCAAAATCCTCCAAGTTAGGCTTCAACAGTATATAAACCAAGAACTTCCAGATGTACAAGCTGGATTTTGAAAAGGCAGAGGAACCAGAGATCAAATCGCTAACATACACTGGATCATAAAATGAGCAAGAGAATTCCAGAAAAACATCTACTCTGCTTCATTGAGTACATTAAAGCCTTTGACTGTCTGGATCACAACAAACTGCAGAAAATGCCAAAAGGGATAGGAATACCAGACTACCTTACCTGCCTCCTGCAAAACCTGTATGCCAGAGAAGCAATAGTTTGAAGTAGACATGGGACAATGGACTTATTCCAATTTGGGAAAGGAGTACATCAAGGCTGTATATTGTCAACTTGCTTATATGCAGAGTACATCATGGGCAAAATGCCCATCTGGGTGAAGCACAAGCTGGGATCAAGTTTACCTCAGATATACAGATGACACCACCCTTATAGCAGGAAGCAAAGAGGAGCTAAAGAGCCTCCTTTTAAATTTTGAAGGAGCCTCCTGATGAAGGTGAGAGAGGAGAGTGAAAAAGCTGGCCTAAAACTCAACATTCAAAAAACGAGGATCATGACATCCAGTCCCATCAGTTCATTGCTAATAGATGGCCAAACAATGGAAATAGTAACAGACTTTATTTTCTTGGGCTCAAAGATCACTGTGAACAGTGACTGAAGCCATGAAATAAAAAATGTTTGCTCCTTGGAAGAAAAGCTATGACAAACCTAGACAGCATATTAAACAGCAGAGACATCACTTTTCCTGCAAAAGTCAGTATAGTCAAAGCTAGGTTTTCCCAATAATCATGTATGGATGAGAAAGCTGGACCATGAAGAAGGCTGAGTGCCAAAGAACTGATGCCTTTCCAGCCGAACTGTGGTGCTGGAAAATACTCTTGAGAGTCCCTTGGACTGAAAAGAGATCAAACAAGTCAATCCTAAAGGAAATCAACCCTGAATATTCATTGCAAGGACTGATGCTGAAGCTCCAAGACTTTGGCCAGCTGATATGAAGAGATGACTCAGTGGAAAAGCCCTTGATGCTGGGAAAAAAATTGAAGGCAAAAGGAGAAGGAGACAAAAGAGGACAAGATGGTTAGTTGGTGTCACTGAGTCAATGGACATGGGTTTGAGCAAGCTCCAGGAGATGGTAAAGGACAGGGAAGCCTGGCATGCTATAGGGTGGCAAAGAGTCAAACACTTCTGAGTGACTGAACTGAACTGCCCTCTCCCCCAGGGACCTATGACAATGTCTAGAGATATTTATATTCATGATCATAAAATGAGCAAGAGAATTCCAGAAAAACATCTACTCTGCTTCATTGAGTACATTAAAGCCTTTGACTGTCTGGATCACAACAAACTGCAGAAAATGCCAAAAGGGATAGGAATACCAGACTACCTTACCTGCCTCCTGCAAAACCTGTATGCCAGAGAAGCAATAGTTTGAAGTAGACATGGGACAATGGACTTATTCCAATTTGGGAAAGGAGTACATCAAGGCTGTATATTGTCAACTTGCTTATATGCAGAGTACATCATGGGCAAAATGCCCATCTGGGTGAAGCACAAGCTGGGATCAAGTTTACCTCAGATATACAGATGACACCACCCTTATAGCAGGAAGCAAAGAGGAGCTAAAGAGCCTCCTTTTAAATTTTGAAGGAGCCTCCTGATGAAGGTGAGAGAGGAGAGTGAAAAAGCTGGCCTAAAACTCAACATTCAAAAAACGAGGATCATGACATCCAGTCCCATCAGTTCATTGCTAATAGATGGCCAAACAATGGAAATAGTAACAGACTTTATTTTCTTGGGCTCAAAGATCACTGTGAACAGTGACTGAAGCCATGAAATAAAAAATGTTTGCTCCTTGGAAGAAAAGCTATGACAAACCTAGACAGCATATTAAACAGCAGAGACATCACTTTTCCTGCAAAAGTCAGTATAGTCAAAGCTAGGTTTTCCCAATAATCATGTATGGATGAGAAAGCTGGACCATGAAGAAGGCTGAGTGCCAAAGAACTGATGCCTTTCCAGCCGAACTGTGGTGCTGGAAAATACTCTTGAGAGTCCCTTGGACTGAAAAGAGATCAAACAAGTCAATCCTAAAGGAAATCAACCCTGAATATTCATTGCAAGGACTGATGCTGAAGCTCCAAGACTTTGGCCAGCTGATATGAAGAGATGACTCAGTGGAAAAGCCCTTGATGCTGGGAAAAAAATTGAAGGCAAAAGGAGAAGGAGACAAAAGAGGACAAGATGGTTAGTTGGTGTCACTGAGTCAATGGACATGGGTTTGAGCAAGCTCCAGGAGATGGTAAAGGACAGGGAAGCCTGGCATGCTATAGGGTGGCAAAGAGTCAAACACTTCTGAGTGACTGAACTGAACTGCCCTCTCCCCCAGGGACCTATGACAATGTCTAGAGATATTTTTTATATTCACAATTTGAGAGATGTGTGCCACTAACATCTAGATGACCATTAACAGGGATGCAGTGCACAGGACAAACCCCCACAGCAAAGAATGATCTGGTTCAAGATGCAATATTGCTAAGGTTAAGATACCCTACATTAGGTTTATATCCCATAAAAGTGTGTCTCTGTTTTTAGGGAAGTTTTTGTGGAATTTAAGAATGCTACCTAAATCTGTAGGTCAATTTTGAAAATTTGTGAGAGGGAAGGTTGTATTCTTTAAAGTTATAACTTTTGCATGAAATGAAAAGCAGTTCTGAAGGGTGCATTTCACTTGACAATGAAAAAAGACAAACCTCACTGTCACATTTGTATTCCAAGAATATTCAGCCAATGTGATTACCTCCTTAAGAGGACTCAGATTTCAGACTGCCTGCTCATGGACTCACACAAGGTTAAATGCCTACTACATTGCATGATATTCATTGGCCAAATGCAACAATGACAGTAAAGTTGCGCTGACATCCTACGGCAGCAACAAAACAGGAAAGGAAGAAAGGAGCACTCCCAAGGGCACAAACAATACAGTGAGTATCCTTTTATAGTTTTCGTGTGGGACTGTGACTTTGTTGTTTCAAGCTGATACACTCCATTGTTAAGTTAAGCTGGCCCTGTGCCACAATATCTCAACAAGTTAAGCTCAGGGAAATAATAGCTATAGTCTCTTGATACTGAATGCTAGAGGTAAATTTTCCTCTTCTCAATTTTTTGAATCTCAGTAGAATATAGGAAGAATCTGTTGGTCTGAATACAGACTTGTTTTTGATGAACAAAATCTAATTTCATAACCATTTATTCATAGTTACCTAACAGCAGGGGGTGGGTTCGAGTGAAAGCCTGGGGGAAAAGGAAAAAACAAAAGAGGACAAGATGGTTAGTTGGTGTCACTGAGTCAATGGACATGGGTTTGAGCAAGCTCCAGGAGATGGTAAAGGACAGGGAAGCCTGGCATGCTATAGGGTGGCAAAGAGTCAAACACTTCTGAGTGACTGAACTGAACTGCCCTCTCCCCCAGGGACCTATGACAATGTCTAGAGATATTTTTTATATTCACAATTTGAGAGATGTGTGCCACTAACATCTAGATGACCATTAACAGGGATGCAGTGCACAGGACAAACCCCCACAGCAAAGAATGATCTGGTTCAAGATGCAATATTGCTAAGGTTAAGATACCCTACATTAGGTTTATATCCCATAAAAGTGTGTCTCTGTTTTTAGGGAAGTTTTTGTGGAATTTAAGAATGCTACCTAAATCTGTAGGTCAATTTTGAAAATTTGTGAGAGGGAAGGTTGTATTCTTTAAAGTTATAACTTTTGCATGAAATGAAAAGCAGTTCTGAAGGGTGCATTTCACTTGACAATGAAAAAAGACAAACCTCACTGTCACATTTGTATTCCAAGAATATTCAGCCAATGTGATTACCTCCTTAAGAGGACTCAGATTTCAGACTGCCTGCTCATGGACTCACACAAGGTTAAATGCCTACTACATTGCATGATATTCATTGGCCAAATGCAACAATGACAGTAAAGTTGCGCTGACATCCTACGGCAGCAACAAAACAGGAAAGGAAGAAAGGAGCACTCCCAAGGGCACAAACAATACAGTGAGTATCCTTTTATAGTTTTCGTGTGGGACTGTGACTTTGTTGTTTCAAGCTGATACACTCCATTGTTAAGTTAAGCTGGCCCTGTGCCACAATATCTCAACAAGTTAAGCTCAGGGAAATAATAGCTATAGTCTCTTGATACTGAATGCTAGAGGTAAATTTTCCTCTTCTCAATTTTTTGAATCTCAGTAGAATATAGGAAGAATCTGTTGGTCTGAATACAGACTTGTTTTTGATGAACAAAATCTAATTTCATAACCATTTATTCATAGTTACCTAACAGCAGGGGGTGGGTGTGGCGGCGGGGATGTGGGGGTGTGTGTGTTGGAGGTTGGGAAAGGGTGGTTATAAGATAAGAAAAGGCAATATTTGCACATTTTGAAACTGTTCAAATCATTAAATAAATAACAGGGATTACACACGAACACTGTGGGTAATTCTATCTTCACAAAACTCAATGGTGTTTCATTATTCACACTCTACTTCTACCTCTGTGATTACTCCTCTCCTGCCATCTTCTCTCTCTTTTTGTTTCCTCGTGTAGATATTTAATAAAAGTTCTCTCTTTGGTCTCCCTGATTTCATGCTGTACTCTGTTGTAGGATCTTATTTATTCTAGTAATTAGGCTTCAACTATCACTTCCCTGCCAGTCACTTTCCAGTTTTTACCTGCATTTTTCACCTACTCTAGGAACATCTACTTTTTAAAATTCTAATAGCTACAGATGCATCTATTGGATATCCTCCTGGTGCCTTAAATAGCATATGCTCAAAATTTAGCTCACGGTTTCATTCTCTTATGTGACCTTGTCTTCATCTCATTCATCCCACTAACTGACACAAAAATATAGAAACTTGCCTTGGCTCTTTCTTATCCCTAAGGCTCAGTCTGCAAGTCATCATAAAATTCTACTCATCTCTGAAATATTTCTTAAACATGCTCTCTTCTCTATATTACCACTTCATTCTGTGATTATGATACTTTCATACTTAAGCATTTTCAAGTCATCCTATTGTTTTAGGGTCAGAGACCCTTTAACACAAACCACAAGGATCTGCTCTAATACTTTGACCACCTGATACAAACAGCTAAGTTAAGTGGTACGGGAGTATCCTTTTATAGTTTTCGTGGACTGTGACTTTGTTGTTTCAAGCTGATACACTCCATTGTTAAGTTAAGCTGGCCCTGTGCCACAATATCTCAACAAGTTAAGCTCAGGGAAATAATAGCTATAGTCTCTTGATACTGAATGCTAGAGGTAAATTTTCCTCTTCTCAATTTTTTGAATCTCAGTAGAATATAGGAAGAATCTGTTGGTCTGAATACAGACTTGTTTTTGATGAACAAAATCTAATTTCATAACCATTTATTCATAGTTACCTAACAGCAGGGGGTGGGTGTGGCGGCGGGGATGTGGGGGTGTGTGTGTTGGAGGTTGGGAAAGGGTGGTTATAAGATAAGAAAAGGCAATATTTGCACATTTTGAAACTGTTCAAATCATTAAATAAATAACAGGGATTACACACGAACACTGTGGGTAATTCTATCTTCACAAAACTCAATGGTGTTTCATTATTCACACTCTACTTCTACCTCTGTGATTACTCCTCTCCTGCCATCTTCTCTCTCTTTTTGTTTCCTCGTGTAGATATTTAATAAAAGTTCTCTCTTTGGTCTCCCTGATTTCATGCTGTACTCTGTTGTAGGATCTTATTTATTCTAGTAATTAGGCTTCAACTATCACTTCCCTGCCAGTCACTTTCCAGTTTTTACCTGCATTTTTCACCTACTCTAGGAACATCTACTTTTTAAAATTCTAATAGCTACAGATGCATCTATTGGATATCCTCCTGGTGCCTTAAATAGCATATGCTCAAAATTTAGCTCACGGTTTCATTCTCTTATGTGACCTTGTCTTCATCTCATTCATCCCACTAACTGACACAAAAATATAGAAACTTGCCTTGGCTCTTTCTTATCCCTAAGGCTCAGTCTGCAAGTCATCATAAAATTCTACTCATCTCTGAAATATTTCTTAAACATGCTCTCTTCTCTATATTACCACTTCATTCTGTGATTATGATACTTTCATACTTAAGCATTTTCAAGTCATCCTATTGTTTTAGGGTCAGAGACCCTTTAACACAAACCACAAGGATCTGCTCTAATACTTTGACCACCTGATACAAACAGCTGACTCATTGGATAAAACCTTGCTTCTGAGAAAGACTGAAGGCAACAGAGAAGAGGCTGGCAGGGGATGAGACGGTTGGATGATATCACTGCATCAATGGACATGAACTTGGGTGAATTCCAGGAGATGGTGAGGGACAGGGAAGCCTGGCGTGCTGCAGTTCATGGGATTGAAAAGAACCAGACAGGACTTAGCAAACAAACAACAAGGGTCTGCATGGATAAGGTCTTTCTTGAACCTCTTGTCTAAGATCCTCCCCCTCCTCAGCACACACACACCTACTCTGTCTCCACTTCAGCAACATAACATGACTACCATCTCATTTCTCACACATGCCTCCCTCCTTCTCCCCACAAGATGCTGTAGCAGTGATAGTGGCTGCTTTTGCTAGACACACACACACACACACACACACACACACACACACACAAATCCTTAGAAGGCCCTTAGGTGCTCTCTTTTTCTACTTGACTCCCATCACCTAGTCTTCAGATTTCAGGTTAAGAATTATTCTAGAAGGAGAAGCATACCCCTAGAGGCACCAAAAAATACTCCTTTTACTATAGCCTCAAATGTAACTAGGTATTCTCTGCTTTGCAGTGCTTGTCACATTTGTTAAACTCTTAAATTTATATGTGCTTGTATTATCACATAGCCCAGCAGTCTTCCTCCAAAGAATACAATCTATCTGTTTCTGTTTGGTATTTTATCTCTAGCACTTAGCTTGATTTCTGGCACATAATTGTCAAACATAGTAAATCTATTGGATATCCTCCTGGTGCCTTAAATAGCATATGCTCAAAATTTAGCTCACGGTTTCATTCTCTTATGTGACCTTGTCTTCATCTCATTCATCCCACTAACTGACACAAAAATATAGAAACTTGCCTTGGCTCTTTCTTATCCCTAAGGCTCAGTCTGCAAGTCATCATAAAATTCTACTCATCTCTGAAATATTTCTTAAACATGCTCTCTTCTCTATATTACCACTTCATTCTGTGATTATGATACTTTCATACTTAAGCATTTTCAAGTCATCCTATTGTTTTAGGGTCAGAGACCCTTTAACACAAACCACAAGGATCTGCTCTAATACTTTGACCACCTGATACAAACAGCTGACTCATTGGATAAAACCTTGCTTCTGAGAAAGACTGAAGGCAACAGAGAAGAGGCTGGCAGGGGATGAGACGGTTGGATGATATCACTGCATCAATGGACATGAACTTGGGTGAATTCCAGGAGATGGTGAGGGACAGGGAAGCCTGGCGTGCTGCAGTTCATGGGATTGAAAAGAACCAGACAGGACTTAGCAAACAAACAACAAGGGTCTGCATGGATAAGGTCTTTCTTGAACCTCTTGTCTAAGATCCTCCCCCTCCTCAGCACACACACACCTACTCTGTCTCCACTTCAGCAACATAACATGACTACCATCTCATTTCTCACACATGCCTCCCTCCTTCTCCCCACAAGATGCTGTAGCAGTGATAGTGGCTGCTTTTGCTAGACACACACACACACACACACACACACACACACACACAAATCCTTAGAAGGCCCTTAGGTGCTCTCTTTTTCTACTTGACTCCCATCACCTAGTCTTCAGATTTCAGGTTAAGAATTATTCTAGAAGGAGAAGCATACCCCTAGAGGCACCAAAAAATACTCCTTTTACTATAGCCTCAAATGTAACTAGGTATTCTCTGCTTTGCAGTGCTTGTCACATTTGTTAAACTCTTAAATTTATATGTGCTTGTATTATCACATAGCCCAGCAGTCTTCCTCCAAAGAATACAATCTATCTGTTTCTGTTTGGTATTTTATCTCTAGCACTTAGCTTGATTTCTGGCACATAATAGGCTGTCAATAAATATTTGTTCAAAGTATGAATAAAAATTAGGCTCATCATGTCAACATATCAATTCATCCCCAAACACTTACATTTCTAAATTCTCTCACTCTGTTGGTGTTCCCATCATTTCCTAAATGCCAGGCCCAAATTTTCAGACTTCCTTGGCTTCTCTCTATCTCTCTTGCTACCCACATCTACATGTTTGTCAGGTAACATTGATTCTACCTCCAGAGCATTTTCACCATCCTTCTCAATGCCATTACAGCTATCTTCTTGTACAGGTTCCACCCCATCCTGTCGTTGGGCTGACACAAAATCACCTAGGTGGGTTTCAGATCTAATCACTTCTTGCCTCAGTTTTTTCTTCCAGGCTTCCATGAAAATACACTGTTCTTACTGTTCCTGTGATCAAAATCATTTTAGGGTTATTAACTTTCTATTCATTATAGCATCCAGCATTTAGGTTCTCTATGATCTTGAGTCAATGCACATTTTCTCAATTAATTTGAAACATTCTCTAACACTTTATATTATATTTCAATCAAACTGAAATATTTTGTGTACCTAGCACATGTTTCACATTTACCAATTTCAGAACTTTAACACTCTCCACCTATTCTTTCTTGCCCTTCAAGTAAAAATTCTAATTTCCTTTTCTAGAGTATCTTTTTAAATCCAGGGACTCTTTTTTATTTATCACCGTATAGACTTCAGTGACTAACATCAGGGCTTTGGGCACAAATGATATTCAATAGATACATTTAAAAATGATTTTATTCCTTTCTCTTTTTTCTATGTAACTGTGGTTTATAAAGGGAACACATTTTCTTATGTATTATATATTGCTTTTTCAGAGATCTTTTTGCAAATGTAGCCAAAATATAAGATTTTATAAAGTCTTCCTCCTTTGCCTTTCAAGGATGTTTTCTTTCAAAAAATGTCAAAGTAATAAGAGCAGGATTTTAAACTTAAGATCTAGGAGCAATGAGAACAAAAACTTGTTAAAGGAAAAAAATTGGTGATAGCCCAGCAGTCTTCCTCCAAAGAATACAATCTATCTGTTTCTGTTTGGTATTTTATCTCTAGCACTTAGCTTGATTTCTGGCACATAATAGGCTGTCAATAAATATTTGTTCAAAGTATGAATAAAAATTAGGCTCATCATGTCAACATATCAATTCATCCCCAAACACTTACATTTCTAAATTCTCTCACTCTGTTGGTGTTCCCATCATTTCCTAAATGCCAGGCCCAAATTTTCAGACTTCCTTGGCTTCTCTCTATCTCTCTTGCTACCCACATCTACATGTTTGTCAGGTAACATTGATTCTACCTCCAGAGCATTTTCACCATCCTTCTCAATGCCATTACAGCTATCTTCTTGTACAGGTTCCACCCCATCCTGTCGTTGGGCTGACACAAAATCACCTAGGTGGGTTTCAGATCTAATCACTTCTTGCCTCAGTTTTTTCTTCCAGGCTTCCAAAAAAAAACACTGTTCTTACTGTTCCTGTGATCAAAATCATTTTAGGGTTATTAACTTTCTATTCATTATAGCATCCAGCATTTAGGTTCTCTATGATCTTGAGTCAATGCACATTTTCTCAATTAATTTGAAACATTCTCTAACACTTTATATTATATTTCAATCAAACTGAAATATTTTGTGTACCTAGCACATGTTTCACATTTACCAATTTCAGAACTTTAACACTCTCCACCTATTCTTTCTTGCCCTTCAAGTAAAAATTCTAATTTCCTTTTCTAGAGTATCTTTTTAAATCCAGGGACTCTTTTTTATTTATCACCGTATAGACTTCAGTGACTAACATCAGGGCTTTGGGCACAAATGATATTCAATAGATACATTTAAAAATGATTTTATTCCTTTCTCTTTTTTCTATGTAACTGTGGTTTATAAAGGGAACACATTTTCTTATGTATTATATATTGCTTTTTCAGAGATCTTTTTGCAAATGTAGCCAAAATATAAGATTTTATAAAGTCTTCCTCCTTTGCCTTTCAAGGATGTTTTCTTTCAAAAAATGTCAAAGTAATAAGAGCAGGATTTTAAACTTAAGATCTAGGAGCAATGAGAACAAAAACTTGTTAAAAATTGGTGCTTTTCTCTACTCAAAATGACATGCAATTCATAAACTGTCCAGAGACTGGATAAAGATGAAGTTTATCTTATTTAATAATATATACTGTCAGTACCAAAATAGTAGCCTTGGGAAACTTTAAGGTGGATTTTACTGCAGTAGTAATCTTTCATTTCAGGAAATAACTGTTTCTTGAAGACATTAAGCACAAATGTTCCAACTCAAGCTAAGACAGCTTACCATCGTGTTGATTGCATTTATTTCCATGGGAGTCAACCTAGAAGCTATAATACTGAATTGCTAACATCACAGAATTTTTTTCTCTTTTCTGCAAAAACAATTAGTTTTCAAAATGGTGTTTGTAGTAATTATACTCTATCAAATGCTTGCCCATATTTTCTAATAAGACTTTTACAATTTGAAGCAGCTTTTGTCTTTCACTTTAAATATTATTCTTACATGAATTATACAAATATTATAATTTTTACTAAGCAGATGTTCACTTCTTTTTTTACCTTAAATTTGTCTTATACAGTTTATTGCTCTAAATCGTATGCATGTGTGCACACACATATGCACATGTATGGTTCATAAAGTATACACAGTATAAAATATTTATAGATTAGAAGGAGAATATGAAAATACATATTATAAAATTTAAGTACCACCTTTCAAGAATCATCACATATAAAAATCAAAATGTGTGTTCCAACTATTATTTTTTTGAAATATTTTGTGTACTAAATTTCTTAATTTGATAATCTCACTATTTTGATTCTCCAGAGTTTCTTTTTAAATCCAGGGACTCTTTTTTATTTATCACCGTATAGACTTCAGTGACTAACATCAGGGCTTTGGGCACAAATGATATTCAATAGATACATTTAAAAATGATTTTATTCCTTTCTCTTTTTTCTATGTAACTGTGGTTTATAAAGGGAACACATTTTCTTATGTATTATATATTGCTTTTTCAGAGATCTTTTTGCAAATGTAGCCAAAATATAAGATTTTATAAAGTCTTCCTCCTTTGCCTTTCAAGGATGTTTTCTTTCAAAAAATGTCAAAGTAATAAGAGCAGGATTTTAAACTTAAGATCTAGGAGCAATGAGAACAAAAACTTGTTAAAAATTGGTGCTTTTCTCTACTCAAAATGACATGCAATTCATAAACTGTCCAGAGACTGGATAAAGATGAAGTTTATCTTATTTAATAATATATACTGTCAGTACCAAAATAGTAGCCTTGGGAAACTTTAAGGTGGATTTTACTGCAGTAGTAATCTTTCATTTCAGGAAATAACTGTTTCTTGAAGACATTAAGCACAAATGTTCCAACTCAAGCTAAGACAGCTTACCATCGTGTTGATTGCATTTATTTCCATGGGAGTCAACCTAGAAGCTATAATACTGAATTGCTAACATCACAGAATTTTTTTCTCTTTTCTGCAAAAACAATTAGTTTTCAAAATGGTGTTTGTAGTAATTATACTCTATCAAATGCTTGCCCATATTTTCTAATAAGACTTTTACAATTTGAAGCAGCTTTTGTCTTTCACTTTAAATATTATTCTTACATGAATTATACAAATATTATAATTTTTACTAAGCAGATGTTCACTTCTTTTTTTACCTTAAATTTGTCTTATACAGTTTATTGCTCTAAATCGTATGCATGTGTGCACACACATATGCACATGTATGGTTCATAAAGTATACACAGTATAAAATATTTATAGATTAGAAGGAGAATATGAAAATACATATTATAAAATTTAAGTACCACCTTTCAAGAATCATCACATATAAAAATCATAATGTAAAACCACAAGCCAACCAATGCATGGAAATATTTCTTTCTAACTTTCAAGCCTTTTCCAAACAAAATTTAAAGCCACTGGAGAACTTTCTATGGAGTAAGCTTAGTGTCCATGCATAGCAGTGTCTAAAAACTAACATAATCCCATTCTTGCACCATTTTAACATATAACTTTTGTGGTCATGAGACCTACATTGCAAGTCATCCTTCAAAACTGAGACATGTTATAGAAACTGTCAATTAGAAAGTGTCAAAAGTGCCACTATAAAAGTGCTGCTATAGTAGAGAAACCCTACTTAATTTTAACATCAATGTAATGGTTATTTATTAAGTTCTCACTAAGCTAAAGATAATTATGAAATGAAAAGAATTATTTAAAATATTGATAATCAGGAAAATGTTGAGGAAAAGATCTTATGTTAGTAACAACTGAATTACTAGAACGTCTTGCTCAATAATAGCAGTGACAACTATTATTATTACCTTCATACTTGGCAGCATTTTATAGCTTTTTATTTTGGTTTATGGAATTTATAGAAGTTCTTTGTATAGCCTCAATAACCTCAGATATGCAGATGACACCACCCTAATGGCAGAAAGTGAAGAGGAACTAAAGAGCCTCTTGATGAAGGTAAAAGAAAAAAGTGAAAAAACTGGCTTAAACTCAACATTCAAAAAACTAAAATCATGGTATCCAGTCCCATCTCTTTATAGAAAATAGATAGGGAAAAATGGAAAGAGTGACAGACTTTATTTTCTTGGGTTCCTAAATCACTGTGGACAGTAACTGAAGCCATGAAGTTAAAAGATGCATGCTCCTTGGAAGAAAAGCCATGATAAACCTAGACAGCATATTATAAAGACAATAAAAAATTATAATTTTTACTAAGCAGATGTTTTTTTATAACAAGTTTATTGCTCTAAATCGTATGCATGTGTGCACACACATATGCACATGTATGGTTCATAAAGTATACACAGTATAAAATATTTATAGATTAGAAGGAGAATATGAAAATACATATTATAAAATTTAAGTACCACCTTTCAAGAATCATCACATATAAAAATCATAATGTAAAACCACAAGCCAACCAATGCATGGAAATATTTCTTTCTAACTTTCAAGCCTTTTCCAAACAAAATTTAAAGCCACTGGAGAACTTTCTATGGAGTAAGCTTAGTGTCCATGCATAGCAGTGTCTAAAAACTAACATAATCCCATTCTTGCACCATTTTAACATATAACTTTTGTGGTCATGAGACCTACATTGCAAGTCATCCTTCAAAACTGAGACATGTTATAGAAACTGTCAATTAGAAAGTGTCAAAAGTGCCACTATAAAAGTGCTGCTATAGTAGAGAAACCCTACTTAATTTTAACATCAATGTAATGGTTATTTATTAAGTTCTCACTAAGCTAAAGATAATTATGAAATGAAAAGAATTATTTAAAATATTGATAATCAGGAAAATGTTGAGGAAAAGATCTTATGTTAGTAACAACTGAATTACTAGAACGTCTTGCTCAATAATAGCAGTGACAACTATTATTATTACCTTCATACTTGGCAGCATTTTATAGCTTTTTATTTTGGTTTATGGAATTTATAGAAGTTCTTTGTATAGCCTCAATAACCTCAGATATGCAGATGACACCACCCTAATGGCAGAAAGTGAAGAGGAACTAAAGAGCCTCTTGATGAAGGTAAAAGAAAAAAGTGAAAAAACTGGCTTAAACTCAACATTCAAAAAACTAAAATCATGGTATCCAGTCCCATCTCTTTATAGAAAATAGATAGGGAAAAATGGAAAGAGTGACAGACTTTATTTTCTTGGGTTCCTAAATCACTGTGGACAGTAACTGAAGCCATGAAGTTAAAAGATGCATGCTCCTTGGAAGAAAAGCCATGATAAACCTAGACAGCATATTATAAAGCAGACACATCACTTTGCTGACAAAGGTCCACGTAGTCAAAGCTATGGTTTTCCCAATAGTCATGTATGGCTATGAGAGATGGACTGCAAAGAAGGCTGAACACTGAAGAATTAATGCTTTTGAACTGTGGTGCTGGAGAAGACTCTTGAGAGTCCCTTGGACAGCAAGGAAATCAAACCAGTCAATCCTAAAGGAAATCAATCCTAAACATCCTTTGGAAGATTTGATACTGATGTTCCAATACTTTGACCATCTGATGTGAAGAGTTGACTCATTGGAAAAAATCCTAATGCTGGGAAAGATTGAGAGCAGGAAGAGAAGGGGGGGACAAAGGATGAGATGTTTGGATAGTATCATCAACTCAATAGATATGAATTTGAGCAAACACTGGGAGATAGTGAAGGACAGGGAAGCCTAGCGTGCTGTAGTCCATGCAGTTGCAAGAATCAGACAGAACTGGGTGACAAAACAATAACAATGCAAAGTACTAATTTTTTCAGATAATCCCTCATTCTTATAATACCCCTATGAAGTAGTTGCTAAGAACTTGATTTAAAGAACCAACATTTAGAAAATTAAGTAGTTGGCCAACCACATAGCTCATAAGTAGCAGAACTTGGATTTAAGCCTCTCCTCTTTGGATTCCAGAGTCCATGCTTTAAACTCTCTGACAATACTGCCTCCCTAAACTGGGCTTTCCTGACCTAAGACACATTTAATCTTAACAAAAATGACAAGAAGCAGAAATTATTATTTCTATATGAAAGTAAATAAACTCAAGTAAATCAGCTTCCAAATAGGTATTACAGAAAAAGATATAAAAATCAAAATCAAGTTTTGTCTAACTTTAGAATCTGTGCTGTCTTCGCTATACTACTCCAATTGGACTTTCAGCAAGGATGAAAATTGTCTCCTGCAGCTGTCCAACAAGGAAATCACTAGCACATGTGCCTGGTGAACACTTCAAAGTTGGCTAATGCCAGTGGAAACAATGTTTCAATCTTCATATTGTTTTTACTACCATCATCCATTTCTCCCAACTCACCCCTTGCCTCTAGCAACCAACAGTCTGTTCTGTATCTATGATTTGAGCTTGTGTCATTTTTTAAGATTCTATATATAAAAGATCACTACTATATGAAAAACAGATAAACCACAAGGATCTATTATATAGCCCAAGGAACTGTATTTAATATCTTGTAATCTATGAAGAATTAGAAGCTGAAAAACTCAATTACTTTGCTGCACCGCTGAAACTAACACAGTGCTGTAAATCAACTATGCCTCAATCAAAACACAAAAAAAGAAACTATACAATATTTTTCTTCATTTGCCTGACTTATCTTTTTAAAGGTTGGGTATGCCAACATTTATTTATTTATTTATTTGGCTGCACTGCTTGGCTTGAAGGATCTCAGTTCCACAACCAGGGATTGAGCCTGGGGTCATGGCAGTGAAAGTCCAGAATTCTAACCACTAGGCAGCCAGGAACCTACCATGACTTATTTCATTTAGCCTAATGCTCTCAAGGTCCAACCATGTTGTTACAAATGGCAAGGGGTCATTCTTTTAAGACTGTATGGTATTCCATTGTTTATACATACCACGTTATCTACAGAACTGGGTGACAAAACAATAACAATGCAAAGTACTAATTTTTTCAGATAATCCCTCATTCTTATAATACCCCTATGAAGTAGTTGCTAAGAACTTGATTTAAAGAACCAACATTTAGAAAATTAAGTAGTTGGCCAACCACATAGCTCATAAGTAGCAGAACTTGGATTTAAGCCTCTCCTCTTTGGATTCCAGAGTCCATGCTTTAAACTCTCTGACAATACTGCCTCCCTAAACTGGGCTTTCCTGACCTAAGACACATTTAATCTTAACAAAAATGACAAGAAGCAGAAATTATTATTTCTATATGAAAGTAAATAAACTCAAGTAAATCAGCTTCCAAATAGGTATTACAGAAAAAGATATAAAAATCAAAATCAAGTTTTGTCTAACTTTAGAATCTGTGCTGTCTTCGCTATACTACTCCAATTGGACTTTCAGCAAGGATGAAAATTGTCTCCTGCAGCTGTCCAACAAGGAAATCACTAGCACATGTGCCTGGTGAACACTTCAAAGTTGGCTAATGCCAGTGGAAACAATGTTTCAATCTTCATATTGTTTTTACTACCATCATCCATTTCTCCCAACTCACCCCTTGCCTCTAGCAACCAACAGTCTGTTCTGTATCTATGATTTGAGCTTGTGTCATTTTTTAAGATTCTATATATAAAAGATCACTACTATATGAAAAACAGATAAACCACAAGGATCTATTATATAGCCCAAGGAACTGTATTTAATATCTTGTAATCTATGAAGAATTAGAAGCTGAAAAACTCAATTACTTTGCTGCACCGCTGAAACTAACACAGTGCTGTAAATCAACTATGCCTCAATCAAAACACAAAAAAAGAAACTATACAATATTTTTCTTCATTTGCCTGACTTATCTTTTTAAAGGTTGGGTATGCCAACATTTATTTATTTATTTATTTGGCTGCACTGCTTGGCTTGAAGGATCTCAGTTCCACAACCAGGGATTGAGCCTGGGGTCATGGCAGTGAAAGTCCAGAATTCTAACCACTAGGCAGCCAGGAACCTACCATGACTTATTTCATTTAGCCTAATGCTCTCAAGGTCCAACCATGTTGTTACAAATGGCAAGGGGTCATTCTTTTAAGACTGTATGGTATTCCATTGTTTATACATACCACGTTATCTTTATTTATTCATCCATCAATGGACCCTTAGATTTCTTACATGTCTTGGCTGCTATAAACAATGATGCAATAATCATGGCACTGCAGATATCTATTTGAGTTAGTGTTTTTATTTATTTTGGATAAATACAAAAAAGTGGAATTGCTGGATATATGATATTTTTATTTATAATTTTCTTTTTTTTTTAATTTTGGCCTCTTTTACTAATTTTTTTTTAAAGATTTATTTATTTATTTATTTTGGGCAGGGGTCGGGTTGGGGAGGGAGGGGAGCGGGCAGGCCACCTCTATTGGTCTTTCATTTGTCTGTTATCATCGGTCTTCGCTCTTTGGCCCATGTGGGCCTCCCATCGCGGTGGCATCTGTTGTCTCAGAGTACTGGCTCTGGGCGCATGCGCTCCAGAGCTCTGGCTCGGTAATTGGACACATCAGTCCAGCCGCTCCGCGGCACGTGGGATCTTCCCAGGCCAGGGTTCAAACTGGTGCCCCTTGCACTGCAAGGCGGTGTCCCTACCCACTGGACCACCAGGGGAAGCCCTTACTAATTTTTTTGAACCCATTATTTTCATCCATCTTTATTCTTTGGCCTGTGTGGTCCTCCCATCGCAGTGGCCCCTTGTTGCAGAGCTCTGGCTCTGGGCGCATGTGCTCCAGAGTGCTGGCTCATAATTTGACACACCGGTCCAGCTGCTCCAGGGCACGTGGAATCTTCCCAGGCCAGGAATTGAACTGGTGCCCCTTTCACTTCAAGGTGGACTCTTTACCCTCAGGACTACCAGGGAAGCCCTAAAACTTTATTTTTTTAAAGAGCCTCCATGCTGATTTCCATAGTGACTGCACCAATTTACATTCCCACCAATAATGCCTGAGGGTTCTCTTCTCTCCAAGTCCTCACCAACACTTGTTATTTCTTGTCTCTTTGATAAGATCTATTCTGACATGTATGTGGTGATAGCTCACTGTGGTACTGATTTGCATTTCCCCTGATGATTAACGAGAAGCTATGGGTAAAGAATCTGTCTGCATTGCACTACAAAGGGGAGAGTTTTGATCCCTGGGTCAGGAATATCCCCTAGAGGAGGAAATGGCAACACATTTCAATATTCCTGCCTGGAAAAACACATGAACAGAGGAGCCTGGTGAACAGGGTCACAGTCCAAAAGGTCACAGAGTGTCAGACATGACTGACTAAGCACATGATGACTAACAATGTTAATCATATTTTCATTATTTTCAAACTAATTAACAAAATTCAAACAAATGCCATATGTTGCTAATTGCACAGCACATCCATGTTGCTGTTTACTCACTAAGTCATGTCCAACTCTCTGTGACCCTATGGACTTAAGGCTCCTCTGTCCATGGGATTTTCCAGGCAAGAATACTGGAGTGGGTGGCCATTTCCTACTTCAGGGCATCTTCCTGAATCAGGGATCGAACCCATGTCTCCTGAATTGGCAGGAAGATTCTTAACAAAAATATAAAGACTAAAATATATATACATATATATATATATGCTTATATTTATGTATATTATGTATTTATATGGAGAAAGTATGGCAACCTACCCCAGTATTCTGGCCTGGAGAATTGCATGGACAGAGAAGCCTGGTAGCCCACAGTCCATGGGGTCATAAAGAGTCAGACATGACTGAGTATACACACATGTATTTATATATATGCATATACATATATATACTTCCCAAGTGGATCAATGGTAAAGAATCTACCTGCCAATTCATATGACTGTGATCAATTATTCTGACTGAAGCAATCTATGGACACTTATGGAAAAAATTTAAATGAACTAAATTATTAAGTAGACTCAAATTTAAATAGATTCAATTACTTTCCATTACTTAATTCTTTAACTCAATATAAACAAAAATTTCCAAGTAAAGTAACCCAGCCATATCCAATGCTAAACTCAATTTTTTTTTTTCTTCTCAGTTCTTGCTCTAAGGCATCTTTTCTTTTCCTCGACTTGCTTTATTGCTATTTGTGGGGCTCTGAATTGAAAGAGGACCGTTGCAAGCATAAGGAAGCTTAAGCACTTGTTTGAGGCGCCTACAGGAAGGAACGTGGGCGTGAAAGGAAGCTTAAGCACATTGTTTCAGTTAGGAGCTAAGATGGCACCTACAGGAAGAGATGAGGGCATGATCTATATTGTTGCAAGCATAAGGAAGGAAGAGAGGAGGGCATGATCTAAAGTTGTTAAGGTTGTTTGTCAAAAATGCCGATTGGTCCCCCTGGTTTCCACACTCGTGGATAATTGCTTGACCTTTAGCTTGATTGGTGTGAGTTACAGGAAGTCCCTTGTGAAACCCCCTTCACTTGCCTATATAAGCTGTAAGTCTGCTCTAATAAAACGGAACCGCTTTGACGGAACCCCTGTCGCTTTTGATTATCTCTGGCTCGCGAGGGGCTGGGTTGGTGGACAGCAGGCTCACTCTTCTACGATCTTCCCGTGGCCTGGCCACGGGTAATCCCGCCACCGTCTCTCCTCTGCGGGCTGGCCCTGCAGCTATTCACTTCAATATCCTTTAAATTACTTAAACGTAGAAAAAATACAAACTTTAAATCACGTTGAAAAAATATTTTTTACCCATGCATCCTCGCTCATCTACTCCTATATTTTTCAACATCTAGAATATGTGAACTGAGTCTCCAGTCTTTTTGCACTAAGTCTGTTTCATATTTCATGCTGTGAAATTCACATATTGGCAAATCCTAATTTAGAGGAACAGAAGTCAGAGATAAATTAGTTCAGTCAAAAGGGCACTGAGTTCAATGTCCTGATCCCTAAAACTGCCCAAGGAATGAAGCTTCTGGTTGTCCATTCTTCTAGTAACATGGGGAAACAATCCAAAAACCTACAAAATTAGTTTGCCCAGGCTAAAGTCTGCGGCAAAAGTTCTTGATCGAAGAGCTGCCTCAATACCATTTTAAGCTACCTACCTAAGATGAAGGATGCTGAAGCAGCCTCTGTCCTCTTACTGCTCTTGCAAACATCACAGGTCCCAAGGCTACACGGAGATGTTACATCTTAGAAGTAGTCTTAGAATCTGGTGGGAAGATATATGGACTTCTAAGAACCGGAAATTAAACAGCTTCTCTTTAGCCTGCGGAATTCCTGTAGGTCATCTTTACGCTACTTCGTTTCCCTCTGTTTCCAGAATCCAGAGTGCCTCCAAAGTCACCTGATCAGGAAAAGGTATTAGTTTATGGGAATACACATTTATACCTAATGAACAGTTTTTGTTATGCACATTTCCCTGATTTTTCTTAGAATCCTAATATTTTATTAGTTGGACAATAAAGAAGGCTGAGTGCCAAAGAAGTGATGCTTTCGAATTGTGATGCTGGAGAAGACTCTGGAGAGTCCCTTGGACTGCAAGGAGATAGAACTAGTCAATCCTAAGGAAAATCAATCTTGAATATTCATTGGAAGGACCAATGATGAAGCTGAAGCTTCAATAATTTGGCCACCTGATTCAAAGAGCCAAATCACTGGAAAAGACACTGATGCTGGGAAAGATTGAGAGCAGGAGGAGACTGGAACTATGGAAGATGAGATGGTTGGATGCATCACCGACTCAATGGACGTGAGTTTGAGCAAACTCTGGGAGATACTGAAGGACAGGGAAGCCTCGTGTGCTTCAGTCCATGGACTTCCAGAGTCAGACACTACTTAGCGACTAAACAACAACAACTACCTTAGTGTAAACTTTGTTAAAATCTGATATCATTGGAGAGAGCATTATCTGGCTTGTCTTCATGATTCAAAAAATAAGCAGCCTTCTTATCATAATCATTTCCTTTAGGTCTTCTTTTTATGATTTGGGTTAGGCAAAACATTCATAGTATAGTTCATATATCAACAGATACAAAATAATCAGCCACATTTATCATCATTTGAATTTCCTGACCTCTTGAAATTTTATTATTAAATTAGATGTATCAGGGGTAAACTTTACTGATTTCTTCCAACTTGTAACTTTATAGTTTCTTATTAACTCTGCTTCTTGTAAGCTGTGGCCTAGGCCATGCTGTTTTAATATTTTCAGCTCTGGTTTTATTTTTCTGAAAAAAAATTTTTTTTAAGCTTTTTTTTTGGTCACTTCTATTGATCTTTCATTTATTTATCTTTGTTCTTTGGCCTGTGTGGGCCTTCCATCGCAATGGTCTCTCTTGTCACAGAGCACCGGCTCTGGGTGCATGCACTCTAGGGCTCCAGCTCAGTAGTTGGACACATCGGTTCAGTCACTCCGAGGCATGTGGGATCTTCCCAGGCCAGGGATCGAACTGGCGCCCCTTGCACTGCAAAGCCATCCTTACCCACTGGACCACCAGGGAAGCCCTGGAAAATCGATTTAATAATGTTTCTACTACATGGAGCTGCCATGAGAAGTACGTGAAAGAACTTATGTGAAGTACTTAACACTTTTGACATGCTGAAAATACTTGATAAATGGTATTACTATGTTTCTATTGTTGTGCATATAAAACATGTAGGAAAACTATTTACCGCTAATAACACATTTTAGTCTACTTGAATATTCATTGAAGGACCAATGATGAAGCTGAAGCTTCAATAATTTGGCCACCTGATTCAAAGAGCCAAATCACTGGAAAAGACACTGATGCTGGGAAAGATTGAGAGCAGGAGGAGACTGGAACTATGGAAGATGAGATGGTTGGATGCATCACCGACTCAATGGACGTGAGTTTGAGCAAACTCTGGGAGATACTGAAGGACAGGGAAGCCTCGTGTGCTTCAGTCCATGGACTTCCAGAGTCAGACACTACTTAGCGACTAAACAACAACAACTACCTTAGTGTAAACTTTGTTAAAATCTGATATCATTGGAGAGAGCATTATCTGGCTTGTCTTCATGATTCAAAAAATAAGCAGCCTTCTTATCATAATCATTTCCTTTAGGTCTTCTTTTTATGATTTGGGTTAGGCAAAACATTCATAGTATAGTTCATATATCAACAGATACAAAATAATCAGCCACATTTATCATCATTTGAATTTCCTGACCTCTTGAAATTTTATTATTAAATTAGATGTATCAGGGGTAAACTTTACTGATTTCTTCCAACTTGTAACTTTATAGTTTCTTATTAACTCTGCTTCTTGTAAGCTGTGGCCTAGGCCATGCTGTTTTAATATTTTCAGCTCTGGTTTTATTTTTCTGAAAAAAAATTTTTTTTAAGCTTTTTTTTTGGTCACTTCTATTGATCTTTCATTTATTTATCTTTGTTCTTTGGCCTGTGTGGGCCTTCCATCGCAATGGTCTCTCTTGTCACAGAGCACCGGCTCTGGGTGCATGCACTCTAGGGCTCCAGCTCAGTAGTTGGACACATCGGTTCAGTCACTCCGAGGCATGTGGGATCTTCCCAGGCCAGGGATCGAACTGGCGCCCCTTGCACTGCAAAGCCATCCTTACCCACTGGACCACCAGGGAAGCCCTGGAAAATCGATTTAATAATGTTTCTACTACATGGAGCTGCCATGAGAAGTACGTGAAAGAACTTATGTGAAGTACTTAACACTTTTGACATGCTGAAAATACTTGATAAATGGTATTACTATGTTTCTATTGTTGTGCATATAAAAACATGTAGGAAAACTATTTACCGCTAATAACACATTTTAGTCTACTTGAATGTAGAGCAATACAAGGTAATAATTTTCAGTAGAAACCAAAGAGAATTTAAGTTAGCTAAAATGACCAAGTTTCAAATTTTCTCATAGTTCTTAGATTGAGCTGTTACCAAAGAATGTTTAAGTATTAGTTATAAGGAAAAATCTTTGAGAGCATCTTTAAAGTATTGAACCTAAAAACAGGCAGCTATCACTGAAAATGAGCAAATCAGAAATGAAGCACCATATCTTAGAGATCAAAAAAATTTCTCCTATTTGTTTTTGTTGTTGCTGTTGTTCAAAGAAAACCTCTTAAAGCCTAAACCAAGACTCCTGCATCAAGATGAGGTTAAACTCTAACTTCTTGACCATATATAAGGCATGATTAGACTCGACATCTGTGTGTAGTTAGGTCACAATCAACAATGATGATGAGGCCTATTTTGACGTATACTCTAAACTAAGAGATTATTTCAAAACTGCATCTTTTTAAATCAGTTTCAGCAGATAACCTTGCACTATCTTCATCCAGTACTGTTTTCCAGAATTTCACAGAACTATCCATACTTTCATCTTTGTGAAAATACCATCATGATGATCCAATGAAATGTGACCCTAACTTGCTCATTCTTATTTTCTAGAATAAAACTGGAAAAAGGTAGGTTAAAAATACAATGAAAATGAAATTATTAGATAATAATGTGTATCTTTTTTATTTACATACTAGTTTACTACACTGTGAACATGTGAGCACATATTGAATGAAAGCAATCAGAATATGGGGGTCCTTCAAACCACATAGCCTAAGACGTATGGATACAAAGGATTTTGACAAAACTTGCAAATACTATTCAAAGAAATAAAATCCATTTCAGGACTGACATAATAACATATTCAGAAATCAAAATTAAGTTTTCACAAAATCTAAGTTCAGTCTTAATTAACTTAGTCTCTTCAGAAAAGTTTAAAATGGTAATGAATTATTTCTGAAAACCATATAACATACTAAAAGACAACTTTGCAATGCACTTGCAAATATCTAGGAAAAATGAGGATAATAAACTATTCTCATTCAAGAAGATCTTGCTGCATGCTTTCGTCTTAACTTTAAATATAAAATTTAATAAGAAATTGTCAAAATGTTAAATATGGTTCTCAAGAAACAAAATACACCATGACTACTTGAACCCTTCTTCAGAAAACTCTGATTCTTGTTTTTAAGGTAATACACATTCAGCTAAAAACAGACTCCACGGTGGTTGGAAATGGCTTTGCAACCTAGTACTAGACTAGATGTAGGGGAAGAACCTACATCCTAGGAAAGGATTTCTTCCTAAATAAAAAAGGCAAATCTTGCTAAGGAAAAACACTTCTGCTGCTTGAGTTTTCCATTGCTTCCTACCAGGAACAGAGATATGATGACTATATGTATAAGATTAAGTTACACCCATGAGGATAGAAACTCATGTTTTATATGGTGGAGATGGGAAAACAGGACAAGTTGATGACATCATGGAGTTACTTCGTCTGGACTGCTACCCTCAGACAATTGTTATAGAGAAAAAAGAACAGTCTAAGCGATTAAGCCCCTAAGGTTGGGCTCTCTACAGAAAGTAGCCAGGTGCAAACTTAATGATTCCAAACACTAGAAAACTACAAACATTATAAAAAGTGATGTTAATTAGTTGGCCAAAATTAATTATAGAATAAAAGATGACAATGTGGAGAAATGGAAAAGAGAAATAATGATTTCATATTTTAATTTGTGGTAATTCTCCAGTAATTTTGTAATTTTGTGGTAATTTTAACCAGTCTGTTAAAAAATATATAACTTCAATACTTTTGCAAATTTTCAGTCATTCCTAAATAATGCTTTTAATGGCCTAAGTCAATAGTAACTCTTTCCCAAATTAGCTTAAATCTAAAACTACGTGATATAAATTATCAAAGTACTTAGCTTATGATGATCAAAATAGAACTACTGGCCCATACACAAAATTGACTTCTCATTGTCTTTGAAAATTTTCTCTTTACATGATGGAAACATACGATATAGCAATTGAACTTCTAATATTTGTAAGTTAAAAGCAGTTGAAAACACTAATGAAGAAATTATATAAAGTTTCAAAATTGAAAACACAAAGTTGTATGATAAACTATTCTCATTCAAGAAGATCTTGCTGCATGCTTTCGTCTTAACTTTAAATATAAAATTTAATAAGAAATTGTCAAAATGTTAAATATGGTTCTCAAGAAACAAAATACACCATGACTACTTGAACCCTTCTTCAGAAAACTCTGATTCTTGTTTTTAAGGTAATACACATTCAGCTAAAAACAGACTCCACGGTGGTTGGAAATGGCTTTGCAACCTAGTACTAGACTAGATGTAGGGGAAGAACCTACATCCTAGGAAAGGATTTCTTCCTAAATAAAAAAGGCAAATCTTGCTAAGGAAAAACACTTCTGCTGCTTGAGTTTTCCATTGCTTCCTACCAGGAACAGAGATATGATGACTATATGTATAAGATTAAGTTACACCCATGAGGATAGAAACTCATGTTTTATATGGTGGAGATGGGAAAACAGGACAAGTTGATGACATCATGGAGTTACTTCGTCTGGACTGCTACCCTCAGACAATTGTTATAGAGAAAAAAGAACAGTCTAAGCGATTAAGCCCCTAAGGTTGGGCTCTCTACAGAAAGTAGCCAGGTGCAAACTTAATGATTCCAAACACTAGAAAACTACAAACATTATAAAAAGTGATGTTAATTAGTTGGCCAAAATTAATTATAGAATAAAAGATGACAATGTGGAGAAATGGAAAAGAGAAATAATGATTTCATATTTTAATTTGTGGTAATTCTCCAGTAATTTTGTAATTTTGTGGTAATTTTAACCAGTCTGTTAAAAAATATATAACTTCAATACTTTTGCAAATTTTCAGTCATTCCTAAATAATGCTTTTAATGGCCTAAGTCAATAGTAACTCTTTCCCAAATTAGCTTAAATCTAAAACTACGTGATATAAATTATCAAAGTACTTAGCTTATGATGATCAAAATAGAACTACTGGCCCATACACAAAATTGACTTCTCATTGTCTTTGAAAATTTTCTCTTTACATGATGGAAACATACGATATAGCAATTGAACTTCTAATATTTGTAAGTTAAAAGCAGTTGAAAACACTAATGAAGAAATAATTTCCCATATGAAAGTTTCAAAAATGAGATTGTGAAGAAAGCACAAAGTGTTGCTTCATGATACAGACAATATTACTTTAATTTTTAAAATAAAATCTTTACTCTTTGATTTATATTTATGTATTTATATTCCATTTTTATAGTGTATATAAATGAAATTTACTATTTCCTATAAAAAATATAAAGATGAAGAGAAAGAATGCAGAATCCTTGAATCACCAGATGGAGGAAAGTAACTGACATGGGAATGATAAACACTAGAATCAGACTATTACATGATTAAGAACTTCTGTTATGTTAAGAGAGTAAAATTAGGAAGTTTTTGTTAGTCAGCTGTCAAAAGGTTTCACAGAAGTTATTTAATAAAATTCATATTTACCACACAAGCTGACAGTAAAGTTCTGATTTTCATATGGATTAGCTATAATATTCTGAATTTCATGCACTCTCTAATTAAATCTCAAAGATAAAGTTTAACATCATTATATCATTTCTTCTGTATGTTTTAAAAACTTTAACTTTTACGCTATTTCCTTATAAAACCCAGTTAGTTTTTGTCAGTTTGAAACTTAATTATTGAAGTCAGAGTATGTATTATAGAAGCTATTATGATTCAAGAATTTTTCTTTCTGCAAATGAATGGTCAGAATGGAAATTTACAATTTAAAAACTAATTAAAAGCAAGGATGTCCTAGTAATTGATGTTCTAGCAATTTTACTGGTGAGCAAAATTCTGTTAATATAGGCCAGACCATATTTCAGTGACATTTTTCCAAAATGATATTTTCTGTGATAATAATTATGATATGACCAGAACCAGTAGCTACATCTTATATAAACAATTAGTGTTTTATTGTAAAGCTTCTGTAACTTGATTCTTAAAAAATAAAGGGGGTGCAATGTAAAAGTTGTGGTAGTATCAAAAATCAACCCTTTTTGATAAAAGTAAAAAATATTTATTCTGATATATCTTATATATTTAGATTTTATACATCTGTCTATTCATATATACATATAAATATGCTCACAGATAGAAGATCTACACATACATATAAAATGCTCACTCAGAGCATGAGAGCTTCTACAGTTTGTTTGCTCAACTAAATTCCATTTATTCACTGTTTCTTTTCTCAAAATGAGTACTGGATTCATATGACACTAGCAGTATGTCTGTGTTATGTGTTTCTGTCTATGCATGCATAGCTGTACATTTACAAATGGAAAAAGATAGATGAGAACTCTTATTCCATCTATTGGAGTGCCCCCATCTTTATAGAGACATTTGTTAATCAAAAATGAAAGAATAGGGGTCTCTGCCTGCAAGCAACTTCTAGCATTAACAAAATTTTTGGTAATGATAATTAATGCTTATCTTAAGGTTATAATGACATGTTTGGTTTTAGCATTAACAGTTATTCTAATACAGTTTCACTGCCTTTTGTGTTGAAAAGAGTCAATGGTTAAATTATATTTACTCAAAGAAAGAGACTTTCAACTTGTCTAGTTGCTATGGGAACTACATTCTTTTGTTCATTAAATTAACCTATGCAAGAAAAGAAACTTTGTAAATGGCCAAAGCAATATATGCTTATTAAATAAAAGTTGGAAAATACTAAATGGTATTAAAAATGCCACCCATAATTATTTCACCAAACATACTCTGTTAATATTTTGAGATGTTTCCCTTTTATTGCACTGCACATATTTTTTTGTTGTGGTAGTGATACGTGAATCATTTATATATTTCTGCTTTTCAGTTAACACGATATTGTACTTTTTTCACTAAAGTTATACCTCAAAAAGAAACACAGACACAAAGCACATGAGATTACATGTTCTTTAAATACCATTTTGCCATCTTTCATGTCAATGCCTTTAAAACAATCTGTGATAATGTGTATTTATATTCCTTCACCAACTGTTCTTTATAATACATTTTCTCTCATAAATTACCCCCATTCTCTACTTTAGAATTGATTTCACTTCATCACTTGCCATATTGCCATATATGGGCAGGCTTTTAACAAGGTTTACTCATGGTTATGTGTCAGATTAACTTCTAACATAAACATACTTCTGGAGACGTTTTCTGTGGTGGCTATGCCACACCTCTATTCCTATCTATTCACATATCCCTCTCTTTGATTGTTCTTTCTCTTTTGACTCCAACTTTCATTCACTTACTCATTTGGTGAGTATTCATGGAGTGTTCTGTAAGCCAGGTCAGGTTGTGCTGGACAGTAGACTATAATGATGAGTAGGGTACAATTTTGACAATCAATTACAATACAAGATGATAAGGGCTGATTGGCATAAAAAGAAGGTACTTCGGCAGAAACAGTAACAGCAGTTAGTCCTGTCTTAGGGAATTAAGAATAGGTTTCTTGAGAACATGGTATTATCAATTGGAATACTGAGAACTCCGTATATGGCTGATGGTCAGAGAAAGAAGATCTAGTTATTACAAAGAACTTCCTCAAATGTAAATTTGGTAATTAGGTAAATTTAGGAATTTGCATTCTACAGCTTGGATAATGCAAGGTGTTAAGAAAAGGGTAACCAATTATCCTGTCAAAGATAAAGGCAGGGAAGAAGCTGGACAAATTCATTTAGCCACAGATACTGCCTCATGTACAGGCTGCTCAAGGCATAGTACCTGATGGTGCCCAAACTCCCCTAAACAATGTGTTCATTAATATCCAGTGGTTTAGCCTATTGGGTATAATAATGCAGCAGAATTCTGGATAAACGTTGGGCATTCAGAGAACTATCTCTGCGTAGAACAGCAGACAGAAAGTATGGAGTCAGAACACACACCCAGGAAAGGTCCACGTGCTTCAGCTTTGAATTCAATGGGCTTCACTGCCAGATAGAAAAACATTGGTGTCTAGAAGAATTAATGCACAGCTGAAACTTTGGTGAGGAAATCCAGGCTGAATTCTAATAGTCCAGCTAAACATGAAACCTCGAGTGCTATATTTTTGGAAAGGGGACATATTCCAAGCATTAGCTATACTCAGTGATGTGTTCAGGAATATTCTTTCTTCCCCAAATAAAGGTATGCTTGCAGACACACTAAGCTCTTTCTCTCGATCTGTAATCCTTCAAAACAGAATCCTACACTATCAACATAGAATCCTATACTATATCAAGTTCGAGTATTATTTTCAATACAGTGGTGTTAAATGACTAATTCTCTGAGAATAAAAAGGAAAACCTAAGTAGAAAAATACTGTCAGAGAAACACACTATCCCACAAAGATTCCCAGTTTTATTAAATTAGAGGAGGCAGGTCTTTGCAAGTAGCTTGTGGGACTTCTGAGACATGTCTGGGGATGACCAGGTCTCTGATCTTTCCACTGGCCTGTGTGCTCTGCTAGTAGGCATTGATTTTGTGGATTCATGACATACAACTTTAGGAACTGAGTCAACTTTTGAGACCAATTTTCTTCCTAACTTCCATTATGGTAAATCATTTTTGCTGACGGTCTTCTAGAAACAGTGTTCTTTAGGGAATTAAGAACAAATGGTATTATCAATTGGAATACTGAGAACTCCGTATATGGCTGATGGTCAGAGAAAGAAGATCTAGTTATTACAAAGAACTTCCTCAAATGTAAATTTGGTAATTAGGTAAATTTAGGAATTTGCATTCTACAGCTTGGATAATGCAAGGTGTTAAGAAAAGGGTAACCAATTATCCTGTCAAAGATAAAGGCAGGGAAGAAGCTGGACAAATTCATTTAGCCACAGATACTGCCTCATGTACAGGCTGCTCAAGGCATAGTACCTGATGGTGCCCAAACTCCCCTAAACAATGTGTTCATTAATATCCAGTGGTTTAGCCTATTGGGTATAATAATGCAGCAGAATTCTGGATAAAGCGTTGGGCATTCAGAGAACTATCTCTCGTAGAACAGCAGACAGAAAGTATGGAGTCAGAACACACACCCAGGAAAGGTCCACGTGCTTCAGCTTTGAATTCAATGGGCTTCACTGCCAGATAGAAAAACATTGGTGTCTAGAAGAATTAATGCACAGCTGAAACTTTGGTGAGGAAATCCAGGCTGAATTCTAATAGTCCAGCTAAACATGAAACCTCGAGTGCTATATTTTTGGAAAGGGGACATATTCCAAGCATTAGCTATACTCAGTGATGTGTTCAGGAATATTCTTTCTTCCCCAAATAAAGGTATGCTTGCAGACACACTAAGCTCTTTCTCTCGATCTGTAATCCTTCAAAACAGAATCCTACACTATCAACATAGAATCCTATACTATATCAAGTTCGAGTATTATTTTCAATACAGTGGTGTTAAATGACTAATTCTCTGAGAATAAAAAGGAAAACCTAAGTAGAAAAATACTGTCAGAGAAACACACTATCCCACAAAGATTCCCAGTTTTATTAAATTAGAGGAGGCAGGTCTTTGCGAAGTAGCTTGTGGGACTTCTGAGACATGTCTGGGGATGACCAGGTCTCTGATCTTTCCACTGGCCTGTGTGCTCTGCTAGTAGGCATTGATTTTGTGGATTCATGACATACAACTTTAGGAACTGAGTCAACTTTTGAGACCAATTTTCTTCCTAACTTCCATTATGGTAAATCATTTTTGCTGACGGTCTTCTAAACAGAATCTAAGCAAGACACAGAAATTCCCACAGATTATGTATCTCAGGAATTCATTTCCTGACTCAAGAATCCCAGTATATTAAGCAACAGGCAGAAGCTGACCAACGGTATCTATGACTCCTGTGAGCAGTCAGATGCACGAACTTCCTCTGATAAAGAATTTCCCCTGACCTTGCTATGCACTTCAAGTTCTTTATTTTATTATTGTTTATAAAAGTGAGTTGCTCAAGTAATATATGTTCAACATAAAACATTTTGAAGGTTCAGAGTTAATGTAAAAAGGGAGGAAATATCTAACTATAATCACAATGACTTTTTAAATGTAACATATCCATGATTTAAGTTTCTTGAAAGTCAGTATTTGTGAGATTAGATCTCCCCAAGGCAAAGCAGAGTATCTGAGACTCCTATATTTTGGAAGGAATGGGTGAGGGGACTCTTCCTTTTCCTATAAAATCATTCAGAGAAGTGAAATGCAGTTGATACTGACCTGAACAGCAAGTGAATTTTCTACTCTTGAGCTTTAAAAGGGGCCAGCATAGTTTCTAGTTAAACCTATATAATGATTAGGAAAAATCTATTTCTAATATCATGGCTCATTTATGAAATGAAACATAATGCTTTCATTATAAAAAAATGTGGTTTTTTATTCATTAATATGAAAAAATACTAAAGAGGTGTTAATTAAAAATGATATTAAACTTTATAATAGGTTACAATGTGTCTATATTTTTGTTAAAAAGGTAGATCTATTTCTGAATAGACCTAAAGATAGACTATATATATATATATATATATATATATATATATATATATACACTTGTATATCAGGATGCTTTTTCCAGTAGAATAAAAGAAAAAACTCATAACTCATGACAGTATGTCCTTCAGGGTGGACTAAGAGAGAGGAAGGTGGGGAAGGCTGCAGAACATGGGTGGTGGAGGTTGGGAAGGGAGAAAGACTCAATTCTTATTTCACTTCCTTTCTTCTTCTTCTTCTTCTTTTTTTTTTTTTTTTTGACGTTTCTCTCTTTTTTTAAACCTTTATTTTACTTTTGACTTTTACAGAGTTTTGTTGTTTACAGATATATATGTTCCCAGATTAGTCATATGTATATCTCCCCCTTCCCACCCCTCCTGACCATCACACAGCACCCCTGAAGGATCCCCTTTTCTCACAGAGCAATGACTAGAGCTATTTTCTTCACTTATGATAGTACAGGCCTTCATGCTACTTCCTTTACGCCTCTCACCCACTGTTCCTTCCCCACAATGTCCATATGTCCACTGTCCATGTCTGTCTTTCTGTTGCTTCACTGCGTGTGCCGTCATCACCATCCTACTAGATTCCATATATATGTGTTAATATACTGTGTTTGTCCTTCTCTTTCTGACTGACTTCACTACTTCCTTTCTTCTTAGGGTTATTTTATTATATAAATGTATCGCTATTTTTATTAAAAACTAGTTGAATGAACATATCACTTCATATGACTTATGGAATGGTATAGATGTTAATCTAAAACTTACTTCTTTAGAATATGGCTATTTTATGATATCCAAATAATTATAACATTGAATTTATAAAGTGATACTGTGCTATTTGCCCATTTCCAATATCCTACAGACTTAACAAAAATTGGATCTGTAGAAGACTGCAATATAGAGTTGGAGAATAACGTAGTAAATTTATTTGTTTTTTATTTCAGGGTAAAATTTTCTATAGTCTTAAAAATTATTATTTGGGAATTTAAAACTTTCCTATGATTCCATGCTATATAGCCATTCTCTGTTTATTTTCCATGTTTCAGACTATTTGGCATTTAGATAAACTTCAATTCATTCTTCACTTTTTCTGCCAAACAAAAGTCTCCTGAGATATCATCCATTGCCCAGTCTGAAAAAGTTGTAAGACACAATTCTGTTTCTTTTGGAAATGCAATATTGACTTGGTGTAAATAGCTCCTCTACAGTTGATAACCTTGACTATGTGAATTAAGAGGTACATAGTACACATCCATTTGCTTATTTTTAATCCCCTGAAAATACAACATTTTAAGACCTCATCATTATCATATAATTACAGTTTAATATTCAGAGTAATTCTCAGATAATTTGATGATAGTCCCTGAAAGTAGGCTATTTATAGCATCCTAAGATTCTGACCACTTTCTGAATTTATGTATTTAAGAATACATTTCTCTTCTATTATTTAAAGTCTTCTTATTTTAGAATCTGCAAAAAGGAGATAGAACTTAGCTAAGGGAATTTCATCTCATTGTGGAAGATATGCTGAAGTGTCAAGAAACAATGTTTCATTGGAAATATTACCTGAGACTTGACAGACAAAAACATGGCATGGCACTGAGTAAGCAGATGAATGGGAAGTGGAGGAGGTTTGACTGAAACAGTCTTTATTCTGCTAAGAACATTTTCCTTTATTTTCTGACTCTAGGCTTTTTAATCCTAGTTTTGATTACCTAAGCATACCCATCTTTCATGGATCTTTAGTTGGTGCCACAGCTTGGGCTAAAAATAAGTTACTTTATAGGAAGGTTATAAAACCACATATGTAACTGGCTTCTAGAATCATACTCCTTGAAAACAAGAAACAAAAGAGCATTTCACACCAGATATACTCTACATAACAGTTCCGCTTCTGAAGTAACTGTTGGTGTTTTAAAAATGAAATCTGCTCCTCGGCACCATTTACTGGCTTTGAAATATTCCCAAAGAATTGTGATCTGTTGGTGGTAACTAAATATCCAAAAAAATGAAAATTTTTGCTGTGTTTCTAATCTGAGACAAGGGCACCCCCCCGTCACCTAATTTCCCAAATTTTGGTTAAAACTTTCCTATGATTCCATGCTATATAGCCATTCTCTGTTTATTTTCCATGTTTCAGACTATTTGGCATTTAGATAAACTTCAATTCATTCTTCACTTTTCTGCCAAACAAAAGTCTCCTGAGATATCATCCATTGCCCAGTCTGAAAAAGTTGTAAGACACAATTCTGTTTCTTTTGGAAATGCAATATTGACTTGGTGTAAATAGCTCCTCTACAGTTGATAACCTTGACTATGTGAATTAAGAGGTACATAGTACACATCCATTTGCTTATTTTTAATCCCCTGAAAATACAACATTTTAAGACCTCATCATTATCATATAATTACAGTTTAATATTCAGAGTAATTCTCAGATAATTTGATGATAGTCCCTGAAAGTAGGCTATTTATAGCATCCTAAGATTCTGACCACTTTCTGAATTTATGTATTTAAGAATACATTTCTCTTCTATTATTTAAAGTCTTCTTATTTTAGAATCTGCAAAAAGGAGATAGAACTTAGCTAAGGGAATTTCATCTCATTGTGGAAGATATGCTGAAGTGTCAAGAAACAATGTTTCATTGGAAATATTACCTGAGACTTGACAGACAAAAACATGGCATGGCACTGAGTAAGCAGATGAATGGGAAGTGGAGGAGGTTTGACTGAAACAGTCTTTATTCTGCTAAGAACATTTTCCTTTATTTTCTGACTCTAGGCTTTTTAATCCTAGTTTTGATTACCTAAGCATACCCATCTTTCATGGATCTTTAGTTGGTGCCACAGCTTGGGCTAAAAATAAGTTACTTTATAGGAAGGTTATAAAACCACATATGTAACTGGCTTCTAGAATCATACTCCTTGAAAACAAGAAACAAAAGAGCATTTCACACCAGATATACTCTACATAACAGTTCCGCTTCTGAAGTAACTGTTGGTGTTTTAAAAATGAAATCTGCTCCTACGGCACCATTTACTGGCTTTGAAATATTCCCAAAGAATTGTGATCTGATTGTCCCAGATGGGCCTCCAACTAAAAATATCCAGAAAGAAATCCAGTATTTTCCTTTACTCACTCTCCCATCAACTCCCTTTCCTGCTGTGTTTCTAATCTGAGACAAGGGCTCTACCTTTAATTATTCCACCTCCTCTACCTCATCTGTCACACTAACCCTCCAATTACCTCAGAGTCACTCCTTCTGCTCTCCTATTAACCTCATCCTAGTTATAGCTCAGTAATAGCGGAGTCCAAGGAATATTGCAGCTGTTTAATTAGTCTCTCTTCATATCATCAGTCTTTTCACTTAAAGTCCATTCCACAAACCTTTTTTTAAGACAGATATGATCATGTTGCTTCCTTTAAATGACTTTGTAAAAAACTTAAGGCACTTAATCAGCTGACACTTGCCTAATTTTTCATGATCAAAATTTTGTCCTGTTTTCATTATGTATTCTGAATTCTCAGCCATAGTACACCCATGACCTCTATTTTTCTTAATCGGAATTTTTTTTCTTGTGAATTTGTAGAGTTTAAAGTGTAGTTGGGCAAACAAGAGTCCTAGGAAATAATTTCTGCATATATCACACAACAGTAAATAATAAAAAAAGAATCACATACAGGAAAAATTGGGCTTACTCTCAAAACAGTACATATAAGAAAACTTTCTTCCCCAAAGACAGATAGGAAGGAAAAGTCTACCAATAAATGAAGTATGACCTTGATAGATTGTACCTTTCTTTTTGTGAAAGTGGAAAAATGCATTAAAGAATAAAATTGCTTTATTTTTGTTACAGTCTTCACCTTAAAGCGGAAAGAAGGTATAAGTTATTTATACGAAAGTATGAAGTGATTTCCTAGGAAGGAAGTGGCAATATGGTAACTCAGGCAGAGGAAGAAGTCCACCTTTCCCCAAGTCCCTTAAATTTCAGGCAAACTACACTCATTAAAGTCCCTGAAGTAGGGTAGCTTTCCCACACCGAGAATGCCTTCCCCTCTCTTTGCCTGATAGTTTAATTCCTATTCCCCTTTAAAGTTTCTATTTCAGTAACACCACCTCTGTGACTCTATCCCTATTCCCTTCTCTGTTGTTAACACTCTCCAATGTATATTGAAGCTGTTCACTCACTTGTTTATTTCCTCAAACAGTTCATGCTTTCTTTAAGGGCACGACTGTATTCCTAGTATTTGTCATGAAGTAAGAACTCTACGTTTGTTGAATAGATAAAGGAAGGGATCTACTACAAGTTTTGAAGAAAGAAACAAATATCAGTATTATTAAAGTCATTAGATAGGGTTCAGCTTTGTAATCATTAGTTTGAAAAATTAACAGTCAGTTCACAGGAGATATTCAGATTAATCTGCTAAAAGTTATCAGTCTCATTACCATCCTAAGGCAAACCATATAGCCCCTCTTTCCATGTCCTACTCTGTTGACAAATAAGGAACTTCAACTCTTTCAGAAATATTCCACTGAGACCATTTACCTTTCTCTGACCTTTCACTTGTTCCTTTCCTTGGAGGGAGGAGTGATTCATGTGATGCACATGACTGTGGGAGTTTGGCTTGCCTGGGTCTACTTCTCTTTTTTCTAATGCAAAATGTCAATATGGCCAAGGTTGCTACGCATGTGTGACCTTTCCTCTGGAGCTCACTATGTGCAGCAAAATGTGAAGCAGCTAATAAAGCAGATGCTGTTTTGCTGACTCAACTCTTTCCCAAATGTAAGTCTTGATGCCTAGACATGTGAAGTCACCCATTTTGGTTTCAGAGGCAAGAGTCTTTTTCTAATCCAGCTCTATCACATATAAATCAGTAAGACATTTTTATCTCTAGTTGACCCTCCTGTTTATTTCTCAGTTACCGTAAATTCAATCTGTGTGGGGTAAGAATATCACTGTCAAAACAAAAGACCTCCTAAATGCACATTTCCATCTATATGTAGTAAAGCAATCTTTTGACTTCCTGGATGTCCGAATTACCGAGTCAGTGGTTCTACCAGTATTGGGACCAGCTTGTAACTAGGGAATACCTTAATGACCTGGCAGGAGACATTCCATGAACATAAAAGAGGTAGATTCTATTCCCAAGAAACCTATTCATAAAACAGAAATCAGTGCTCCAATTCTTCTCCCTCACCACCAGACTCCCTTAGACATTCCAGCAAAGTTACTCTTTGTGCTTAATACTGAAATTAAGACTTGACTTTTGCTCTCAGGATGGTTCAGTTGGCCCCTGCATTTTACTGCTAAAGCTGGATTTTACTAAACTCTGACTTACTCTCCTGTAATACTGTCTTCCTCCAAATGACCAGCAAAGTGAGGAAAGACAGGATAATGTCTCTTGATTTGAGCACGGTCTTCACTTCACTTTTCTGCTTTAGGGGTCTTTGTTTTTTTCCTCCATCCTAAGGCAGGGTTTGGGTACTCTATTGATCTCTGTCTCCATTACATGACAAAAACCCTTTCCCTACAAAAATTCTAATTGTATAGCATAAATCTGGGAAAATACACTATGAGAGATTATACCCAGGAATAGGTTCTGCTAATTTTTTTTTTTTTAAAGACTTATTTATTTATTTGAGGGGGGTGGGGTGGGGAGGGAGAGGAGCAGGCGGGCCACTTCTATTGGTCTTTCATTTGTCCATTTTCATCCATCTTTGTTCTTTGGCCCACGTGGGCCTCCCATCGCGGTGGCCTCTGTTGTCACAGAGCACCGGCTCTGGGCGCATGCACTCCAGAGCTCCGGCTTGGTAATCGGACACATCAGTCCAGCCACTCCGTGGCACGTGGGATCTTCCCAGGCCAGGGATCGAACTGGCGCCCCTTGCACTGCAAGGCGGTGTCCTTACCCACTGGACTACCAGGGAAACCCTCTGCTAAAGTTTTATGGGGAGAAAAATGGGTGAAGATTAGCCAAAAAGAAGCACTTGGATTGTTATTAATTTTAACATGAGGGTTGGGGGAGGTAAGTTAGAAAGTATGAATGGTTTTCCTGTGAAGAACTCAGCTCTTGTGTTTTAACAGTGGAAATAGAGAATATACTGTTTACCATAAAGCTTTGTTGTTGTTTAGTTGCTAAGTTGTGTTCAGCTCTTTCCCAACCCCATGAACTGTATGTAGCCCACCAGGCTTCTCTGTCCATGGGCTTTCCCAGGTATGAATACTTGGGTGGGTTACCATTTTCTCCTCCAAGGGATCTTCCCAACCCAGAACCTGCAACACAGAGGCTCCTGCATAGCAAGTTGATTTTTTGAGACACCAGGGAAGCCTGACCACAAAGATTCAGTTTTTCTCTTGTTTCATTATCATCTTTAATAGAAACAACACTTCAGTAAAGAAAGTCATATATAGCTATATGTATATAGCTTGATGGTCTTAGAGAGGCTGAAGGGACAAGGTGGTAAAGAGGCAGAATAGCCTGATTCATCCTCTTGACAGAGAGGGACCTTCTATGTGGAGACTGGCCATCCCCTCATGAAGAGTGTAACCTCACTCCCTTCTATTTTAATTCTTAAGCTAGGGTGCAGTTTTTCTCTGAAGGACAATCAATGATGCATCCTGTGGGCCTCATGGATAAAATGATATGCAAGTCAGAAAGTCTAATGATGAATTTCAGAGAGCAATACTATAATTGATTTTCAGGTGAGATACTGACTTGAAAGAACACGAAAACACAACTGAGAAAGACCTAAATGTAATACGACATGCAAACACAGAACTCACAGTTAAAGAAACTTCAGAAATTATTTAGTCCTCACTCTGGGTTTTGAACTTGAGGCTTAAAGAGGTTAAAAATCTTGTCCTAAGATCACATAATGTGCGATGAGGAGTAGGGATGTGGTGAAGCCTGGAAACCAGGACTCCTGTCTATAATCTGTGTCTGTTACACACAACCCTGTGCCTATTCTCAAATGGCCTCTATTAGCTGTGATGAAAACCAACCCATGCCTCAAATCAGCAGAGTCCAAGAGTGATCATTTCTCTAGTCAGCTGTGCCTGATGAGCTCTTTGACCTGGGTTTCTCCTGAAATGTCTCAATTTTCCCTTGCCCAGTTATTTTTATGACCTATTTAATAAGTCATAAAATTATACTCTAAATTAAAAAGAGCATAACTTATAAGACTATATTATGAGAATAATGTCATTGGTAAGGAATCTTAAGTAGACTATTACTTTTTTAATTTCATAGATATCTATAAGTTCTGCTTGGGGGAGCTGATTTGAACTGGATACAAATAAATTAGCCACGTAATAATTTATTTCTTTGGCAAAGCCATTTTCTTAGTTCTTCAAGATGACTCCTGCTTCAGAAATGAACACATGTCCAAGGGCAGTTTACAAACCTAATGTCATTGCAATAATATTGCAAAATTCCACCTGACCTACCCAGATACATATTTTTAGATAGCTCTAAAAATGGCTCCTTCCCACGGGATACATATTTCAATTCCTTTTTTGTGAATGAATGTGTTCCCCACTCCCTCACCTTTCATTTACAGGAAGAGGAAGAAACACTGGAATTACTAAAAGGAGCATGACATTTTTTCTAGACAACAGGCCCCACTATGACAATTAGAATGTCACTTGGCAACTGGGTTCCTTTTATATCCTCAGAGATGATGACACTTCAGGAAAGAGCTTACCTCGACACACTTCCTGAAGACTTATAGGGTCAGGAGTGTTTGCTGAGAAACATTTATTTTCTTCTGTTCAATTTAAAAGCATCATATTGTTTTCCAGAGAGATTTCACTTCTACAAAATGACTCTACTAAAGTAACCTTGGATTTAAAATTTGTCACATTAAAAATTACTAAAATCAATTCATCGTAATTTACTTTAATTGAAAATATTATGAGAGTATGATTCCTTGTGTGCCTATGTGTTTTTTAAAATCAGTTTATTGTAATTTGCTCTGATTTAAAATAATTAACATATACATATTTAAAACATAAATATTCAAGTTAATTGAAGCCATGGTTCTTTTTTAGTTGAACTGGTAAAAATAAAGAAGTTGTAAATTTTAAGACAGTCAATATTGAGAATACACTTTTAGAATAAAATGTTAAATTCATCTAATCAGTAAACTATTTGCTTACATTCTTTTAAAAATGAACAGGAAACCATATCCATTAATATGAGTTGTTTGGACCTTTAGGACCCCTCCTCGTAACTCTGTTTGCCTAGTTCTTTCATAATAAAAGCAAGACCCTCAGTAATAACTCTTAGTAGCAGAAGAAAGTCACTTTCAGCAGAAAAGGGAAATATGCATCCTAAAGGTATTGGAATTTACTTGGAAATACAAACATAGAAAGCTAATTAGTGGGTGATAAATATTGAGAGGTCTTTAAAACTAAAGTCTCACGTATTTAAATGTTGCAAAGCAGAGGCAAATTGCCTGAAGGTCAGTCCATGAAGGATTTGTTGAGCCCTTACCATGTGGCATCATGAAAGACTCTAGAAACATTAAAACATAAAAGTCATCACCCTACTTTCTTCTGAGAGAGATTCTAAATGCCACTGAAAGTTCACGGTACTAAAAGGCTCTGATCTCTTAAAGATCTCCTTTCCTGAAGTAGGGATCTAGGATGTTTTAAATGTTACCTGGTTAAAATGACAAAAATAATCGTTAAGTCTTAGAAGCTCTAGATCTTAAACTTATTTCTTAAACTCTGTCAAGTAACAAAAAGTGTTATTATAAAACAGCATAAAAACTGATTGCATTCTGACAAATGACAGTTAAGCTTAATGACTGTAACTTTGGTAAAGCTTAATTCACTCTTTTACTTTTTAAATATTGATAATATTTGGCATGTGGTAGTGAATTTAAGTGTGATTTTGCAATTTAAAGCCAAAAAAAAATTTTTAAAAATCTCTAAAGTTTTCTTGAGGAGAGGTTAATGCAAAAGGAAATTTCTATTTCTTTAGATAACACAGTATTTTGATATTTTAAAACATGAATCTGTGGTTATTGAATGGTGTATTGCTGATACTGCTAGAGACAGTGTTATGGTATGCAGAATTGGAACTGAAAGTTTTTGTTTTTTTTAATTTTTGACCTCTTCTATTCCTTTTAAATTTATTTTCATCCATCTTTATTCTGTGGCCTGTGTGGGCCTCCTATTGCGGTGGCCTCTCTCCTTGCAGAGCACTGGCTCTGGGTGCATGCGCTTCATAACTCTAGCTCATAACTGGACATACCAGTCCAGCATCTCCACAGCATGTGGGATCTTCCCAGGTCAGGGATTGAACCATGGGTAAAGGGTACCCCTTGCACTGCAAGGTGGACTGTTTACTCACTGGACCACCAGAAAAGCCCTGGAACTCAAAGTTTGAGTGACCTTCAGATGCTAAATTCAAGTAGTAGAGTTTTGATGATTTGGCATCTCTTTACAATACTCAAAATATATAAGTTGTCTTTAAATTCAAAATTTCCTCCTACAAATCTTTATTTGCTTCATAAAGCTCTTTTCTTGGCTAATAATCCCTCTGTTTTGGACATGAGATACCCAATACTTTGTCATTGACATGAGCTTCCCAGTTTTTACCCACATTAGTAAGATGACTTTTAATACTAATTCCTGAAGAGCATTCTACCATGTGGCATCATGAAAGACTCTAGAAACATTAAAACATAAAAGTCATCACCCTACTTTCTTCTGAGAGAGATTCTAAATGCCACTGAAAGTTCACGGTACTAAAAGGCTCTGATCTCTTAAAGATCTCCTTTCCTGAAGTAGGGATCTAGGATGTTTTAAATGTTACCTGGTTAAAATGACAAAAATAATCGTTAAGTCTTAGAAGCTCTAGATCTTAAACTTATTTCTTAAACTCTGTCAAGTAACAAAAAGTGTTATTATAAAACAGCATAAAAACTGATTGCATTCTGACAAATGACAGTTAAGCTTAATGACTGTAACTTTGGTAAAGCTTAATTCACTCTTTTACTTTTTAAATATTGATAATATTTGGCATGTGGTAGTGAATTTAAGTGTGATTTTGCAATTTAAAGCCAAAAAAAAATTTTTAAAAATCTCTAAAGTTTTCTTGAGGAGAGGTTAATGCAAAAGGAAATTTCTATTTCTTTAGATAACACAGTATTTTGATATTTTAAAACATGAATCTGTGGTTATTGAATGGTGTATTGCTGATACTGCTAGAGACAGTGTTATGGTATGCAGAATTGGAACTGAAAGTTTTTGTTTTTTTTAATTTTTGACCTCTTCTATTCCTTTTAAATTTATTTTCATCCATCTTTATTCTGTGGCCTGTGTGGGCCTCCTATTGCGGTGGCCTCTCTCCTTGCAGAGCACTGGCTCTGGGTGCATGCGCTTCATAACTCTAGCTCATAACTGGACATACCAGTCCAGCATCTCCACAGCATGTGGGATCTTCCCAGGTCAGGGATTGAACCATGGGTAAAGGGTACCCCTTGCACTGCAAGGTGGACTGTTTACTCACTGGACCACCAGAAAAGCCCTGGAACTCAAAGTTTGAGTGACCTTCAGATGCTAAATTCAAGTAGTAGAGTTTTGATGATTTGGCATCTCTTTACAATACTCAAAATATATAAGTTGTCTTTAAATTCAAAATTTCCTCCTACAAATCTTTATTTGCTTCATAAAGCTCTTTTCTTGGCTAATAATCCCTCTGTTTTGGACATGAGATACCCAATACTTTGTCATTGACATGAGCTTCCCAGTTTTTACCCACATTAGTAAGATGATATTTTCCTATTGTACATCTAATACATATTGTATGTATAATATATACTAATAATTAATGTTAATAATGATATTGTATATAATCTTGAAGCAAATATTCATAAATTGTTCTCAGTGTTTCTAATTCTTTGCCACTCCTTATTCTTTCAGTGACAGTCTACAGATATACCTCAAAGATGTTGTGGGTTTGCAGCAATACAGTGAATATCACAATAAAGTGAGTCAAAACATGTTTTCCTTTTCCAGTGCATATAAAAGTTACATTTATACTATTCAATAGTCTGTCAAGTGTGCCATAGAATTATTCTTAAAAAACAATGAACCTATCTAAGTTAAAAAAGATAACCTCATTAATAGAAAATGCTAACTACCATTTGAGCCTTCCAAAAGTCCTACTCTTTTTGCTGGTGGATGGTTTTGCCTTGATGTTGATGGCTACTGACTGGTCAGAGTGGTGGTTGCTGAAGTTTAGGGTGGCTGTGTCTATTTCTTAAAAGAAAATAATGAAGTTTGCTGCATCAACTCTTCCCTTCACCAATGATTTCTCTGTAGCATCCAACACTGTTTGATATCATTTTATCCATAGTAGACTTTGTTTCAAGATTGGAATCAATCCTCTCAAATACTGCAGCTGCTTAGCAGCTAAGTTCATGTCATATTCCAAATCCTTTGGTGTGATTTCAATACTCTTCACAGTTGCTTCATCAAATGTAGTTTCCATCTCAAAAAATCATTTTCTTTGTTCTTCCAGAAGAAGCAACTCTTTATCCATTCAAGCTTTATCATAAGATTTCAGCATTTGAGTTACATTTTCAGGTTCCACTTCTAACTCTAGTTCTTTTGATATTTTTACCACATCAGTAGTTATCACTTCCAGCAAAGTCTTGTTGTTTAGTCACTAAATCATGTCTGACTCTTTGCAACTCCATGGACTGCAGCATGCTAGGCTCCTCTGTCCTCCACTGCCTCCCAGAGTTTGCTCAAATTCATGTCCACTGAATCAGTGATACTATCTCATCATCTCATCCTCTGCTGCTCCCTTTTCCTGTTGGCTTCAATCTTTCCTAGCATCAGGATCTTTTCCAATGAGTTGGCTCTTTGCTTCAGGTGGCCAAAGTATATATCAGACCCCAACCATTAGTAAGATGATATTTTCCTATTGTACATCTAATACATATTGTATGTATAATATATACTAATAATTAATGTTAATAATGATATTGTATATAATCTTGAAGCAAATATTCATAAATTGTTCTCAGTGTTTCTAATTCTTTGCCACTCCTTATTCTTTCAGTGACAGTCTACAGATATACCTCAAAGATGTTGTGGGTTTGCAGCAATACAGTGAATATCACAATAAAGTGAGTCAAAACATGTTTTCCTTTTCCAGTGCATATAAAAGTTACATTTATACTATTCAATAGTCTGTCAAGTGTGCCATAGAATTATTCTTAAAAAACAATGAACCTATCTAAGTTAAAAAAGATAACCTCATTAATAGAAAATGCTAACTACCATTTGAGCCTTCCAAAAGTCCTACTCTTTTTGCTGGTGGATGGTTTTGCCTTGATGTTGATGGCTACTGACTGGTCAGAGTGGTGGTTGCTGAAGTTTAGGGTGGCTGTGTCTATTTCTTAAAAGAAAATAATGAAGTTTGCTGCATCAACTCTTCCCTTCACCAATGATTTCTCTGTAGCATCCAACACTGTTTGATATCATTTTATCCATAGTAGACTTTGTTTCAAGATTGGAATCAATCCTCTCAAATACTGCAGCTGCTTAGCAGCTAAGTTCATGTCATATTCCAAATCCTTTGGTGTGATTTCAATACTCTTCACAGTTGCTTCATCAAATGTAGTTTCCATCTCAAAAAATCATTTTCTTTGTTCTTCCAGAAGAAGCAACTCTTTATCCATTCAAGCTTTATCATAAGATTTCAGCATTTGAGTTACATTTTCAGGTTCCACTTCTAACTCTAGTTCTTTTGATATTTTTACCACATCAGTAGTTATCACTTCCAGCAAAGTCTTGTTGTTTAGTCACTAAATCATGTCTGACTCTTTGCAACTCCATGGACTGCAGCATGCTAGGCTCCTCTGTCCTCCACTGCCTCCCAGAGTTTGCTCAAATTCATGTCCACTGAATCAGTGATACTATCTCATCATCTCATCCTCTGCTGCTCCCTTTTCCTGTTGGCTTCAATCTTTCCTAGCATCAGGATCTTTTCCAATGAGTTGGCTCTTTGCTTCAGGTGGCCAAAGTATATATCAGAACTTCAGCTTCAGCATCAGTCCTTCCAATGAATACTCAGGGTTGATTTTCTTTAGGATTGACTGGTTTGATCTTGGAGTCCAACTGACTCTTAAACCCATCAAAAATATTCATGAGGATTGGAATCAATTTCTCCCAAACTCCTAATAATGTTGATATTTTAACCTCTTATCATGAATCACAAATATTCTTAATGACACTTAGAATGCTGAATCCTTCCAAAAGAATTTCAATTTACTTTGTCCAGATACATCAGAGGAATTTCTATGCATAGCAGTCATAGGCCTATGAAATGAATGTCTAAAATAACAAAACTTTAAAGTCAAAATGACTCCACGATCCATGGGGTGCAGAATGGATGCTATGTTAGCAGGCATCAAAACAGTGTTAATCTCTTCGCACATCTCCATCAGAGCTCTTGGGTGACCAAGTGCATGACTGTTAATCTTATTTTGAAAGAAGTATTTTTTCCTGAGTAATAGGACTCAATATTGGGCTTAAAATACTTAGTAAACCATGCTGTAAGCATATGCATTGTCATACTGGTTTTGAATGCTCTGCCTCTTAAGAACCCTAGGATTTTCAGAACTGTAAATAAGCTTTGGCTTTTACTTAAATTCACCAGCTGAATTAGTCCCTAACAAGAGAGTCAGCTTGTCCTTTGAAATTTTGAAGCCAGGCTTTGATTTCCCTCTATTTATGAAAGTCCTATAAGACATTTTCTTCTAATAAGGCTGTTTCATTTACATTGATAATCTGTTTAATGCAGTCACCTTCATGAATCATTTTACCTAGATCTTCTGATAACCTTATGCAGCTTCTACATCAGCATTTGTGCTCTGAAGTTATGGAGATGGTTTATTTCCAAACTCTGCTGGCTTTGACCTTCTCTTCTGTAGCTTCCTCACCTCTCTAACCCTACACAGAATTGAGGAAAGCTGGGACCTTTCTCTATATTAGGCTTTAGCTTAAGGGAATGATAGAGAATGGAAGAGGATTATCTTTCTAGGGTTTCTTAGTTGAAGAGGAGAAATTAGTCAGATAAAAATGATTAGGCATTTGAGACCAGGAACAGAGTCAACAAAAAAGGTAGAGAGCCTTAAGACAGGTGATTCTCTAGGGAATTACACTACTGTTGCTAAAGCATACAATGAAAGATAAAACCTGGTAGTGGAGGGGTATGAAGACAAACTGTGCATGTCCTTCTATGTTACATTTGGAATCTTCGTTCCCCCCTTTTTTTTGTTTGTTTCATTTTTTATTTTAATTTTGGCCTCTTTTATTGGTTATTTATTTATTTATTTTCATCCATCTTTATTCTTTGACCTGTGTGGGCCTCCCATTGCAGTGGCCTCTCTCGTTGTAGAGCGCTGGCTCATAATTGGACACACTGGTCCAGCTGCTCCACAGCATATGGGATCTTCCCCGGCCAGGGATTGAACTGGTGCCCCTTGCACTGCAAGGTGGACTCTTAATCCATTGAACCACTAGGGAAGCCCTCCCCCTTCTTTTATGAGCAAGGAAAAGATGTAGATGGATTATAAGTAAGGATAAACATTTGGAGAATGAATTTAAAATGGCTAGACTGAAGTTAACAGAGATGCTGCCAAAATAATCTACTTTAAGGATAATATGGTAATAGTGGACAGTGGAGAACTAGATACATTTGAGGAATATTTGGGGGTAAAATCAGCAGGATGTTCATTCAATGGGCAGAAAGATAGGTGAAGGAATAATTAAGAACATTTATAGTGTGGGTGCTTAGATAGACAACAAAGTCCCTAACTTGTATAAAAGATCCTAGAGAAATAGGTTTAGAGAGGAAGGAATAAGGCTGATGGCCATTCAGATAGCAGTATATTGCAGACTTTGGAATGAACAAGGTTGAATCTCAAAAGAAATTTTTAACTGATAATATCAAATCAGAAATCATTTTGACATAGTTGGTAGTTAAAAGAGTAAGTATGGACTGAAATCTCCCAGTGAAAAAAGTATGGAATAAGACTAGCAGACCAATGACACAGTATGTAGAAAGTTTTAACTGATCAGAGAAGGAAAATTCCAATAAGGAGACGGGATAGAATTGGCTGCACAGTATTAGAAAATTTAAGCTGGAGGGTAAGTGCCAACAAAAGAGAGTTTTGTATGTACCTCCATACTTCTGGAAAGATGGAGAGAAAATTATCAAGACAAAAATATCTAAGACCATAAAGAAGAATATTTATCTACAGATACTATGATGAAGAAGTCATTAGTATCTTAGTGAGAGACCATCCAAGGCTATGATAGGGAAAAATGTCTATTACTGTACATTGGGGATGACCACATGAATGGCAAGCAGAGACAGAAATGTAAACTGATCTTTGGAGAAATTTGGATGAGAAAGTAATGAGAAAGGTTAAATGGTTCTCAGAAGAAAATATTACCATTAAAGGGAAGTTTGTTTTTATAATGGGAAAGAACAGAGCAAATTTAAAGGCTGGGGGATAAAACCAAGTTGATAGGCAGAGACTGAAAATGCTGAGGTAAGAGGTAAGAGGTCCTTAATTAACCGAGCAAGACTCCAGAGGAGTCAGGATGGAACAGCTTATTTATTGATAGTAGGTGATAGGTGGGAAGTCAATGAATTCTTAAACATGAGAGGGAAAAGGAGATGAGCCTGTGTTTATATAGAAAAAGATTTGTGAATTTGGAGCCTGGACATAGAGTTAGATCAAATCTGAAGGTTCAACAGTATTAGTGCAATTGGAGACAAGGTTTGCTAAGAAAGATGGTGGTGGAGAATAGGCTGATTAAGGAAAAAAAAAACATTTATAGTGTGGGTGCTTAGATAGACAACAAAGTCCCTAACTTGTATAAAAGATCCTAGAGAAATAGGTTTAGAGAGGAAGGAATAAGGCTGATGGCCATTCAGATAGCAGTATATTGCAGACTTTGGAATGAACAAGGTTGAATCTCAAAAGAAATTTTTAACTGATAATATCAAATCAGAAATCATTTTGACATAGTTGGTAGTTAAAAGAGTAAGTATGGACTGAAATCTCCCAGTGAAAAAAGTATGGAATAAGACTAGCAGACCAATGACACAGTATGTAGAAAGTTTTAACTGATCAGAGAAGGAAAATTCCAATAAGGAGACGGGATAGAATTGGCTGCACAGTATTAGAAAATTTAAGCTGGAGGGTAAGTGCCAACAAAAGAGAGTTTTGTATGTACCTCCATACTTCTGGAAAGATGGAGAGAAAATTATCAAGACAAAAATATCTAAGACCATAAAGAAGAATATTTATCTACAGATACTATGATGAAGAAGTCATTAGTATCTTAGTGAGAGACCATCCAAGGCTATGATAGGGAAAAATGTCTATTACTGTACATTGGGGATGACCACATGAATGGCAAGCAGAGACAGAAATGTAAACTGATCTTTGGAGAAATTTGGATGAGAAAGTAATGAGAAAGGTTAAATGGTTCTCAGAAGAAAATATTACCATTAAAGGGAAGTTTGTTTTTATAATGGGAAAGAACAGAGCAAATTTAAAGGCTGGGGGATAAAACCAAGTTGATAGGCAGAGACTGAAAATGCTGAGGTAAGAGGTAAGAGGTCCTTAATTAACCGAGCAAGACTCCAGAGGAGTCAGGATGGAACAGCTTATTTATTGATAGTAGGTGATAGGTGGGAAGTCAATGAATTCTTAAACATGAGAGGGAAAAGGAGATGAGCCTGTGTTTATATAGAAAAAGATTTGTGAATTTGGAGCCTGGACATAGAGTTAGATCAAATCTGAAGGTTCAACAGTATTAGTGCAATTGGAGACAAGGTTTGCTAAGAAAGATGGTGGTGGGAGTTGATAAGGGAACTTAAGGAGAGGTGGGAATCTGGATGACTCATGACAGAAACTGAAGGAATTGTTGACCAAGGACAGATAAACACATTAACTATTGATGCAGAGGAGCTGTTTGAGATTCAAAACTTCAAGCTAGAGAAATCACAATTGCCTTAGTTTGGGAGTTTTCTACACAGGGGATCAGTTCCTAGGGAGTAGGAGCACAGAAGGCATATTTTAGTGTTAGTGCAAATTTGAATTTTTTGAGTGAAAAAAACAGAAGAAAAAGGATGTAAATGGAAATTGAGGGTGATATAAGAGTCATTCAGATAATCAGAACATTGGCAAGTAAAAAAGTCAGAGAAATTGTAGGAGAGGCCTAAGTGAGGGAAAGAAAATAGAGGGAAATTAAAATGTATGGGAATCAAAATTATTAAGAACAGAAGAGAAGGGCCTAAAAAGATAGTCATTTGTGGTCAAGGATTAAAACTAAAGGGAAATTATTGAGTAGACTGGGACTAAGATGTGATCTGGCCAAGACCATGATACTATTTAGCATCAATTTTAATCTTTATATCTCCTGGGTGTTCTCATGAGTTACTTCTCAATTTCTGTTCTACTAAAAACACAAATTACTTTACAAACATGGAGAATGAAGTAGTGCGTGCCATTAAGAAACTTACCAAAGAAAGTAGATAGTTAGTGAAGAAGCAAAGAAATAAATCAGGGTATTTGTTGGGAAATTAGGTTAAAAGTGTCACTGAAACACTTGAATGAAGTCTCGCAATTTTTTCTTCTTTGATTAAGAGATAAGTTTTATCACAAAACAGCTGTAAAACACAAATTACCATTAAAGGGAAGTTTGTTTTTATAATGGGAAAGAACAGAGCAAATTTAAAGGCTGGGGGATAAAACCAAGTTGATAGGCAGAGACTGAAAATGCTGAGGTAAGAGGTAAGAGGTCCTTAATTAACCGAGCAAGACTCCAGAGGAGTCAGGATGGAACAGCTTATTTATTGATAGTAGGTGATAGGTGGGAAGTCAATGAATTCTTAAACATGAGAGGGAAAAGGAGATGAGCCTGTGTTTATATAGAAAAAGATTTGTGAATTTGGAGCCTGGACATAGAGTTAGATCAAATCTGAAGGTTCAACAGTATTAGTGCAATTGGAGACAAGGTTTGCTAAGAAAGATGGTGGTGGGAGTTGATAAGGGAACTTAAGGAGAGAGGTGGGAATCTGGATGACTCATGACAGAAACTGAAGGAATTGTTGACCAAGGACAGATAAACACATTAACTATTGATGCAGAGGAGCTGTTTGAGATTCAAAACTTCAAGCTAGAGAAATCACAATTGCCTTAGTTTGGGAGTTTTCTACACAGGGGATCAGTTCCTAGGGAGTAGGAGCACAGAAGGCATATTTTAGTGTTAGTGCAAATTTGAATTTTTTGAGTGAAAAAAACAGAAGAAAAAGGATGTAAATGGAAATTGAGGGTGATATAAGAGTCATTCAGATAATCAGAACATTGGCAAGTAAAAAAGTCAGAGAAATTGTAGGAGAGGCCTAAGTGAGGGAAAGAAAATAGAGGGAAATTAAAATGTATGGGAATCAAAATTATTAAGAACAGAAGAGAAGGGCCTAAAAAGATAGTCATTTGTGGTCAAGGATTAAAACTAAAGGGAAATTATTGAGTAGACTGGGACTAAGATGTGATCTGGCCAAGACCATGATACTATTTAGCATCAATTTTAATCTTTATATCTCCTGGGTGTTCTCATGAGTTACTTCTCAATTTCTGTTCTACTAAAAACACAAATTACTTTACAAACATGGAGAATGAAGTAGTGCGTGCCATTAAGAAACTTACCAAAGAAAGTAGATAGTTAGTGAAGAAGCAAAGAAATAAATCAGGGTATTTGTTGGGAAATTAGGTTAAAAGTGTCACTGAAACACTTGAATGAAGTCTCGCAATTTTTTCTTCTTTGATTAAGAGATAAGTTTTATCACAAAACAGCTGTATAACTCTATACTTAGCTAAGGATGCTTGTAAGAGTAGAACAAAGATGTCCACATTCTGTTTGGTGAGGCATTCATAAAAATTATTAGCACTTGCCCAATGTTAGGAAGAAAGAAGGAATTAGAAAGGGTTGGGGGTGGGGAGGAGGGAGGAGAAGAGTGAGAAGGGAGGGAGAATGAGGAATAAGAAAGGAAGTCAATTTAAATGTCTACTGAAGTCTATCAAAATACAACAAAGTGGGCTTCCCCTGGTGGTCCAGTGGGTAAGGACACCACCTTGCAGTGCAAGGGGCGCTGGTTCGACTCCTGGCCTGGGAAGATCCCACGTGCCGCGGAGTGGCTGGACTGATGTGTCCGATTACCGAGCCGGAGCTCTGGAGTGCATGCGCCCAGAGCCGGTGCTCTGCAACGACAGACGCCACCGCAATGGGAGGCCCACAGGAGCCAAAGAACAAAGACGGATGAAAATAGAGAAATGAAAGACCAATAGAAGTGGCCCGCCCGCTCCCCTCCCCCCCCAACCCGACCCCCGCCCAAAATAAAATAAATAAATAAATCTTAAAAAAAAACAAAAAACAACAAAATAGGAAATTGAGCTATGCTGATGGATTTCTTTTTATATCACAGAGCAAAATAGCCTAGAATTCTTTGCCTCCCTGTCTTAATATTTCACACAATCTCTTTCTTTTCTTCTCTTCTGAAGCAAAACCCCTCAAAGTTCCTGAAACTCAGACTAGAAAGGGTAATATCTTTCTCTTCCTTCCCCACTCATCTTTTAAGCTCTTCTTTACAGGCAAATCTCAGCCTTCCCTTTCACTAAATCCATATTAATGGATTGCAGAAAAGGGAAGGAGAAAATAGGAGAGCTGAAAATCTAATAATATGTTAATACGCATTTTTCTGTGGCTAAACTGTTGCTAAGATATTACCAGGATCACCCTTAAGATACCCACATGCTGTTATTCTATGTTTGCAGATTCATGTAGGGAATAAAAGTAGCAGATGAAAAGAAATGCTGATATTCTTATAATTTTATTTTATTTTTTTAAAGAAAGTTTTCCTGGCATTCTCTTCCAAATCTGTGGTATCGTATAATAGTGAAGCTTGGGCTCTCTAGTTGGGCTGCTTGGGGTTAAATTCTAGCTCTTCCAAAGACTTTTCCTCTAAAAGGAAACTGCCCCGATTTTTTTTTTTTAGGCATTCATAAAAATTATTAGCACTTGCCCAATGTTAGGAAGAAAGAAGGAATTAGAAAGGGTTGGGGGTGGGGAGGAGGGAGGAGAAGAGTGAGAAGGGAGGGAGAATGAGGAATAAGAAAGGAAGTCAATTTAAATGTCTACTGAAGTCTATCAAAATACAACAAAGTGGGCTTCCCCTGGTGGTCCAGTGGGTAAGGACACCACCTTGCAGTGCAAGGGGCGCTGGTTCGACTCCTGGCCTGGGAAGATCCCACGTGCCGCGGAGTGGCTGGACTGATGTGTCCGATTACCGAGCCGGAGCTCTGGAGTGCATGCGCCCAGAGCCGGTGCTCTGCAACGACAGACGCCACCGCAATGGGAGGCCCACAGGAGCCAAAGAACAAAGACGGATGAAAATAGAGAAATGAAAGACCAATAGAAGTGGCCCGCCCGCTCCCCTCCCTCCCCAACCCGACCCCCGCCCAAAATAAAATAAATAAATAAATCTTAAAAAAAAACAAAAAACAACAAAATAGGAAATTGAGCTATGCTGATGGATTTCTTTTTATATCACAGAGCAAAATAGCCTAGAATTCTTTGCCTCCCTGTCTTAATATTTCACACAATCTCTTTCTTTTCTTCTCTTCTGAAGCAAAACCCCTCAAAGTTCCTGAAACTCAGACTAGAAAGGGTAATATCTTTCTCTTCCTTCCCCACTCATCTTTTAAGCTCTTCTTTACAGGCAAATCTCAGCCTTCCCTTTCACTAAATCCATATTAATGGATTGCAGAAAAGGGAAGGAGAAAATAGGAGAGCTGAAAATCTAATAATATGTTAATACGCATTTTTCTGTGGCTAAACTGTTGCTAAGATATTACCAGGATCACCCTTAAGATACCCACATGCTGTTATTCTATGTTTGCAGATTCATGTAGGGAATAAAAGTAGCAGATGAAAAGAAATGCTGATATTCTTTTTATTTTATTTTATTTTTTTAAAGAAAGTTTTCCTGGCATTCTCTTCCAAATCTGTGGTATCGTATAATAGTGAAGCTTGGGCTCTCTAGTTGGGCTGCTTGGGGTTAAATTCTAGCTCTTCCACAAATGAACTCTGTGCCTCTAGGCTAGTTATTTAGGGAAATTAAATATACCTGCATTTCCTCATCTATAACATGAAGGTGATGATAATAGCATTGAAGTCACAGTGTTATTATGAGGATTAGAGGAGATAACATTGTTAATATATAGTAAGTCCTCAATAAATGTTAATCATTATTACTTTGACTACTAATACAAAGAAAAGGAGAAAAAAAGAGGTCAGAGAGAAGAGAATCTAAACATATGTCAGTTTACTCTGGAAACAGCCTGTGAAATAGGAAGCTATTAGAATTTTCCTTAAAGTACTCAGAGCCAGGAAGCTAGCAAACCTTCAAGGGTAGATTCTCTAGGTATGAGATGATTGTCCAGTGATACCAAGTAAGATTCAATTACACAATTGAATTCAGAGTGGATTAGAAAGACAAATATTATATGATTTTGTTTATATGTAGAATCTAAAAAATGATACAAATGAACTTATTTACAAAACAGAAACAGACTCACAGACTTAGATAATGAACTTACAGTTACCAAGCAGGAAAGCTGTAGGTAGGGGGGAGATAAATTAGGAGTCTGGAATTAACATATACAAGCTACTATATATAAAATAGATAGCCAACAAGGGCCTACTGTATAGTACAGGAAGCTCTGCTCAATATTCTGTAATAATGAAATAGGAAAAGAATTTGAAAAAGGATACATGTATATGTACAACTGAATCACTTTGATGTACATGTGAAACTAACACAGCATTGTAAGTCAACTAAAGTCCGATATAAAATGAAACTTTTTAAAAAGCATGTATGAAATATGTGCATATTTCTCAAGGAAGGAACATTGACTTATCACAGAGAGACCACTTTGGTGACATAGAATAGGGTTTATAATATAGCAGGTTTAACAATGGTTTTGAAGGTAATACTTTTATACAGTAAAGTTGCTAGTTATAAATTTTAATGATGATATGAGTGATTAATGGGTTTCCAGGTGGTGCTAGTGGTAAAAAACCTGCCTACTAATGCAGGAGACATCAGAGACCAAAGGGTTGAATCTCTGGGTTGAGCAGATCCCCTGGAGGAGGACGTGGCAATTTGCCCCAGTATTCTTAATTGGAGAATCCCATGGACAGAGGAGCCTGGTGGGCTATAGTCCATAGAGTCACAAAGAGTCAGACATGACTGAAGTCACTTAACATGCATGCATGAGATATTAATAATTGTTAGTACACAATTATAAACATAATTAAAAATACATGTAACAAATATTTTTGGAATACTTATTAGAAATGTAGTGCATCTTTTCAAATTATAAGCTGATTTTCAGATTTGACCAATAATAGTAGTTTACATTTATTTTATGGAAATATTCTAAGATCTTTTCATATATCAGCTAATTTTATATTCACAACAACCAGAGAGGTAGGCTCAATTTTTCATCTCACTTTATGGATGAAGAAACTGAGGGAGTATTGAGTAAAAGTCATATACACAGTAAATAGTGTACTGAAACCCAACTAACTCTACATTATCTTTCAAGAATACTAAATATAGTCTATTTTTTAATATGGGTTTTTTAATAGCATATGAATTAAATGTTACTTTACCCAGGATTAGAATAAACTTTCAATAATTCAACTCAAAAAGTTATTTAAAAATTCATAATTGATATTTTTGTATACTTAATATAATTTATATTTCTAATCCAAGATTCCTTCATTTGTATTTACCATTCAATAGAAGTTAATTTTCAGAAGCACTCTTACAGGACTGCCATTTAAAAATCCAATTTTGAAAAAAGTAAAATATAATTTACAGAACTTTACTCTTTCAATTAGTATTAGCCTTGAGCACTAATTACAACACACTCTTAACTTAAAATGTTAACTCATAATTTAAAGGAAAATGGCTATTGTTTATGACTATTAATTTGGTAAAAAGTTTTGTGAAATTGGTTTCATTATAAGCCAGAAAACAAACTGATTTATAAAGATATATTTGCTTACACATCAAAGAGTTCATACACCATCATCAAGTTGGGTTTATTCCAGGCATGCAAGGATTTTTCAATATTCACAAATCAATCATTGTGATAGCATTGAAGATTGAAAGATAAAAATCATATGATAATCTCAATAAATGCAGAAAAAGCCTTTGACAACATTCAACACCCATTTGTGGTAAAAACTTCAAAAAATGGGCATAGAAGAAACCTAGTGAAAGCCATATATAAGAAGCCCACAGCAAACATAATTCTCAACAGTGAAAAACTGAAAGCATTCCCTCTAAGATCAGGAACAAGACAGGGGTGTCCCACCCAATCAAAATCTTGGAATACTTATTAGAAATGTTATTTTTGGCCATCCTGGTGGGCTATAGTCCATAGAGTCACAAAGAGTCAGACATGACTGAAGTCACTTAACATGCATGCATGAGATATTAATAATTGTTAGTACACAATTATAAACATAATTAAAAATACATGTAACAAATATTTTTGGAATACTTATTAGAAATGTAGTGCATCTTTTCAAATTATAAGCTGATTTTCAGATTTGACCAATAATAGTAGTTTACATTTATTTTATGGAAATATTCTAAGATCTTTTCATATATCAGCTAATTTTATATTCACAACAACCAGAGAGGTAGGCTCAATTTTTCATCTCACTTTATGGATGAAGAAACTGAGGGAGTATTGAGTAAAAGTCATATACACAGTAAATAGTGTACTGAAACCCAACTAACTCTACATTATCTTTCAAGAATACTAAATATAGTCTATTTTTTAATATGGGTTTTTTAATAGCATATGAATTAAATGTTACTTTACCCAGGATTAGAATAAACTTTCAATAATTCAACTCAAAAAGTTATTTAAAAATTCATAATTGATATTTTTGTATACTTAATATAATTTATATTTCTAATCCAAGATTCCTTCATTTGTATTTACCATTCAATAGAAGTTAATTTTCAGAAGCACTCTTACAGGACTGCCTTTTAAAAAATCCAATTTTGAAAAAAGTAAAATATAATTTACAGAACTTTACTCTTTCAATTAGTATTAGCCTTGAGCACTAATTACAACACACTCTTAACTTAAAATGTTAACTCATAATTTAAAGGAAAATGGCTATTGTTTATGACTATTAATTTGGTAAAAAGTTTTGTGAAATTGGTTTCATTATAAGCCAGAAAACAAACTGATTTATAAAGATATATTTGCTTACACATCAAAGAGTTCATACACCATCATCAAGTTGGGTTTATTCCAGGCATGCAAGGATTTTTCAATATTCACAAATCAATCATTGTGATAGCATTGAAGATTGAAAGATAAAAATCATATGATAATCTCAATAAATGCAGAAAAAGCCTTTGACAACATTCAACACCCATTTGTGGTAAAAACTTCAAAAAATGGGCATAGAAGAAACCTAGTGAAAGCCATATATAAGAAGCCCACAGCAAACATAATTCTCAACAGTGAAAAACTGAAAGCATTCCCTCTAAGATCAGGAACAAGACAGGGGTGTCCACCCTCACCACTATTATTCAACATAGTCTTGGAAGTTCTAGTTACAGCAATTAAAGAAGAAAAAGAAATAAAAGGAATTCAGATTGGCAAAGAAGAAGCAAAACTCTCACTGTGTGCAGATTTCATGATACTGATACACAGAAAACTCTTAAGATACTATCAGAAAATTACTAGAGCTAATCAGCAAATTTAACAACATTGTAGGATACAATATCAATGCACAGAAATCACTCGCATTCTTATACACTAACAATGAAAAATCAGAAAGGGAAATCAAGGAAGCAATCCCATTTACCATTGCAACAAAAGAATAAAATATCTAGGAATAAAGCTACCAAAGGAGACAAAAGAACTGTACACAGAAAATTAGAAGATCCTGATGAAAGAAAGCAAAGAAAATATACACAGATGGAGAGATATTCTATGTTCCTGGGTTGGGAGAATCAATATCATAAAAATAACCATACTACCAAATGTAGTCTACAGATTCAATGTGATCCCTATCAAATTACCAATGGCAATTTTCACAGAACTAGAACAAAAAATATCACAGTTCATATGGAAGCACAAAAGACCTCGAAGCAAAAACAATAACCAAAGCAGTCTTGAGAAAGAAGACTGGAGCTGGAGGAACCAACCTTCCTGACTTCAGACTATACTACAAAGTGATAGTCATTAAGACAGTATAGCACAAAAACAGGAATATAGACCAATGGAATGAGATAGAAAACCCAGGGCTTCCCCTGGTGGTCCAGTGGGTAAGGACACCGCCTTGCAGTGCAAGGGGCGCCGGTTCGATCCCTGGCCTGGGAAGATCCCACGTGCCGTGGAGCGGCTGCACCGATGTGTCCAATTACCGAGCCAGAGCTCTGGAGCACATGCGCCCAGAGCCGGAGCTCTACAGCGACAGACGTCACCACGATGGGAGGTCCACAGGAGCCAAAGAACAAAGACGGATGAAAATAGAGAAATGAAAAACCAATAGAAATGGTCTGCCTGCTCCCCTCCCTCCCCAACCCGACCCCCACCCAAAATAAATAAAAAATTAATCTTTAAAAAAAAAGAAAAAGAAAGAAAACCCAGAGATAAACCCATGCACTTATGGGTACCTTATTTTTGACAAATGAGGCAAGAATATACAATGGGGCAAAGACAACCTCTTCAATAAGTGGTTCTGGGAAAACTGGACAGCTACATGTAAAAAAATGAAGTTTAAACACTACCTAACACTACACACAAAGGTAAACTCAAAATGAATTAAAGACCTAACTGTAAGATCGGAAACCATAAAACTCTTGGAGGAAAAGATAGGCAGAAAACTTAATGATATAAATCAAAGCAGGATCTTTACCCTATGACACGCCTCCTAGAGTAATGGAAATAAAGACAAAAATCAACAACTGGGATCTAATTAAACTTAAAAGTTTTTGCACAGCAAAAGAAACTATAACTAGGTGAACAGACAACCTTCAGAATGAGAGAAAATAACAGCAAATGAAACAACCAACAAAAAATTAATTTCAAAAATACACAAAAAGCTCAGACAACACCAAAAAAAACCCAAACAACCTAATCAAAAAATTGGAAAAAGACCTAAACAGACATCTCTCCAAAGAAGACATACAGATGGCCAATAAACACATGAAAATATGCTCAACATAGTTCATTATTAGAGAAATGCAAATCAAAACTACAATGAGATATCACTTCACACCAGTTAGAATGGCCGTCATCAAAAAGTCTGCAAACAATAAATGCTGGAGAGGGTGTGAAGAAAAGGGAACCCTCTTACACTGTTGGTGGAATGTAAACTGATGCTACCACTATGGAAGACAGTATGGATATTCCTCAAAAACTTGGAATAGAACCACCATATGTTACACTTGCGGTTCGATCCCTGGCCTGGGAAGATCCCACGTGCCGTGGAGCGGCTGCACCGATGTGTCCAATTACCGAGCCAGAGCTCTGGAGCACATGCGCCCAGAGCCGGAGCTCTACAGCGACAGACGTCACCACGATGGGAGGTCCACAGGAGCCAAAGAACAAAGACGGATGAAAATAGAGAAATGAAAAACCAATAGAAATGGTCTGCCTGCTCCCCTCCCTCCCCAACCCGACCCCCACCCAAAATAAATAAAAAATTAATCTTTAAAAAAAAAGAAAAAGAAAGAAAACCCAGAGATAAACCCATGCACTTATGGGTACCTTATTTTTGACAAATGAGGCAAGAATATACAATGGGGCAAAGACAACCTCTTCAATAAGTGGTTCTGGGAAAACTGGACAGCTACATGTAAAAAAATGAAGTTTAAACACTACCTAACACTACACACAAAGGTAAACTCAAAATGAATTAAAGACCTAACTGTAAGATCGGAAACCATAAAACTCTTGGAGGAAAAGATAGGCAGAAAACTTAATGATATAAATCAAAGCAGGATCTTTACCCTATGACACGCCTCCTAGAGTAATGGAAATAAAGACAAAAATCAACAACTGGGATCTAATTAAACTTAAAAGTTTTTGCACAGCAAAAGAAACTATAACTAGGTGAACAGACAACCTTCAGAATGAGAGAAAATAACAGCAAATGAAACAACCAACAAAAAATTAATTTCAAAAATACACAAAAAGCTCAGACAACACCAAAAAAAACCCAAACAACCTAATCAAAAAATTGGAAAAAGACCTAAACAGACATCTCTCCAAAGAAGACATACAGATGGCCAATAAACACATGAAAATATGCTCAACATAGTTCATTATTAGAGAAATGCAAATCAAAACTACAATGAGATATCACCTCACACTAGTCAGAATGGCCATTATCAAAAAGTCTACAAACAATAAATACTGGAGAGGGTGTGGAGAAAAGGGGACCCTCTTACACTGTTGGTGGGAATGTAAACTGATACAGCCACTATGGATGACAGTACGGAGTTTCCTCAAAAAACTTGGAATAGAACCACCATATGATCCAGCAATCACACTACTAATCAAAATTGAAAGAGACACATATACCCCATTGTTCATTGCAGCACTATTTACAATAGCTAGAACATAGAAGCAACCTGGACATCCACTGACAGATGAATGGATAAAGAACCAGTGGTACATTTATACAATGGAATATTATTCAGTCATATAAAGAAATGCATTTGAATCAGTTCTAATGAGGCGGATGAATCTAGGACCTATTATAGAGAGTGAGGTATGTCAGAGAGAAAGCTAAATATTGCATATTGACACATACACATCAAATGTAGAAAGATGGTGCTGATAAATGAATATGCAGAGCAGCAATATAGAGGTGGACATGGAGAACAGTCTTATGGACATTGGGGTGAAGGAGGGGAATATGTTGTGGGACTAGAGGATCTCAAACAGGGTCTCTGTGATGATCTTGAGGGGTGGGATAGAGAGGGAGATGTTGGGGAGGTTTGGTGGGTGGAAATGTGGGTATACCTATGGAGGATTTGGGTTGATGTGTGGCAGTAGACAACAAAACTTTGTAAAAAATTATATATATTTGCTTTATTTAAGACAGAATAAAAAATACATGTAGGATTTTTTTTTTCTTTTCTAAACCAAAATCTTTTAGAGGGCTTAAATTTACAGAGGAACCCTGATGAGTAGTATGTGTTGAATATATAAATCTGGGCCTGGAAAATTATATTACACACACAAATTTGTTCATACAAAGTGAAATACGTGTATACTATTTTTGATTTTATTTTCATAGGCACAGAAGTATGCCTATATTAGTTGCTAAATGATGCTGGTGGGAATGTCAATTGGTATAGCCACTATGGAGAACAGGATGAAGAGTCCTTTAAAAACTAATAATAGAACTACTATATGATCTTACAATTCCATGCACAGACATATATCCAAAGAAAACCTGTAGTTCAAAAGATAAATGCACCCCAATGCTCACCACAATACCCAAGACATGAAAGTAGCCTATAATGAATGTCTATCAAAGGCGGAATGGATAAAGAAGATGTGGTACACAATATGCAGAGCAATATTACTTAACCATAACAAAGAATGGGATAATGCCATTTATAGCACCATGGATGCACCTAGAGATTGTTATACTGAGTAAAGTAAGTCAGAGAGAGAAAGATAAACATCATATGATATCACTTATATATGGAATCTAAAAAAGGATATAATTGAACCTATTTACAAAACAGAAATTGAGTCACAGAAGTAAAAAAAACAAACCTATGGTTCCTAAGGGGGAAATGGGTGAGATAAATCGGGAGACTGGAACTGACATACACAAACTACTATAAATAAAATTGATAACTAATAAAAATCTACTATATAGCACACAAAACTCTTTTCAATACTCTGCAATGACCTATACGGGAATAGAATCTAAAAAAGGATGGGTATATGTACACATATAACTTACACACTTTGTTCTACAGCAGAAACTAACACCACATACTCCAATAAATATTTTTTTTAAAAAAAAACCTATTGTAGACCACTACAGAGGTAAAAAATAGTAAAAGAAGGAAGTAACCTTACAGTTTCAATATACTAATGAATAAGCTGGTTCCTCAATGTTTACAGAATAAATTCCTAACTTCCTACTGCACCTGAAGGTGGACCTTTTCTACAAACCTTCCTTGTCTGTTCCACAGCTACTTCCCCTTTGCAGGAATAACAATAATAAACTTCAGTAAGTATTCCTGGTAACTATAATGTGTTTCATGGAAAGTCTATATCCTTTCACAAACTCCTGGCAAAATACTGGTTCAAGACTTTGCTTGAGAGGCTCCTTTTCTTAAAACTTACCTTAAATTATTTAAGCAGAGTGGGTTTGCTGATATCTTGAGCCAGTTTGATAAACTGGCATAGACTGTTTAAAAACTGGTTCAAGAGATAAAGAGACTTATTCTGCTTAAACAAATTATTTCCTTTCTTTTTGTATTCTTTACCTCTATAATGGCCTGGATGTATATGTATATAATAAGCATTTATATAGATTCAGAATTTTAAAAGTTTAATCAAATTAAATGCAAAACTTTAAATATTTAGCATAATACTTCTATAAGAAATTTCTTGAAAATTTACTGAATTTTTATATTCTCTTTAAAGTCTTATGTCATGAAATAAGATAAATTCTGTTGTATAATCTCATTCTTATGTAAATTTCGATTGACATGAGTTGATAAGGCATAATATTAAATGTTACGATGACCTCAAACAAAGCACTTTTATGAGTATTTATATTTGTTGTTGCTTTTGACAGTTTCCTGTAAATATAGGACCTACCTTTCTTCTCTGCTTGTGGTCTGAACTAATTGAAGTAAATATTAAGAAGATTAACGGTGGCTTCCCTGGTGGTCCAGTGGGTAAAGACACCGCCTTGCAGTGCAAGGGGCGCCAGTTCGATTCCTGGCCTGGGAAGATCCCACGTGCCACGGAGCGGCTGCACCGATGTGTCCAATTACCGAGCTGGAGCTCTGGAGCGCATGTGCCCAGAGCTAGTGCTCTGCGATAACAGAGGCCACTGTGATGGGAGGCCCACACGGGTCAAAGAACAAAGATAAATGAAAATAGATAAATGAAAGACCAATAGAAGTGGCCTGCCCCCCTCCTTCCCCATCCCACCCCCAAAGTAAATAAATAAATAAATAAATCTTTAAAAAAAAAGATTAATGAATAATAATACCACTAATAACTTTTGGATAATGTAGCTTTAGGTCTGTAACTGCTAAGCAAGTGGATTCTGTATACACGGCCCTTTAGAATGGATCAAATGTACCAATCAACACCGAAAAAAATACTGGGAATCTGCAGGGCTTCCCTTTAAAGAGAATTGAGAAAGGAAAGGTGAGACATTTCATGCCCTATTCCTCTTCCCAAACATATAGCGCTTCTTATCTCCTGGGGAGGAGTGAATGAGAAGATGGAGAGAAGCCAAGAGTGTCATGTTAAATGATGTATCTTCACATGAAAGAAAGTATAAGTAGTTGGCAATAAGTATTGGCCCAAATACTATCACCCATAACCTGCAGGTATGATTGAGAAAGTGTTTATAATATCTGTTAAGAGATAAATCAGAGAACTCATAAAAATGCTTTGCATGGGGCTTCCCTGGTGGTCCAATGGCTAAGACTCCGTGCTCCCATTGCAGGGGGCCTGGCTTTAATCCCTGGTCAGGGGACTAGACCCCATATGCCACAGCTGAGAGTGCGCATGTAAGAGTAAGCATGCCTCAACTAAAGACCCCACATGCTGCAACTAAGAATTCGAATGTAAGAGTTTGCATGCTACAACCGAAAACTACACATACGGCAACTAAGAAATGGCACAGTCAAAGAAATAAATTAATTAAAAATACTTTGCATGGAGGGCTTCCCTGATGGTCCAGCAGGTAGAGAGTGTGCCTTGCAGTACAAGGGGCACTGGTTTGATCCCTGGTCTGGGAAGATCCTACATGTTGCAGAGCAGCTAGATCAGTGTGTCCAATCATGAGCCGGTGCTCTGGAGCATGTGTGCCCAGAGCCAATGCTCTACAAGGAGAGTGGCCACTGCAATGGGAGGCCCACACATGCCAAAGAATAAAACATGGATGAAAATAAATATAAAACTAAAAAGAGGCATGATGGAAAAAAAAAATACTTTGCATGAATACAGGATTTTTATAACTGGATTAGAGTCATTAGAGGTAGATTCCATCTATTTCTGATACACTTTCCCTTTGCTCTTCAGTTTGTTCGTTATTCCCTTGTACAAAACCCTCAGAAGGAGCACTAGTGAATGACACAGCAGCAGCAGCAGCAACATAGCAACATTCTCCTCATACACCATGGCCTCTGACTCTTCTCCAGCCAATTTTCTTTAAAATTCTCCAATTTTCTGACCACATTCATGGGAGCTCTTGGAGGACAAGATATAAATAAGGATTTTCAAACCAGTGGCTCACAGATCAACTACTAGCAATGTTTTTGTTTGCATGTTTGTTTGAATCTTTACTGTTTTTAAATTATATTTATTTATTTACTTCTGAATCTTAGGACTGAAAGAGGGATAAGCACAGTCCTAAGTCTATATAGCCTGTGATTATCATATATCCATGTAGCACTTTTGGTTTTTCTAAAAAACCCCTTGGTATTCCTTTCTCATTTTTCAAAATCAATCTTCTCTCCCGTAACTAAGGCAAGACTCTAATATGTTTTTTTATATCATTCAATATATAGAAAATCTTATAGAATATTTTGTGCTGTCTTTTATGTAAATATTTAAAATTTACATAAATGATATTAAGTTAGAAATATCACTCAAGTTTCTCTCAGTGCTATGCTGTATAAATCATATTGCTATATGTCCTAAACTGCTTTTACAAAAGTTGAATCAAAACAAAAAAAGCAAAAAAATATATATATATAAAAGTTGAATCAGTTCTCAACATTCACAAATTAGAAGATTTTTATATGCAAATGCAGCTGTGATTTCTCTTTGATTCTGCATTTCTTCATAGCAAATAGTCATAAGACCTGCATTGACTGCTGCCTTAAAAAGGGGTGTATTCACTATGGAAAACAGTATGGAGGCTCCTCAGAAAACTAAAAATAGTATTACTATATTCACCCAGAAATTCCACTTCTGGGATACACCCAGACAAAACTTTAATTCAAAAAGATACATGTAGCACTGTATTCATAGCAGCACTATTCATAATAGCCAAAATATGGAAACAATCTAACTGCCCACAGACAGATGAATGCATAAAGAATACATGGTACATGTATACGATGGAATACTACTCAACCATAAAAAAGAACAAAATAATGACATTTGCAGCAGCAAGAATGCAACTAGAGACTATCATATTAAGTGGAGTAAGTCAGAAACAGAAAGACAAACATCACATGATATCCCTTGTACATGGAATCTGAAGTATGGCACAAATGAACCTATCTACAAAGGAGACACAGATACAGAGACCACACTTGCGGTTACCAAGGTAGGGGGAGATGGACTCGAAACTCAGGGTTGGTAGATGCAAACTATTACATTTAGAATGAACAAACAAGGGCCAACTGTATAGCACAGGCAACTATATCCAATCTCTGGGATAAACCATAATGGAAAAGAGTATTTTAAAAAGAATGTGCATATGTGTTTAAAAAAAAAAATAGAAGGCATATGCCTTCTATTTTTGGTTTTTCTAAACCCCTTGGTATTCCTTTCTCATTTTTCAAAATCAATCTTCTCTCCCGTAACTAAGGCAAGACTCTAATATGTTTTTTTATATCATTCAATATATAGAAAATCTTATAGAATATTTTGTGCTGTCTTTTATGTAAATATTTAAAATTTACATAAATGATATTAAGTTAGAAATATCACTCAAGTTTCTCTCAGTGCTATGCTGTATAAATCATATTGCTATATGTCCTAAACTGCTTTTACAAAAGTTGAATCAAAACAAAAAAAGCAAAAAAATATATATATATAAAAGTTGAATCAGTTCTCAACATTCACAAATTAGAAGATTTTTATATGCAAATGCAGCTGTGATTTCTCTTTGATTCTGCATTTCTTCATAGCAAATAGTCATAAGACCTGCATTGACTGCTGCCTTAAAAAGGGGTGTATTCACTATGGAAAACAGTATGGAGGCTCCTCAGAAAACTAAAAATAGTATTACTATATTCACCCAGAAATTCCACTTCTGGGATACACCCAGACAAAACTTTAATTCAAAAAGATACATGTAGCACTGTATTCATAGCAGCACTATTCATAATAGCCAAAATATGGAAACAATCTAACTGCCCACAGACAGATGAATGCATAAAGAATACATGGTACATGTATACGATGGAATACTACTCAACCATAAAAAAGAACAAAATAATGACATTTGCAGCAGCAAGAATGCAACTAGAGACTATCATATTAAGTGGAGTAAGTCAGAAACAGAAAGACAAACATCACATGATATCCCTTGTACATGGAATCTGAAGTATGGCACAAATGAACCTATCTACAAAGGAGACACAGATACAGAGACCACACTTGCGGTTACCAAGGTAGGGGGAGATGGACTCGAAACTCAGGGTTGGTAGATGCAAACTATTACATTTAGAATGAACAAACAAGGGCCAACTGTATAGCACAGGCAACTATATCCAATCTCTGGGATAAACCATAATGGAAAAGAGTATTTTAAAAAGAATGTGCATATGTGTTTAAAAAAAAAAAGAGAAGGCATATGCCTTCTATTTTTTGGATGAAACACCAGTTACTCATTACCTGTTCTTTGTAAGTTTTTCAATTTGCAGCCCCTAGAGGCTATGACACATGAACACAGCTCACAGGACATTATGGCCCATTAAACTCTGATATTTTCCTTCCCTCTTCCCTCCTTTATTCCCATCACTAAATCTCCAGTTTAACTTCTAACTACCAGTATCTTTTCTTTGTTATTAACAACTTCTTCTCAAAGAAAAGACAGTAATTCTAGAATTCCTTTCCATTTTCACATTTGTATGTAATTCAGCCCTTGCTTTCCATTAGGCCCTTCTACCATTTTCTATGTGAACGGGTGTTCTTCTACTTTTACTCAGACGTATGCCCTTGACCCTCATCTATGAGCTGCCATCTCCATCTGGAAATAGCATTTTCCCACATTTCCATTAGAGTCTTCCCATTTTTCACTCTTCTGTACACTTGCATAGTACTCCCTGTCCCATCACTGCTTCTAAAACCAGAATCACTCACATCTTCACACATAGCTCCTCTTCTGAAGGACTATATATGTTCTGATTTTACCATTCTTTCATTCCTTCAGTCAGTCAACAAATACTTATTGAGTTAATATTATATGAGGTGCTGAAAACACTATTCTAATTTCTGAGAATACTGAAATAAACCAAAAACAAAAAGAAGAACTTTTTTTTCGTATTTCCATCCCCATGATGCATAGAGGATATCAATAGTTGGAAATAGTCAGTAGTCAAACACCATCACTCTTCTGCACTGTTAAGTGATTTTTGTAACTAGTTTGCAAGACCTGTTTGGATGCATTTATTGAATTTTGTAATTTTCATCTGATACTTAAAAATAGATGGAAAATACAATTAAGCCTTAACATTTATTAGATCCCTTATTCATTTTGGAGTGTTGTAGGTTTAGATTTAGTTCCAGGTTGGTTTTACTCAGTTTGCTTCAAAGTCAGTAAAAAGCAAAGGAAACAGCATACTCAGACTAAGGTAAGTGTGGAAACTTCTCCCTAACATCTCTTATGTCTTTGTGGAGCCAAATGCTAAATTTGGCAATCATTGCAGACGAGATAGAATGAGGAGTCCACCAGGTTAGAAGATCCAGGCCCTACTTCCACTGTACTTTAGGACAGGTCTCTAACCCCTGGCCACAGACCAGTACTGGTCCATGACCTGTGAGGAACCAGGTCACTCAGCAGGAAGTGAAGTGTGGGTGCCTGAGGTAAACTTCATTTGAACTTACGGTCGCTCTCCATAACTCACATTACTGCTTGAGCTCAGGAAAATAAGCTCAGGGCTCCCACTACTGACTGTGATTTATGATGAGCTGTATAATTTCATTATATATTACAGTATAATAATAATAGAAATAAAGTATACAGTAAACGCAAAGAACTTGAATCATCCCCAAACCATCCTCTCCTCTCAGGGTCCGTGGAGAAGCTATCTTCCGTGATACCAGTCCCTGGTGCCTAAAAAGTTGGGGATTGCTGCTTTCAAACATCAAGCTTGCAGGTAGGTGGTTCCTTGCTGTGCTCCAATCACCTGCCTTTCTGTTCTATTTCCAACATGTCACCAGACCATGCTGACTATAGTAAGCAAGAAATTTCTAATTATCACAGTCTTCTGCTCTCTCTAGATGAGAGATCTGGCTTGTGCGTGAGGTGGGAAGAGAAGGTCACTTGATAAGGAGATTGTAGAACCTGCGCTAAATAGTAGCTCTCTTTTCTAAAGTGGGTAGAAAGAACACCATGAAAGAGTTCTCTGAGCAGGTGCTTTCCATGTCTACAGTGCAGTCTCTGGCTTCAGTCCTGAACAGTCAGACACACAGTGTTATCCATTTATTATAAAGCTTTTTTGTCTTTTCTTAATCTGACTCCAGATTCGGTTTGTAAAAGTCCAAGGCAAGACAAGTTCAAGATAGAAATTTGTATATACCTGTAAAAAGCCCCGTATATTCCTATGGAAATTTTTATATACCAATTTTAGGTTAGATTTCAGTAATTTATTTTGTCACTACTACAGCTTGAATTGACATTTTTTGGTAATATACACAGGATATTTCTGATATTTTGAAGTTAATTTCTTTTTTGTGAGGACTGTTTAAAGTAAGAAAGTCAATAAATCAGTTTAACAATACCACATAAACCTACCAAATGTGTTTTTTCCCCTCAGTTGGTAAATGAATCATATTTATGCATCTTATTGACAAAAATAAAATTTTGTTCATGTTAGTTTCAGAGAGTCAGGCTACATTAATGAAATTCCTTTCTATTCAATGACAGGATCTAATATTTATTGACTATCTACCACTTGTCGGGCACTGAACATGTTGCTATACATACTCTATTTCAATTAATTCAACTTAAATTATGAATGGGGTTAGTATTTCTATTTTAGATCTGAGGATAATGAATAATGCAGAAGTAATATCACAGAGCAGTCTTGTAGAAATTACACAGTATGTGGCAGAATTGTAATTAAATAATGATAGTAAAGCCCCTTCCCCCCACATATATACACAGACACACTTTGAAGACAAAGCAAACTGTTCACAACTTGAACCTATCTTATTTCAGCTCTCATACTTAACCCATTTTAATAATGGTAGTGCTATAAGAAAGAAACAGCCTGCTTTGATTCTCATCTTAGCTGCTTCCAGTTTAATTTGAGGGGCACTGGGAAGGCACCAGACCCAGATGAGCCCTAGTACAAATCTCCATCATGTCACCAGACCATGCTGACTATAGTAAGCAAGAAATTTCTAATTATCACAGTCTTCTGCTCTCTCTAGATGAGAGATCTGGCTTGTGCGTGAGGTGGGAAGAGAAGGTCACTTGATAAGGAGATTGTAGAACCTCGCTAAATAGTAGCTCTCTTTTCTAAAGTGGGTAGAAAGAACACCATGAAAGAGTTCTCTGAGCAGGTGCTTTCCATGTCTACAGTGCAGTCTCTGGCTTCAGTCCTGAACAGTCAGACACACAGTGTTATCCATTTATTATAAAGCTTTTTTGTCTTTTCTTAATCTGACTCAGATTCGGTTTGTAAAAGTCCAAGGCAAGACAAGTTCAAGATAGAAATTTGTATATACCTGTAAAAAGCCCCGTATATTCCTATGGAAATTTTTATATACCAATTTTAGGTTAGATTTCAGTAATTTATTTTGTCACTACTACAGCTTGAATTGACATTTTTTGGTAATATACACAGGATATTTCTGATATTTTGAAGTTAATTTCTTTTTTGTGAGGACTGTTTAAAGTAAGAAAGTCAATAAATCAGTTTAACAATACCACATAAACCTACCAAATGTGTTTTTTCCCCTCAGTTGGTAAATGAATCATATTTATGCATCTTATTGACAAAAATAAAATTTTGTTCATGTTAGTTTCAGAGAGTCAGGCTACATTAATGAAATTCCTTTCTATTCAATGACAGGATCTAATATTTATTGACTATCTACCACTTGTCGGGCACTGAACATGTTGCTATACATACTCTATTTCAATTAATTCAACTTAAATTATGAATGGGGTTAGTATTTCTATTTTAGATCTGAGGATAATGAATAATGCAGAAGTAATATCACAGAGCAGTCTTGTAGAAATTACACAGTATGTGGCAGAATTGTAATTAAATAATGATAGTAAAGCCCCTTCCCCCCACATATATACACAGACACACTTTGAAGACAAAGCAAACTGTTCACAACTTGAACCTATCTTATTTCAGCTCTCATACTTAACCCATTTTAATAATGGTAGTGCTATAAGAAAGAAACAGCCTGCTTTGATTCTCATCCTCATCGCTGGCATGGCTGGGGAGGCTTCGCCAGTTTAATTTGAGGGGCACTGGGAAGGCACCAGACCCAGATGAGCCCTAGTACAAATCTCCATCTGAAAGCCTTCAATTAAAGATCATTCCTTGGGGGTCTTCCTTGAGGGTTCTAGGTCTTCTCAAGTTCCTTAGTAAACTATCAATATTCCTAGAGTATTATGCTTTGACTTAATATCAATAAAACTTCAGGAAATGGTGTTGATCCAAAACATTTCCAGTGGTGACAGACTGACAGGGAACACAGTTGCCAAGAATTAAGACAAAGGATGATATATACGTTTTCCCCCTGGGAAGGGCAACAGGTAATGTCGAGAAGATCACATGACAGATGTGAGGCAGCATATAATAAGGTGGGCTTATTTACAGTTTTCTCTGATCAGCATATTGCAAGGCGTCAATACTGACCTTTAGAAAAATGTTAGGTTTTGGTAGGATATTATCAGTGAGCCATAAAAATCATTTTAAAAAGTAAACATACTATTCTATAATGTCATAAGCTCACCTTTTTTTTTTTTTTTTAATAAAGCATACCCGCTTCAGATGTGCAGATTTTTTGTCTTCTGGTAATGTGTATTATCTTGAGGTCAAATGAGTCCCTGCAGAGAGACCACAAATACACAGCATTATAAATGACCTCAAGAGATCAGAAAAGTGAATCTTAATCATTTGTAAGCACTTCAAGATAGCAGGAGACTATTTTGGCTAGGTGCCATGACACTTCTAGTGGCATGATGATTTGACAGCTCTTTCATCCTGGGGGAAAAAACGTTGGCTAAGAGTCAGGGAGGTCATAGCCAAATCAAAATCTCAAAAGAAATATCAAACCCTGTAAATATTCTTTAAAAAGATGGACAGTGTATCCAACATGTAGACGTGTCATGGTGACTCATATTTGATTACACCATCAGTTACTGAATATCAATAATTTTAATTTGATGGGAACCATGAGAATTTTTCAAAAAACACAGCCTAAACTAGAAAAACTGTAAAAGCTATTAGTTAATTGAAAAAGGGGCTATAAGAAAGAAACAGCCTGCTTTGATTCTCATCCTCATCGCTGGCATGGCTGGGAGGCTTCGCCAGTTTAATTTGAGGGCACTGGGAAGGCACCAGACCCAGATGAGCCCTAGTACAAATCTCCATCTGAAAGCCTTCAATTAAAGATCATTCCTTGGGGTATTCCTTGAGGGTTCTAGGTCTTCTCAAGTTCCTTAGTAAACTATCAATATTCCTAGAGTATTATGCTTTGACTTAATATCAATAAAACTTCAGGAAATGGTGTTGATCCAAAACATTTCCAGTGGTGACAGACTGACAGGGAACACAGTTGCCAAGAATTAAGACAAAGGATGATATATACGTTTTCCCCCTGGGAAGGGCAACAGGTAATGTCGAGAAGATCACATGACAGATGTGAGGCAGCATATAATAAGGTGGGCTTATTTACAGTTTTCTCTGATCAGCATATTGCAAGGCGTCAATACTGACCTTTAGAAAAATGTTAGGTTTTGGTAGGATATTATCAGTGAGCCATAAAAATCATTTTAAAAAGTAAACATACTATTCTATAATGTCATAAGCTCACCTTTTTTTTTTTTTTTTAATAAAGCATACCCGCTTCAGATGTGCAGATTTTTTGTCTTCTGGTAATGTGTATTATCTTGAGGTCAAATGAGTCCCTGCAGAGAGACCACAAATACACAGCATTATAAATGACCTCAAGAGATCAGAAAAGTGAATCTTAATCATTTGTAAGCACTTCAAGATAGCAGGAGACTATTTTGGCTAGGTGCCATGACACTTCTAGTGGCATGATGATTTGACAGCTCTTTCATCCTGGGGGAAAAAACGTTGGCTAAGAGTCAGGGAGGTCATAGCCAAATCAAAATCTCAAAAGAAATATCAAACCCTGTAAATATTCTTTAAAAAGATGGACAGTGTATCCAACATGTAGACGTGTCATGGTGACTCATATTTGATTACACCATCAGTTACTGAATATCAATAATTTTAATTTGATGGGAACCATGAGAATTTTTCAAAAAACACAGCCTAAACTAGAAAAACTGTAAAAGCTATTAGTTAATTGGGGTCAGCAAAACAAGAAAGAATAATTAAATTCCAGTTTTTACTTTCTTACCACTATCAATATGGTAATTGGTATTCTCTGTTGATAGCAAAATATGCTTCTATTTATAATATACATTTACCCATTTATTTCTTCTTGAGCATAAAAAAGTTAACTCTACTATGTGCCAAGAACTGTCAAAATCACTAGGGTTAAAAAATACCAAAAGATGGCAGAGACGAGATGCAAAGCCAGAAGAGGAAATGGAAACTTTAATACCCAGGAAAAAAGGCAGCATAGGGGTAAAAAGAAACTTGAGTGTCAATGGTGTAAGATTGGAACCCAAAGAACAGATAGATGGAATGGTGAGTGTTGGACCTTCCTTCGTAAAGAAATAACCATATTTTTGCATTTCTTTTTTTTTCACCAAAAACATTTTTATTGGGGTATATATCCAATTAACATGTATTTGGCATGCATCAAATGATACAAATGAACTTATTTACAAAACAGAAAGAGACTCACAAATGTAGAAAATGAACTCATGTTTGCAGGACCGAGGGGATGGCTGGGGACTTTGGGAAAATCAAATACACAGTGACATATTTGAAATGGATAACCAACAAAAATCTATTGTACAACACATGAAACTCTGCTTAATGTTATGTACCAGCCTGGAGGGGGGGGGGGTTGGGAGAGCGTGGATACTTGTATATGTATGGTCAAGCCCTTTACTGTTCACCTGAAATTAACACAAAATTGTTTGCACTTCTGAGGTCTTGCCTGCTGTGGTTGGCCCTGGGTTGCAGATAGCTGTGATTTTAGCACTTCAAGATAGCAGGAGACTATTTTGGCTAGGTGCCATGACACTTCTAGTGGCATGATGATTTGACAGCTCTTTCATCCTGGGGGAAAAAACGTTGGCTAAGAGTCAGGGAGGTCATAGCCAAATCAAAATCTCAAAAGAAATATCAAACCCTGTAAATATTCTATAAAAAGATGGACAGTGTATCCAACATGTAGACGTGTCATGGTGACTCATATTTGATTACACCATCAGTTACTGAATATCAATAATTTTAATTTGATGGGAACCATGAGAATTTTTCAAAAAACACAGCCTAAACTAGAAAAACTGTAAAAGCTATTAGTTAATTGGGGTCAGCAAAACAAGAAAGAATAATTAAATTCCAGTTTTTACTTTCTTACCACTATCAATATGGTAATTGGTATTCTCTGTTGATAGCAAAATATGCTTCTATTTATAATATACATTTACCCATTTATTTCTTCTTGAGCATAAAAAAGTTAACTCTACTATGTGCCAAGAACTGTCAAAATCACTAGGGTTAAAAAATACCAAAAGATGGCAGAGACGAGATGCAAAGCCAGAAGAGGAAATGGAAACTTTAATACCCAGGAAAAAAGGCAGCATAGGGGTAAAAAGAAACTTGAGTGTCAATGGTGTAAGATTGGAACCCAAAGAACAGATAGATGGAATGGTGAGTGTTGGACCTTCCTTCGTAAAGAAATAACCATATTTTTGCATTTCTTTTTTTTTCACCAAAAACATTTTTATTGGGGTATATATCCAATTAACATGTATTTGGCATGCATCAAATGATACAAATGAACTTATTTACAAAACAGAAAGAGACTCACAAATGTAGAAAATGAACTCATGTTTGCAGGACCGAGGGGATGGCTGGGGACTTTGGGAAAATCAAATACACAGTGACATATTTGAAATGGATAACCAACAAAAATCTATTGTACAACACATGAAACTCTGCTTAATGTTATGTACCAGCCTGGATGGGAGGGGGGTTGGGAGAGCGTGGATACTTGTATATGTATGGTCAAGCCCCTTTACTGTTCACCTGAAATTAACACAAAATTGTTTGCACTTCTGAGGTCTTGCCTGCTGTGGTTGCTGGGCTTCCATACTGTGGAAGTTGTACAATATTCTGCCCTAAGACAGTTAAAAAAGTTTCTGTGATTTTAGCTGTTATGTATCTACTTTGTATGTTAACCCTTGTAATTATAAAATGCTAATCAGAAATGCTGGTCATTTTAACAATGCCAATTGGATCATATTAACATCCCTGATGAAAAAAAGCTTTAAAAGCTTCCCATTGCACTTGGAATAATACTCATCTTCCTTAGCATCACATTTTTAGGCCTTACGTGATCTAGTCCTTGACTGCTTACCCAATTTTACTCTATCACTCAACCCTGGTTCTCCATTCACCACCTGCACCCACCTCCATTTAGTGCCTCAAAAAACACACCAAGGCTCAGCCTGTGCTGTTCCCTTTGCCACGATTTCCCACTCCCACGCCCATTATTCTCCAGTTGACTTAACCTCATTCATCTTTGCAATTTCCTTGAGAAAGCCTCTTTTAAGCACCAAGTCTAAAACAAATTACTAGTCAGTCCCTCATTATTTTCTATCATTGAACACTGTTCTTTTCCTTTATAGCACTTATTACAAACTGGGATTGTATGATAGTATATAATGCAATTCTATTGTAAAGTACCTAGATACCAAAAGCTCTATAAAGACAGGGACCATGTTGTTTTTCATTTGTAATATAATGTATGATTTATAAGAAATGCTAGATAAATATTTGTTAAAAGAGTGAATAAAGACTAATTATGAGTGACCTTGAAGAATATAGGGTAATCAACTATGTAATACAGGCTGGATTCAAGAGTCAAAATACTATTTTAAACCTAATCTCTAGAGAGAAATAATAGGTTCAGCCAATGGTGGTAAATGCCTGAGCTAGATAACCTCCAGTCATCCTTGGCACATTTGGCACCTCAAGAGTCCAGGAGAGCTAGGTTTAGTCTTGCCTTTATGGGCCTGTCCATTTACTTATTTGGGCCTCAGTTTTCCAAAGTGTTAAATGAGTAGTTGAATTGAATAGCCTTTGTGATTTGTATGTGAAAGAGAATCACATCTTCATGTAGGAATTTTCGAAAAAATTCCATTGAAGCAGTAAGGATTTTCATGCCTAACAGCCTCTTGTGTGTCAAGTTGCTGGCATGGTATCTGAAAGTTAAAGACCTAGGTCTATGAACTCACTTTTCAACCATTCCTTTCACCTAAAGAGCATATCTGATTTCTGCAAGCAGAGACTAAGAAACATGTATGGGCAAATATTCAAAAAAAGCAAGCATTTAACTTTCTAAGTACCCTTATCACTTCAACATCTAGGTTTGGCACAGAATCACAGAACACTACACAGCAGCTGCCTTCACTATCATGTGTGCATACTGAATAAGAGATTTCTGCTTTACAAGAGGCAATTTCAGAAAGTCAAACACTTGGCCACTCTAGCTTCATATGTCACTACCTAAGGAAGTTATTTTAGAGACTGTTTTGGACTTTTTAGCCGTCGTACTGTAAGTGGATAAAATCTGAAATATATGAATGCATACTTACTCAATGTGTTTGTTACTGCTACAGTTAACTCTCTCGACTCTGAAAGTACCATTCTGCCAGAGGATGGTGGCACCATTTCTCACAGTATCAGTGGCATAGAACAACTGCCAGGTGTTTGGCATGTTTATATAACTACTGTTGATAAAGTTCATTTCAAAGCCAGGAAATAACAGCCTTCAACTAAGGTGCACAAATGCAAGTTTGATAGAAAAATCTGTTACTGAGCTCACCTATAATTTAATGTGAAGAAAATTTCTAAGTTGAAATACTGCTTACACCGAGAACTGAAAGATGTTGCAGCTGATGGATGAAAGATAATCTAGGAGAAGGTAGTTTTATTTCTAGTGCTTTCTTTTTTAAGAAAGATTAACAATATCAGATATACATCTTAGATTCAGAAATAGTCATCCTTGGCACATTTGGCACCTCAAGAGTCCAGGAGAGCTAGGTTTAGTCTTGCCTTTATGGGCCTGTCCATTTACTTATTTGGGCCTCAGTTTTCCAAAGTGTTAAATGAGTAGTTGAATTGAATAGCCTTTGTGATTTGTATGTGAAAGAGAATCACATCTTCATGTAGGAATTTTCGAAAAATTCCATTGAAGCAGTAAGGATTTTCATGCCTAACAGCCTCTTGTGTGTCAAGTTGCTGGCATGGTATCTGAAAGTTAAAGACCTAGGTCTATGAACTCACTTTTCAACCATTCCTTTCACCTAAAGAGCATATCTGATTTCTGCAAGCAGAGACTAAGAAACATGTATGGGCAAATATTCAAAAAAAGCAAGCATTTAACTTTCTAAGTACCCTTATCACTTCAACATCTAGGTTTGGCACAGAATCACAGAACACTACACAGCAGCTGCCTTCACTATCATGTGTGCATACTGAATAAGAGATTTCTGCTTTACAAGAGGCAATTTCAGAAAGTCAAACACTTGGCCACTCTAGCTTCATATGTCACTACCTAAGGAAGTTATTTTAGAGACTGTTTTGGACTTTTTTTAGCCGTACGTACTGTAAGTGGATAAAATCTGAAATATATGAATGCATACTTACTCAATGTGTTTGTTACTGCTACAGTTAACTCTCTCGACTCTGAAAGTACCATTCTGCCAGAGGATGGTGGCACCATTTCTCACAGTATCAGTGGCATAGAACAACTGCCAGGTGTTTGGCATGTTTATATAACTACTGTTGATAAAGTTCATTTCAAAGCCAGGAAATAACAGCCTTCAACTAAGGTGCACAAATGCAAGTTTGATAGAAAAATCTGTTACTGAGCTCACCTATAATTTAATGTGAAGAAAATTTCTAAGTTGAAATACTGCTTACACCGAGAACTGAAAGATGTTGCAGCTGATGGATGAAAGATAATCTAGGAGAAGGTAGTTTTATTTCTAGTGCTTTCTTTTTTAAGAAAGATTAACAATATCAGATATACATCTTAGATTCAGAAATAGTCATCCTATTTGTGAATTGGTGGGATATGCCCTGATCTGACAGATAGATCCTTTATGAATATAGAGCTTAATAAAAAAGCATTATCGATATGTTAATAGGTGTCTAATTGTTAGATCTGGAGTGAGGCAGCTCCATAAATAATTGCATTAGCTTGGGTTGAAACAGAATGAATTAGGACTGGAGGTACAATTGGACCATGACTTTGGTTTACACTGTTCCTCCTTTTGTCTGGATTACTCTTTGCTCTTTTGTTTTCCAACATGAATGTCAAACATCAACATGATCAATTGCTCTATAAAGTATCTCTTAACTTTACCTCCCCCCAGCAAATGAACTACTTGCACATCCTTCTTTGTCTCTTCCCTCTGTACTCAGCACACAGGCCTGTTATAAACTTTAACTACTAGACTTAAATGATTCTGTTTTGGCAGTACATCTCAAGAAAAAAGTCACTATCCTATTCCTTTCTGTTTACCTTTGACTTATCTCACTATTATAAACCAGGGCTAAAGGAGATGAATAAAGTGTTTATCCTGCTTTCTGGGAGTTTCCAGTGTGATCAGATTCCTAATAAATGTAGTTCTTGATACCTGGCATGAATAGCTTGCCAAAGATGAAAGATTAGTTTCAGTGGAAAACTGACTTTGGACTCTACGAAAAAAATTTAGCAATGAGATGCATTGTGTTTCCTTTCTGCTTCCCATTCCATATCCTTCTTCCACTCCTCAGATTTCTAGAATCTTTATGTTGTCTTTAGGGATTCAGAATTCTTCCCTAGTTCCATATCCTTCTTCTCACAGTATCAGTGGCATAGAACAACTGCCAGGTGTTTGGCATTTTTTGATAAAGTTTATTTCTAAGCCAGGAAATAACAGCCTTCAACTAAGGTGCACAAATGCAAGTTTGATAGAAAAATCTGTTACTGAGCTCACCTATAATTTAATGTGAAGAAAATTTCTAAGTTGAAATACTGCTTACACCGAGAACTGAAAGATGTTGCAGCTGATGGATGAAAGATAATCTAGGAGAAGGTAGTTTTATTTCTAGTGCTTTCTTTTTTAAGAAAGATTAACAATATCAGATATACATCTTAGATTCAGAAATAGTCATCCTATTTGTGAATTGGTGGGATATGCCCTGATCTGACAGATAGATCCTTTATGAATATAGAGCTTAATAAAAAAGCATTATCGATATGTTAATAGGTGTCTAATTGTTAGATCTGGAGTGAGGCAGCTCCATAAATAATTGCATTAGCTTGGGTTGAAACAGAATGAATTAGGACTGGAGGTACAATTGGACCATGACTTTGGTTTACACTGTTCCTCCTTTTGTCTGGATTACTCTTTGCTCTTTTGTTTTCCAACATGAATGTCAAACATCAACATGATCAATTGCTCTATAAAGTATCTCTTAACTTTACCTCCCCCCAGCAAATGAACTACTTGCACATCCTTCTTTGTCTCTTCCCTCTGTACTCAGCACACAGGCCTGTTATAAACTTTAACTACTAGACTTAAATGATTCTGTTTTGGCAGTACATCTCAAGAAAAAAGTCACTATCCTATTCCTTTCTGTTTACCTTTGACTTATCTCACTATTATAAACCAGGGCTAAAGGAGATGAATAAAGTGTTTATCCTGCTTTCTGGGAGTTTCCAGTGTGATCAGATTCCTAATAAATGTAGTTCTTGATACCTGGCATGAATAGCTTGCCAAAGATGAAAGATTAGTTTCAGTGGAAAACTGACTTTGGACTCTACGAAAAAAATTTAGCAATGAGATGCATTGTGTTTCCTTTCTGCTTCCCATTCCATATCCTTCTTCCACTCCTCAGATTTCTAGAATCTTTATGTTGTCTTTAGGGATTCAGAATCTTCACATGAGGTAACCAGACTAGGTCTGCCCTTCCCAGAAAAGGCTCACGTCCCTCCATTTTCTTTCTCTTCTGTTTCTAAGTCCAATTCCTCCCCACGGAAGACTTCTTACTATAAATGTTTATTATACTGGGTATTATTCAGGTTATCTAAAGGAAGTAATATATATTGCGCAGTGAGGTATTATTTATTGACGCCTTATGGGTTATTAATAGGAAGACCTTTGAATTAAGAGAATGTGTAGGCTTACAGGGAGATATCACTCACTCTAACCATGAATTACTAAACAAAAGCCTTTCAACTTAAATCTTTCATTTTTGTTTCCAGGATAGGCTAATAAACCCCTTAGATAAGACTCTCATCCCTTTTACACTAAATTTTCTGAAGAGGAAAAAAAAATACAGTCTTGGATTTGGCTAGACAAGGAACCAGAGATAACTCATTTAAAACCTGGTGTTACCTGTATTTGGCACTGTTCTTGCTTACATCTTTGACACTTGAATATATCCTAATAAACTCTGTTTATTTTTTGAATAATCCTATTTGATAAATATATTTTAAGTCTCTTTAGGGTAGCTTACATGGATTACAAAGTATCTTCTGGATTAAATAGAGAATTCTAACGACTAATTTATCTTCCTATATGAGCACAAAACAAAGATTAATCACAAATAGGAAAAAATAATCGATGGCCAGATATAAGAAAAGAGAGGATCATTTTGTTTCTGTATATCCATTTGTCTACATCATCTATTGCTTGACAGCTATTTAGAGTTACTGTTTCTTCCCTGAGAAAACCATATGCTTTAACACACAAACTTCCAGAAGGTCAGAAAACACAGCATTTCCATGGAATACTGCTTTGCATAGGGCTACTTGTGCTAGAGCCAGGAAGCCTGCTTTTATGGATCCAAGGATTTAAAGGAGAGAATAAATTTACCGCATTTGTGATCAGATTCCTAATAAATGTAGTTCTTGATACCTGGCATGAATAGCTTGCCAAAGATGAAAGATTAGTTTCAGTGGAAAACTGACTTTGGACTCTACGAAAAAAATTTAGCAATGAGATGCATTGTGTTTCCTTTCTGCTTCCCATTCCATATCCTTCTTCCACTCCTCAGATTTCTAGAATCTTTATGTTGTCTTTAGGGATTCAGAATCTTCACATGAGGTAACCAGACTAGGTCTGCCCTTCCCAGAAAAGGCTCACGTCCCTCCATTTTCTTTCTCTTCTGTTTCTAAGTCCAATTCCTCCCCACGGAAGACTTCTTACTATAAATGTTTATTATACTGGGTATTATTCAGGTTATCTAAAGGAAGTAATATATATTGCGCAGTGAGGTATTATTTATTGACGCCTTATGGGTTATTAATAGGAAGACCTTTGAATTAAGAGAATGTGTAGGCTTACAGGGAGATATCACTCACTCTAACCATGAATTACTAAACAAAAGCCTTTCAACTTAAATCTTTCATTTTTGTTTCCAGGATAGGCTAATAAACCCCTTAGATAAGACTCTCATCCCTTTTACACTAAATTTTCTGAAGAGGAAAAAAAAATACAGTCTTGGATTTGGCTAGACAAGGAACCAGAGATAACTCATTTAAAACCTGGTGTTACCTGTATTTGGCACTGTTCTTGCTTACATCTTTGACACTTGAATATATCCTAATAAACTCTGTTTATTTTTTGAATAATCCTATTTGATAAATATATTTTAAGTCTCTTTAGGGTAGCTTACATGGATTACAAAGTATCTTCTGGATTAAATAGAGAATTCTAACGACTAATTTATCTTCCTATATGAGCACAAAACAAAGATTAATCACAAATAGGAAAAAATAATCGATGGCCAGATATAAGAAAAGAGAGGATCATTTTGTTTCTGTATATCCATTTGTCTACATCATCTATTGCTTGACAGCTATTTAGAGAGACTGTTTCTTCCCCTGAGAAAAACCATATGCTTTAACACACAAACTTCCAGAAGGTCAGAAAACACAGCATTTCCATGGAATACTGCTTTGCATAGGGCTACTTGTGCTAGAGCCAGGAAGCCTGCTTTTATGGATCCAAGGGGATTTCGGCCTTTCCTGCTGGAATTAAGCTCTTGGTATTTCTTTTACTGTGTTTCTGGCTTTAGTAGAATTTGGAACAGACTGCAGACTAGAGTGTGTTGGCATGTGGATGCAGCTTTACCATCTGGTTTGCTTCTTCAGTTCATCAATTTCTTCTACTTATCATTTCTCCCATCACTAAGTACAGTTATGAAAAATATGTACTGTGAGTATTTTGTCTTTAATTGCCTTTATAGATCTTTTCAAAGGAAATTGTGCTGTAGAATGTGAATAATAAGGTAAAATGTAATTGCAAAAAATGTAGTAAATCATTTAAATTAAATATTTAAGCCTCAACTAATTAACAAGTCAGTGGAAGTTGTGGTTGAGAAAAGGAAGTTGGTCCTGCAGTCATTGACAAAGGCAAGGTCCGACATTGGTCCAGCGCAAGCTTACTTTTTGTTAACTACTTTAGATTTATCTTAAAAACTTATAAAGCTATTTCCTCTACATATACTATTTGAAATGTTTAAATGCTAATATGGACTGTGCTAGCTCTTGTGGATCCTGGAAAATGATAGCTCCCTTGAGAGAAGAATCACCATCATTTACAATAGCTAAAATAACTGGTGAAGGCTGAAAACATTTTGACATCTCAGAAGGAATATATTTATGCTAACATAGTAATTATATTTCTGTCATAGATTATACAAATGTAAGTGCCACTCGGCCAGGAAATCTCAAACCCCTTCAATCCATTGCAAACAACTGCCAGATGGGTAGCATTCTCATTCTTTTATAAGAAAAAAATAAATCTGGGACAAAGGATCAGCTAGAAGAATTAGACAAAGACAGAGAATAACTATAAAGATATAATAAAGGATACGCGAATACATTCTAGTTCTATAAGCACCCACAGAAGTTCCCCTGTTATGGTAGAAAAGGACTGTAAAAGCATATTAATACACCACCCACAGAACTGTCTGACAAAGAAATTGTAACTTGATGAACATTAATGAGTCTGTTGCAGAATTAGAAATACAACCCAAAATTTCTGACAAAAATCTCAATTACCAGAAGCAGTTCCCATTCACATCATTTTAGTTCTATTAAAAGAATGCTTGTGGCCACAAAAATTTAAAGTAAATTATGAGGTGATAAAAATTCTGAAGGCAGTTAAATTTGTATTTTTCCATTTCTCGTGGAACTAAGGAAAGAAATGAGAAATACTGCACTTAAATCCCTTACTTTTCTGACTATTTACTAGTCATTTTAAATAAGAGTTTGTCACTTGGTTTTAATATTTGATGGAAACTCCATGATGCAAATGTAAAACTTCCTAACCCTTGCGAACAAACAACAAACACTTTCTCTGCCTGTTAACATTTGTGGCAATAATTTAAATAAAACTGTTCTTTTGTACCATAAGGTAAAGTTTGTTAGATTCAAAACTAATTTATTCTGGTTCCCTTCAATCTGCCTACCATTCCCCCTTTTATCTGACATCAAACTGCAGAAGAGGAAGCAGCATGGGGGGCTGTGCATGAGACTTTTTAATGCATCAGGACCGGAAACAGTCCACATCATCTCCAGTCACATTCCTTGACTAGAACTCAATTAGATGACCGTATAAAACTGGGGGGCGGGAGTGGCGGGGGGAGGTGGCAAAACTAGTGTAGCAGCACAAACATGAAGAGAAAAAAGTTAGTTTTTCCCACAGGTGGAATCATCAGACATTTTCAAAGCCTGGAGAACCCTCAGTCTGAGGTGAAGAGAAAATACCAGTAACTAGAGTTGGTTTGGAAACTGAATTCATGATAAGTCAATGCATCAGACCAGCAGGGAGGGTCTGCAGAAGGCTACAGTAAGGAAGGATACACAGTTGTCTGCAGTAAGATCCAGAGCACAGGCTCAGGATCCACCTAATAAAATGCTGTGGTCTGCTAAGGTATTTCTCATTTGGGGCTCAAGTATAATGCAGTGCTCTTGGAATAGATGTTTCAGGAGTCTGGAATAGTCACTGAATGAGGCCCATTTGAATTTGGACACTTCCTGCCTTGACTGGTTTTATGGAAGAGGAGGGTATGTTGCTGCTACTGCTCTCTGCACTGACTTTAGGTGCTTCCAGGTCTGTCTCCTCCACTGGACCACAAACCCCACAGAAGTCAGAAGTGTTACCTTTATTAATCTGTGTATTCTTAGAATCTAGCATCTCACTGATGGGCATGAAATCAGTCTTATTCATAAGATTTCCTCATTTTTAATGAAATAGTACAGAATTTCTAGCTTGTATATTTATAGAACTTAGATCCTCAATATTAAAGAACTCTCAGGTTTTACTATAATATGTTGACACACCTAGTAGGGAATATAGTATTTCTATCCTGCTCTGTTAAGCACCTTAAATATCCTAAGTAAACATAATAAATGGGGCTTCCCAGGTGGCTCAGTGGTAAAGAGTCCACCTGCCAATGGAGGAAGCACAAGAGACATGGGTTTGATTCCTGGGTTGGGAAGATCCCCTGGAGTAGGAGATGCAACCCAATCCAGTATTCTTCCTGGAAAATTCCATGGACAAAGGAGCCTGGTGGCCTACAATTCATGGGGTCCCAAGAAGTCACACATGACTGAGCAAAGCACACACATAATAAATGCACAAATAAATCCTTAAAAATGGGGGAAAGGAAATAAACAGAATTTTTAGATCAAAGCATAATAACAAAAAAGATATCTAGAATTATGGTGGGGAAATGCAAAATATAAAAATGATATAGAAGTACATTTAAAGTGACTCTATTATTCTAAATTTTTATTTAGAAACCTGGTTCTAATTATATCATAGATAAAATTTTATAAAAATTCCATTTATAATCAATTTTACTGCAGACTTTAGTCTGGAAAAGACTGAAAATTCTTTATGAAGTCTTCCTGAGGTATCCTAACATTGTAGGTGAATTGACAGTGAAGGTTTATGTTCTTATAACAAGCACATAGCTATGCATCTGTGTCGTATTTTCAGATGGAGTCACTTTGTGGTGGTGTGATCTACACTCAGCCCAGAGTTATGCTTCTTTTCAGTCTGAGGGTTTACTCTCTTCTAAGTATCATCTGATTTGTTCCAGCGACTTATTTCTCCATCTTCTTTTCTTGTCCCTCAAAAATATAAAAATGTGGCAGTTAAGGCCCTAAAAAGGGATTAGCTATCCTCACAAATCCCAACTTTATTGCCCTTCCTCTCTCCAAAACCGACTTCCTGTCTCTCCTTTCCCCTTAAATCCATAAAGACCTGGATCATCTGCATATATGTTCTAAGAATTCTCAAGAAGCTTATGACAGCTTTTCAAGATTCCTAGATAACTTTGTAAAGATCACTTGTTCTTAAGCAAAAATACATATCAACAAACATCTTTCCTCCATTTCTTTCTTTCCTTTTCTGTTTTCTTATTTATTTATTTAGCTGTTTGGTTAAAATTTTGACCTAACATATTTACTTACTTCCTTATCCTTTTAAATAAACACATTTTGGGGGTTTAAACAGATGTTACGAGATTAAAAAGCGGGTGCAGGGAGAAGTCTCCATTCCACTGGAGGAAGCACAAGAGACATGGGTTTGATTCCTGGGTTGGGAAGATCCCCTGGAGTAGGAGATGCAACCCAATCCAGTATTCTTCCTGGAAAATTCCATGGACAAAGGAGCCTGGTGGCCTACAATTCATGGGGTCCCAAGAAGTCACACATGACTGAGCAAAGCACACACATAATAAATGCACAAATAAATCCTTAAAAATGGGGGAAAGGAAATAAACAGAATTTTTAGATCAAAGCATAATAACAAAAAAGATATCTAGAATTATGGTGGGGAAATGCAAAATATAAAAATGATATAGAAGTACATTTAAAGTGACTCTATTATTCTAAATTTTTATTTAGAAACCTGGTTCTAATTATATCATAGATAAAATTTTATAAAAATTCCATTTATAATCAATTTTACTGCAGACTTTAGTCTGGAAAAGACTGAAAATTCTTTATGAAGTCTTCCTGAGGTATCCTAACATTGTAGGTGAATTGACAGTGAAGGTTTATGTTCTTATAACAAGCACATAGCTATGCATCTGTGTCGTATTTTCAGATGGAGTCACTTTGTGGTGGTGTGATCTACACTCAGCCCAGAGTTATGCTTCTTTTCAGTCTGAGGGTTTACTCTCTTCTAAGTATCATCTGATTTGTTCCAGCGACTTATTTCTCCATCTTCTTTTCTTGTCCCTCAAAAATATAAAAATGTGGCAGTTAAGGCCCTAAAAAGGGATTAGCTATCCTCACAAATCCCAACTTTATTGCCCTTCCTCTCTCCAAAACCGACTTCCTGTCTCTCCTTTCCCCTTAAATCCATAAAGACCTGGATCATCTGCATATATGTTCTAAGAATTCTCAAGAAGCTTATGACAGCTTTTCAAGATTCCTAGATAACTTTGTAAAGATCACTTGTTCTTAAGCAAAAATACATATCAACAAACATCTTTCCTCCATTTCTTTCTTTCCTTTTCTGTTTTCTTATTTATTTATTTAGCTGTTTGGTTAAAATTTTGACCTAACATATTTACTTACTTCCTTATCCTTTTAAATAAACACATTTTGGGGGTTTAAACAGATGTTACGAGATTAAAAAGCGGGTGCAGGGAGAAGTCTCCATTCCACTACAGTCCTCCATCTGATAGGCCTCAACCCCTGCTGTCATTCTGCACTTTTTATTAGTTTCCTTTTTATTTCTTCATATAAACTTGACTACCAACTTTGGTAACAAAAAGACTTTACTTTTCTGCCCTTCAGCATTATTAATAGTAAAGTGGCACCAAGATTTACCTGGATATATGTAATACATCAATAGAGAAAAGGAAATTGGAAGGATTTGTTCCGTATGTGAGAGTAAATTTAAGTTACACTAAATACTTGACAAGAAGTTCAATTTAATATAAAAAAGTTATTCTTTACATGTTATTTCAACATTGGGTTGTCATGGACTGTCTAAGAGTAGAAACAAAACTGGTACAAAATTCATTCAATCCAATTCACACTGAAACTGACTTCAAATTCATTTTTTTTCACAAAGTATAGCCATAATTAGAACATATATATGAATCAAAGGATGAAAAGGGGTCATTATTGTGATATTTAAATAATTTCTGGGTACATGTTTGTGCTAAGTTGCTTAAGTTATGTCAGACTCTTAATGACATTGTGGACTGTAGTCCACCAGGCTCCTCTGTCCATGGGATTCTCCAGGCAAGAATACTGGAGTGGGTTGTCATGCCCTCTTCCAGGGGATCTTATCAACCTGGGGATCAAACTGTGTCTCTCAAGTCTTTTGCACTGGCAGGCAGATTCTTTACCACTAATGCCACCTGGTAAGTCTCTTTGGGTACAAGGAAAAGCATAAAATCTTCAGTGAACCCTTCCTCTCTCAAAACCGACTTCCTGTCTCTCCTTTCCCCTTAAATCCATAAAGACCTGGATCATCTGCATATATGTTCTAAGAATTCTCAAGAAGCTTATGACAGCTTTTCAAGATTCCTAGATAACTTTGTAAAGATCACTTGTTCTTAAGCAAAAATACATATCAACAAACATCTTTCCTCCATTTCTTTCTTTCCTTTTCTGTTTTCTTATTTATTTATTTAGCTGTTTGGTTAAAATTTTGACCTAACATATTTACTTACTTCCTTATCCTTTTAAATAAACACATTTTGGGGGTTTAAACAGATGTTACGAGATTAAAAAGCGGGTGCAGGGAGAAGTCTCCATTCCACTACAGTCCTCCATCTGATAGGCCTCAACCCCTGCTGTCATTCTGCACTTTTTATTAGTTTCCTTTTTATTTCTTCATATAAACTTGACTACCAACTTTGGTAACAAAAAGACTTTACTTTTCTGCCCTTCAGCATTATTAATAGTAAAGTGGCACCAAGATTTACCTGGATATATGTAATACATCAATAGAGAAAAGGAAATTGGAAGGATTTGTTCCGTATGTGAGAGTAAATTTAAGTTACACTAAATACTTGACAAGAAGTTCAATTTAATATAAAAAAGTTATTCTTTACATGTTATTTCAACATTGGGTTGTCATGGACTGTCTAAGAGTAGAAACAAAACTGGTACAAAATTCATTCAATCCAATTCACACTGAAACTGACTTCAAATTCATTTTTTTTCACAAAGTATAGCCATAATTAGAACATATATATGAATCAAAGGATGAAAAGGGGTCATTATTGTGATATTTAAATAATTTCTGGGTACATGTTTGTGCTAAGTTGCTTAAGTTATGTCAGACTCTTAATGACATTGTGGACTGTAGTCCACCAGGCTCCTCTGTCCATGGGATTCTCCAGGCAAGAATACTGGAGTGGGTTGTCATGCCCTCTTCCAGGGGATCTTATCAACCTGGGGATCAAACTGTGTCTCTCAAGTCTTTTGCACTGGCAGGCAGATTCTTTACCACTAATGCCACCTGGTAAGTCTCTTTGGGTACAAGGAAAAGCATAAAAATCTTCAGTGAACAATATAATATGGGAAGGACAGAATTGTGCTCTTAAAGACTGTATGAGTTTGATAAATAAACATTATTATTATAAACGAATTTTGTTATATCTACGAGAAAGATTTGCAAACTCAGTAGTAGAAATAAAAAAAGAGTGGGTTAAAGAGGAGGAAGAATTATTTCTCTTTTCATTGCACTTATTTAGAATCAGGTAGACCTGCCTGGGTTTGAAAACTCAAGTCTGGCATTTACTAATTGATACAATTTAAACTTGGTCTTCAATAGCTTCACCTATAAAATGAGAATAATCATAATGCCTGTTTTAAAGATGAAAAAATATTTTGCAAACTACAAACAGTATTAAAATAGTTATTACTTTGAAAACACTCTCCTATTCTTTTCAACTTACTTTAATTACCAAACTCAGTCAGAGAAATCTATAATAATATTGGAATCACTGTCATGCTAACTAGTACACGTGACATCCTTGTGCAGTTCTCCATTCAGCTTGCAAATATAGGGTATCTTTGTTTAACCAGGTGCCTCAGTTCCAGAGAACTCTGCATTATTCTGCAGGTTGACAATGATCCTAGTTTCAGTCTCTCCCTGTCTCATTGGCTATGCTTCTGTGCAGGACAAAATCTGCTGAATAGGAAGCTGGCCTTTGGTTGGAAGACTTTACAGAGGGCAGCTAGTCTAGTTCTTTCTCTCTAGAGGATACACGGAGAGGAGGCAATCATTCATTATGCAGCAAATTCCATTTATTACTGGCTTGCTGTATATCCATCTTTAACTTCAGACATTAATCTTGGATTACCTTCTCTTGAGCCACAGGGAAAATAAATCTTAAATAATTGAAAGCTACTATTAAGTTTTCCCTAGGACCTGTGTGGTGGACCTGGTTGGTGTCCTTTCTATTTAATAATTCTGGGACATTTTTTTTCCAGACATTGTGGACTGTAGTCCACCAGGCTCCTCTGTCCATGGGATTCTCCAGGCAAGAATACTGGAGTGGGTTGTCATGCCCTCTTCCAGGGGATCTTATCAACCTGGGGATCAAACTGTGTCTCTCAAGTCTTTTGCACTGGCAGGCAGATTCTTTACCACTAATGCCACCTGGTAAGTCTCTTTGGGTACAAGGAAAAGCATAAAAATCTTCAGTGAACAATATAATATGGGAAGGACAGAATTGTGCTCTTAAAGACTGTATGAGTTTGATAAATAAACATTATTATTATAAACGAATTTTGTTATATCTACGAGAAAGATTTGCAAACTCAGTAGTAGAAATAAAAAAAGAGTGGGTTAAAGAGGAGGAAGAATTATTTCTCTTTTCATTGCACTTATTTAGAATCAGGTAGACCTGCCTGGGTTTGAAAACTCAAGTCTGGCATTTACTAATTGATACAATTTAAACTTGGTCTTCAATAGCTTCACCTATAAAATGAGAATAATCATAATGCCTGTTTTAAAGATGAAAAAGTATTTTGCAAACTACAAACAGTATTAAAATAGTTATTACTTTGAAAACACTCTCCTATTCTTTTCAACTTACTTTAATTACCAAACTCAGTCAGAGAAATCTATAATAATATTGGAATCACTGTCATGCTAACTAGTACACGTGACATCCTTGTGCAGTTCTCCATTCAGCTTGCAAATATAGGGTATCTTTGTTTAACCAGGTGCCTCAGTTCCAGAGAACTCTGCATTATTCTGCAGGTTGACAATGATCCTAGTTTCAGTCTCTCCCTGTCTCATTGGCTATGCTTCTGTGCAGGACAAAATCTGCTGAATAGGAAGCTGGCCTTTGGTTGGAAGACTTTACAGAGGGCAGCTAGTCTAGTTCTTTCTCTCTAGAGGATACACGGAGAGGGAGGCAATCATTCATTATGCAGCAAATTCCATTTATTACTGGCTTGCTGTATATCCATCTTTAACTTCCAGACATTAATCTTGGATTACCTTCTCTTGAGCCACAGGGTATATTTCCATATGGCAACTCTTAAATAATTGAAAGCTACTATTAAGTTTTCCCTAGGACCTGTGTGGTGGACCTGGTTGGTGTCCTTTCTATTTCTAACAGAACTCTTGATTTTGCTCGTCGTTACTCCCTTCCTCATACATCATCTTGTCTCAGAGGAACACGACCTTTCCTGGTTCTCAGGAGTTCCGGCTAGTGTGGGGATAATCCCATTCTTCTGAAAGGAGTGATGTGTCAAGGAATGGTAATGAGACACAATTCTGACCAAGGCAGTTACAAGAGAAGTCTTCTAGAAAAAGTTTTCCTCTTTTTAGTAAGCGATAGGAAGAGATATTGCTGTTGGATATAGTCTCTAAGTTTCATACCTCAATTTGTCATTACCATGTGAAAGTTACTTTAATTTTGGACTTCATATTGCATAAAATACAATTTTTTATTTTTCTTACTGACTTGAGTTGGAGCTGCAGCTTGTACCCAAGGGCATTATAACTGATGAGCACACACTTTTCTGCAGATGAAGCAGCAGCCTCAGTGTTTTTTCCTTTAAGGTTTTCTTTGTATTTTTTTCCCCCGAGCTTAGCGTACTCTCTTATAAATGGTCATTCTCTTACAAATACTTTTAAATTGTTTAACTTGTTCTTGCCCGGGAGTGAATGCAATAGTTTCCTAACTTTCTTCTTGAATTGGGTCATGACATTGGCCTCTAAATTTGGGAAAGGTGCTTTCCTCATTAGGCACTGATTACATGCTCAGTTCCTCCCTTATTTCTAAGTTAACAATAGTTTTTCCTAAAATTCTAGGTCGATTCAGCTTGCAAATATAGGGTATCTTTGTTTAACCAGGTGCCTCAGTTCCAGAGAACTCTGCATTATTCTGCAGGTTGACAATGATCCTAGTTTCAGTCTCTCCCTGTCTCATTGGCTATGCTTCTGTGCAGGACAAAATCTGCTGAATAGGAAGCTGGCCTTTGGTTGGAAGACTTTACAGAGGGCAGCTAGTCTAGTTCTTTCTCTCTAGAGGATACACGGAGAGGGAGGCAATCATTCATTATGCAGCAAATTCCATTTATTACTGGCTTGCTGTATATCCATCTTTAACTTCCAGACATTAATCTTGGATTACCTTCTCTTGAGCCACAGGGTATATTTCCATATGGCAACTCTTAAATAATTGAAAGCTACTATTAAGTTTTCCCTAGGACCTGTGTGGTGGACCTGGTTGGTGTCCTTTCTATTTCTAACAGAACTCTTGATTTTGCTCGTCGTTACTCCCTTCCTCATACATCATCTTGTCTCAGAGGAACACGACCTTTCCTGGTTCTCAGGAGTTCCGGCTAGTGTGGGGATAATCCCATTCTTCTGAAAGGAGTGATGTGTCAAGGAATGGTAATGAGACACAATTCTGACCAAGGCAGTTACAAGAGAAGTCTTCTAGAAAAAGTTTTCCTCTTTTTAGTAAGCGATAGGAAGAGATATTGCTGTTGGATATAGTCTCTAAGTTTCATACCTCAATTTGTCATTACCATGTGAAAGTTACTTTAATTTTGGACTTCATATTGCATAAAATACAATTTTTTATTTTTCTTACTGACTTGAGTTGGAGCTGCAGCTTGTACCCAAGGGCATTATAACTGATGAGCACACACTTTTCTGCAGATGAAGCAGCAGCCTCAGTGTTTTTTCCTTTAAGGTTTTCTTTGTATTTTTTTCCCCCGAGCTTAGCGTACTCTCTTATAAATGGTCATTCTCTTACAAATACTTTTAAATTGTTTAACTTGTTCTTGCCCGGGAGTGAATGCAATAGTTTCCTAACTTTCTTCTTGAATTGGGTCATGACATTGGCCTCTAAATTTGGGAAAGGTGCTTTCCTCATTAGGCACTGATTACATGCTCAGTTCCTCCCTTATTTCTAAGTTAACATCTTATTTGGCCGATGCTTCTATCTTCTCCAAGATAAAAAACAATTTCTCATGGTTTTTCTGAATTAAATATAGAGTGTCTTCTGTCACTGAAAGCGTCGGTCTTATGAGGAACAAAACTGGAGTACAAGACACTTCAAGAATTTCTCAGATGTGGACTTATTCATTAGGATTGTATCTTTCCAGAAGATGAAGTCCCTTACCTCTGTCTGCAACAGTGCTATCCCACAGAGCAAACAAACAAAAAAAACCAAAAACCTCCCCTCATTGCTCTTCGTATGAATGTCACTTCTTCAAGCTCTAGACAGTTGCAGTGTCTGGATTTTGGGTGTCCCAGAGTTAGAAGCTGGACTTTTGTTTGTATATTACTCCCTTTTTTGACTTCACCAATCAGTGGACTAGGATCATGACTTTTAATTGTAACTATCTTTTCTTTCTTTTTTCTCTTATCACATTCTAGTCCTCTTTTATTTTTTATGCCACAAAAAGTCCTCTACTTTTCCTTAATGTAATGTCTTCATTCTCTACGTGGGGTTGTACCAGGGCTACACTAATATAGGAAAAAAAAAACAAAACAACTTAATATTTTAGTTTTCTAACAGGGGTCTCATCTTTCTCTCTGATTTTGTATGGAGCTTGATGTTAAATCTTGAGCAGCTCCTTTAAAATGTAATTGTATCAGAACTTCAGTTTCAGTTAATACTTTAAAAAAGATAGACATTTTCTTGATATATCAATTTCTATTGAGTTGAAGTCCTGGCTCCTGCTGACAATTTTTCCTCCTATTAGATGAGATCAAAAGGCCAATGCGTCTTGCCTCTTCAGGGAAAATCATGCTATTATACCACATAGCATTCTTAAAATGTATTTGGCTAAGATCTGCTCTATCTTCTAGAGTAGAGAGGAATCCCCTTTTCTCAGCCAGATAAGTTTTCAGAATTGTATATGCTATGATAGCATGATATTCCCTGAAGAACTTTTACTACAGAGAAGACTCTGGATGTGTTTCTAAGTGGTTACTTCCTTCCCCTGACCAGTACCAAGAGTGACTCTGTCTCATCAATCTGATTATGTATCTTTAGGTCAGTACCCTAATGTCTTAATTATTGTAGTTTTTTGGTAATAAGTCTTTGGAGTAAGTTTGCATTTCTCTTGAGTGTGTGAAAATCACTGTCATGTCCAGCTTTTTGCGACCCCATGAAGGATCCATGGAATTCTCTAGGCAAGAATACTAGCGTGGGTAGCTGCTCCCTTCTTCCACTGTGCTTTATTTCAAAGTTGTTTTGATTAGTCTAGGCTTTTTGCATTTCCATACAGATTTTAGAATCAGCTTGACAATTTCTTTAAAAAAAAAATAAGTTGCAGTTTTGATTGGGATTTCATTGTAATTATAGATCAGTTGGGGGGAGAACTAGCATCTTTACAATATGAAGTCTTCTAACCCATATCTCTCCATATAGACTTTTTAATTTTTAAAGCAGTTTTGCAGATTTTAATCTATAGGATTAGCATGGATTTTGTTATATTTGCTTCCAATTATCTCACATTTTAAATGCTGCTATAAATGGTAATTTAAAATTTTCACTTTCCAGTTTTTCTTTGCTAGTATATGGAAATATAATTGATTTTTTTGTATGTTACTTTTATACCCTACAATTTGCTAAAATTAAATCATTCTCTACGTGGGTTGTACCAGGGCTACACTAATATAGGAAAAAAACTAAACAACTTAATATTTTAGTTTTCTAACAGGGGTCTCATCTTTCTCTCTGATTTTGTATGGAGCTTGATGTTAAATCTTGAGCAGCTCCTTTAAAATGTAATTGTATCAGAACTTCAGTTTCAGTTAATACTTTAAAAAAGATAGACATTTTCTTGATATATCAATTTCTATTGAGTTGAAGTCCTGGCTCCTGCTGACAATTTTTCCTCCTATTAGATGAGATCAAAAGGCCAATGCGTCTTGCCTCTTCAGGGAAAATCATGCTATTATACCACATAGCATTCTTAAAATGTATTTGGCTAAGATCTGCTCTATCTTCTAGAGTAGAGAGGAATCCCCTTTTCTCAGCCAGATAAGTTTTCAGAATTGTATATGCTATGATAGCATGATATTCCCTGAAGAACTTTTACTACAGAGAAGACTCTGGATGTGTTTCTAAGTGGTTACTTCCTTCCCCTGACCAGTACCAAGAGTGACTCTGTCTCATCAATCTGATTATGTATCTTTAGGTCAGTACCCTAATGTCTTAATTATTGTAGTTTTTTGGTAATAAGTCTTTGGAGTAAGTTTGCATTTCTCTTGAGTGTGTGAAAATCACTGTCATGTCCAGCTTTTTGCGACCCCATGAAGGATCCATGGAATTCTCTAGGCAAGAATACTAGCGTGGGTAGCTGCTCCCTTCTTCCACTGTGCTTTATTTCAAAGTTGTTTTGATTAGTCTAGGCTTTTTGCATTTCCATACAGATTTTAGAATCAGCTTGACAATTTCTTTAAAAAAAAAATAAGTTGCAGTTTTGATTGGGATTTCATTGTAATTATAGATCAGTTGGGGGGAGAACTAGCATCTTTACAATATGAAGTCTTCTAACCCATATCTCTCCATATAGACTTTTTAATTTTTAAAGCAGTTTTGCAGATTTTAATCTATAGGATTAGCATGGATTTTGTTATATTTGCTTCCAATTATCTCACATTTTAAATGCTGCTATAAATGGTAATTTAAAATTTTCACTTTCCAGTTTTTCTTTGCTAGTATATGGAAATATAATTGATTTTTTTGTATGTTACTTTTATACCCTACAATTTGCTAAACTTACTTATGAATTCATGTAGCTTTTTGTATTTCCATATTATTTTCTACATAAACAACTTTATACAAAACAATAGTTTTATTTCTTCCTTTCCAATCCAGATACCTTTATTTTTCTTATCTATTAAAATGATTACAATCTCAAGTACAAAGCTGAATGTAAGTGGTAAGTATGGTTATCTTTCTTCTATTCCTGATCTAAGGGGAGAAATAAATCTTTTTTCCACTATGAAGCATTGTATTGATGCTAGCTGCAAGTCTGTATAGCTTCCCTTTATCAAGTTGAGGGAATTCTATACCTACTTTGCTAAGATTTTTATTTTTGTAATCAAATAGCTAATCAATAGACTTTGACAAATGCCTTTTCCACATGCATTGAGATAATCATATGTGTTTACTTTTGTTGTCTATTAATATTAAAAATTACATTGATTTTTTTTTCATAAAAATACCTTTTTGGTGTAGTTCTGGATTTTAGCTATTCTAATAGGGCATACTGATATATTATTATTTTATTTCGCATTTTCCTAGTGAAATATTATGTAGCATGTATAAATGCAGCATCCTTTCACATGCTTATTTGCAATCTGAATATCTTATTTGTTGAGATGTCTGTCTGTCAAGGTTTGGGACCCATTTTTTATTTGGGCTATTTGTTTTTTAATTGTTGTGTTTTAAGAGTTCTTTGTGGTTTATTTCAAAGTTGTTTTGATTAGTCTAGGCTTTTGGATTTCCATACAGATTTTAGAATCAGCTTGACAATTTCTTTAAAAAAAAAATAAGTTGCAGTTTTGATTGGGATTTCATTGTAATTATAGATCAGTTGGGGGGAGAACTAGCATCTTTACAATATGAAGTCTTCTAACCCATATCTCTCCATATAGACTTTTTAATTTTTAAAGCAGTTTTGCAGATTTTAATCTATAGGATTAGCATGGATTTTGTTATATTTGCTTCCAATTATCTCACATTTTAAATGCTGCTATAAATGGTAATTTAAAATTTTCACTTTCCAGTTTTTCTTTGCTAGTATATGGAAATATAATTGATTTTTTTGTATGTTACTTTTATACCCTACAATTTGCTAAACTTACTTATGAATTCATGTAGCTTTTTGTATTTCCATATTATTTTCTACATAAACAACTTTATACAAAACAATAGTTTTATTTCTTCCTTTCCAATCCAGATACCTTTATTTTTCTTATCTATTAAAATGATTACAATCTCAAGTACAAAGCTGAATGTAAGTGGTAAGTATGGTTATCTTTCTTCTATTCCTGATCTAAGGGGAGAAATAAATCTTTTTTCCACTATGAAGCATTGTATTGATGCTAGCTGCAAGTCTGTATAGCTTCCCTTTATCAAGTTGAGGGAATTCTATACCTACTTTGCTAAGATTTTTATTTTTGTAATCAAATAGCTAATCAATAGACTTTGACAAATGCCTTTTCCACATGCATTGAGATAATCATATGTGTTTACTTTTGTTGTCTATTAATATTAAAAATTACATTGATTTTTTTTTCATAAAAATACCTTTTTGGTGTAGTTCTGGATTTTAGCTATTCTAATAGGGCATACTGATATATTATTATTTTAATTCGCATTTCCCTAGTGAAATATTATGTAGCATGTATAAATGCAGCATCCTTTCACATGCTTATTTGCAATCTGAATATCTTATTTGTTGAGATGTCTGTCTGTCAAGGTTTGGGACCCATTTTTTATTTGGGCTATTTGTTTTTTAATTGTTGTGTTTTAAGAGTTCTTTGTGGTTTTTTGGATAACATTTATTAGGTAAGTCTTTTGCAGGAATTTTCTCCCAGTTTGTGGCTTGTCTTTTTATTCTCTTAACATTGTCTTTCACAGAGCATAAATTTTAAATTTTAATGATATCTCACTTATCAATTTCCTTCATGCATCTTGCCTCCCATGTTGTATCTAAAAGTTCATTGCCATATCAAAGACCGTTTATGCTTTCTCCTAGGAGTTTTAAGTTTTTGTATTTTACGTCTAGATCTATTATCCATTTGAGGCTATTTTTGGTGAAGATTCTAATATGTGAACATAGATTTATCATGTTTTGCATGGAATGTCTAGTTGTCCAACCTCATTTTATTGAAAAGACTATTGTTGCTCCATTACTTTAGTTCTTTGTCAAAGATCAGATGACCACAGTTACGTGGGTCTATTTCTGGACTCACTCTTCTCGAATAATCTATTTGTGTTTTATTTTGTGAATACAACATTGGCGTGATTGCTTGTAATTCTATACTAAATCTGAAGTATAAGTTCTGTCTCCAAACTTTGCTCTTTTCCTTCACTATTTTCTTGACTATTCTATATATTCTATTTTGCTTTTCTAGGTAAGCTTTATAATTAGTTTGTTGATATCGATAAAATAACTTGCTGAGATTGAACAACAAATGAAATTTCTTTAATAGATGCAAGAATATTTGTTTGTATCTTTCTTCTTGATTAAACTGTGGTAATTTGCATCTTTCTGAGAAGTTGTCCATTTAGCTTAAATTTTCAAGTTTGTTAATCTAAAGTTAGATTGCAATATTTTAAAATACCCTTTTATACTCATTTATTTTTCTCCCCCTTTTCCCTTTCTTCATTCTGGCCAGAGATTTAAACATTTTATTTGTCTGATTTTCCTTACTGTTTTTCTTGTCTTTTTATTTTGATTTCCAGTTTCATGTTGATTATTTCCTTCTATTCTGGTTACTTTGGGTTTAGTTTCTTCTTCTTTCTCTAATTTCTTAAGGTAGAAGTGAAGATCATTTATTTGTGACCCTTTTTCAATATGAGTTTTGGATACATATTTCTCTATAATCACTCTTTTAGCTGCATCCACAAATTTTTATTTGTCATACTTTTACTTTTATGGGTGTGCTCAGTTACTCAGTCATGTTGAACCCTTTGTGACTCCGTGGATGGAAGTGTGTCAGTGGCCTCTGCCCATAGAATTTTCCAGGCAAGAAAACTGGAATGAGGTGTCAGAGCATAAATTTTAAATTTTAATGATATCTCACTTATCAATTTCCTTCATGCATCTTGCCTCCCATGTTGTATCTAAAAGTTCATTGCCATATCAAAGACCGTTTATGCTTTCTCCTAGGAGTTTTAAGTTTTTGTATTTTACGTCTAGATCTATTATCCATTTGAGGCTATTTTTGGTGAAGATTCTAATATGTGAACATAGATTTATCATGTTTTGCATGGAATGTCTAGTTGTCCAACCTCATTTTATTGAAAAGACTATTGTTGCTCCATTACTTTAGTTCTTTGTCAAAGATCAGATGACCACAGTTACGTGGGTCTATTTCTGGACTCACTCTTCTCGAATAATCTATTTGTGTTTTATTTTGTGAATACAACATTGGCGTGATTGCTTGTAATTCTATACTAAATCTGAAGTATAAGTTCTGTCTCCAAACTTTGCTCTTTTCCTTCACTATTTTCTTGACTATTCTATATATTCTATTTTGCTTTTCTAGGTAAGCTTTATAATTAGTTTGTTGATATCGATAAAATAACTTGCTGAGATTGAACAACAAATGAAATTTCTTTAATAGATGCAAGAATATTTGTTTGTATCTTTCTTCTTGATTAAACTGTGGTAATTTGCATCTTTCTGAGAAGTTGTCCATTTAGCTTAAATTTTCAAGTTTGTTAATCTAAAGTTAGATTGCAATATTTTAAAATACCCTTTTATACTCATTTATTTTTCTCCCCCTTTTCCCTTTCTTCATTCTGGCCAGAGATTTAAACATTTTATTTGTCTGATTTTCCTTACTGTTTTTCTTGTCTTTTTATTTTGATTTCCAGTTTCATGTTGATTATTTCCTTCTATTCTGGTTACTTTGGGTTTAGTTTCTTCTTCTTTCTCTAATTTCTTAAGGTAGAAGTGAAGATCATTTATTTGTGACCCTTTTTCAATATGAGTTTTGGATACATATTTCTCTATAATCACTCTTTTAGCTGCATCCACAAATTTTTATTTGTCATACTTTTACTTTTATGGGTGTGCTCAGTTACTCAGTCATGTTGAACCCTTTGTGACTCCGTGGATGGAAGTGTGTCAGTGGCCTCTGCCCATAGAATTTTCCAGGCAAGAAAACTGGAATGAGGTGTCATTTTCTATTCTAGGGGGTCTTCCTGACCCAAGGATTGAACCCACATCTCTTGTTTCTGCATTGGTAGGTGGATTCCTTACCACTAGTACCACTACTTCATTTCTGTTTTCATTTATTCTGCAGTCTATTGTTTATTTAGAAATTTACTTCATTTTTCAAATATTTGGGTATTTTCTAAATCTTTCTGTTGTCAGTTTCTAATTTAATACTATTGTAATCAGAGAATATGCTTTGTATGCCTTAATGTTGCTGCTGTTTAGTCACTAAGTCGTGCCCGACTCTTTGATACCCCGTGGATTGTAGCCTTCCAGGCTTCTCTGTCCATGGAATTTCTTAGCAAGAATACTGGAGTGGGATGCCATTTCCTTTCCCAGGGGATCTTCTCTACCCAGGGACTAAACCGTGGTTGGTGGATTCTTTAGCAGTGAGTCACCTGGGAAGCCCGCTTTGAATGTTAGAAGTCTGTTTAAACTTACTGTATTCTGTGCAATGGCCAAACATATAGTCTGCCTTGGTAAATTAATTTTGCAAACAGAATATTGTAAATTACTTCAGGTAGTATTTTGTCTTTAGTTTCTTCTTCTTCTCCTTCCACACAGAAAATAAGTAAAATATTTAGAAAGCTATGATTTATTTATTTTATATACTAAAAAGTCTCTGTGTGTGACTTGAGTTTTTTTCCCTTATAATAGCTTATTTTGGGATTATACTATCTTCATGATACTCAATAATATTTCTGTTAATGTATCTTGTCTCAAAATTTGGCTATTTTCTTCCTTGTTGAAGCTTGATGTCACACTTGTTTTTATACAGTTTTATGTTGGCTTCTTAGTGCTATGTGATCTTTTTAGAAATGTAATACAGGTATGGTGTTGATTCAGTTATTAATCCCTTCAACTCTGCAACAAACGCATTTATTTTCTAAACAGTACTTTTTGAAGTATTTTTTCAGTTGGCCTCTAAGTCATCATTTATTTTTCATCCATCTTTAATTATTTGCCATGTGTGGGCCTCCCATCACAGTGGCCTCTCGTTGCAGAGCACCGGTTCTGGGCACATGCGCTCCAGAGCACTGGCTCACAATTGGACACACCGGCCCAGCCGCTCCTCAGCAAGTGGGATCTTCTGGGGCCAGAGATCGAACTGGTGCCCCCTGCACTGCAAGGCGAACTCTTTATCCATTGGACCACCAGGGAAGCCCTGAAATTATTTCCTTCATGTATCCATTCCTTCACTGATATATACCTTTCCCAAGGTTAATTTCTTCAAGAGAAATTTAATTTATTGAACTTTCAGATGTCATATTAGGGCTTTTTTGACGAGTATTTATATAGGGTTTTGATTTTGGCCTAAATTATTTTTTATTACTAATAACACAATTTACTAAGAAGTTCTTAAAACATAAATAGTCCAGCTATTCAGGTGAGGGATGTTTTTTGTTGTTGTTAGTGAAGTTATATAATAAAGATTTGGGGAAAGAAAAAGTTTGCAAATATTACATGGCATTCAAAATAATGCTTTTATATTCATTTAAGATAAGGCTATTACTATTCTTCATTGTCAAGAGTCCTGTATCTTTGAATGTTAGAAGTCTGTTTAAACTTACTGTATTCTGTGCAATGGCCAAACATATAGTCTGCCTTGGTAAATTAATTTTGCAAACAGAATATTGTAAATTACTTCAGGTAGTATTTTGTCTTTAGTTTCTTCTTCTTCTCCTTCCACACAGAAAATAAGTAAAATATTTAGAAAGCTATGATTTATTTATTTTATATACTAAAAAGTCTCTGTGTGTGACTTGAGTTTTTTTCCCTTATAATAGCTTATTTTGGGATTATACTATCTTCATGATACTCAATAATATTTCTGTTAATGTATCTTGTCTCAAAATTTGGCTATTTTCTTCCTTGTTGAAGCTTGATGTCACACTTGTTTTTATACAGTTTTATGTTGGCTTCTTAGTGCTATGTGATCTTTTTAGAAATGTAATACAGGTATGGTGTTGATTCAGTTATTAATCCCTTCAACTCTGCAACAAACGCATTTATTTTCTAAACAGTACTTTTGAAGTATTTTTCAGTTGGCCTCTAAGTCATCATTTATTTTTCATCCATCTTTAATTATTTGCCATGTGTGGGCCTCCCATCACAGTGGCCTCTCGTTCAGAGCACCGGTTCTGGGCACATGCGCTCCAGAGCACTGGCTCACAATTGGACACACCGGCCCAGCCGCTCCTCAGCAAGTGGGATCTTCTGGGGCCAGAGATCGAACTGGTGCCCCCTGCACTGCAAGGCGAACTCTTTATCCATTGGACCACCAGGGAAGCCCTGAAATTATTTCCTTCATGTATCCATTCCTTCACTGATATATACCTTTCCCAAGGTTAATTTCTTCAAGAGAAATTTAATTTATTGAACTTTCAGATGTCATATTAGGGCTTTTTTGACGAGTATTTATATAGGGTTTTGATTTTGGCCTAAATTATTTTTTATTACTAATAACACAATTTACTAAGAAGTTCTTAAAACATAAATAGTCCAGCTATTCAGGTGAGGGATGTTTTTTGTTGTTGTTAGTGAAGTTATATAATAAAGATTTGGGGAAAGAAAAAGTTTGCAAATATTACATGGCATTCAAAATAATGCTTTTATATTCATTTAAGATAAGGCTATTACTATTCTTCATTGTCAAGAGTCCTGTATCTTTGATATCTGATATTCATGAGTCTTGTTTTTTGCATCATTGCCAGTAAAACTACCACAAACCAGGTGAGCATGAATGCAAGTACTATAGATGTGTGTGTTACTTATAAAATCACAAAAAAAGATTCAAAGTTTAAAGTGTACTGCATTCACTTTTGAAACTGAGAGTGAGTCATGCTTTCAATTTTATCTCTAAGATCCAAAGAACTGCTGGAGGCAATGCTCTTTTAAGAAAAGAAGAAATGCTTCTTCAAAAAGCTTTACATACACTATTCGTATTTTTCTTTTCTCATGGTTTTATCTCATTCACCAGTCAAAACGTTTCATGCCATTTGAAAACTAATATCACTAAAGCATTTGAACACACAGTACTGTTTCAATGTCTTTTATCTCCAAATTAAAGAAATAAAGGGATAGAGTCCATTACTTTAAGTTGGTCTCTTCAATTTCACAAATTAGAAAGGTCCTCTTGCAATAGAAATGTTATCTTAAATCCCATAAAATTAAAATGATCAGAGAAAACCTTTTCATGTGTCTGCAACTTTTGAAAATTATACAAATGATACTTTTTACAATAACCAAGCAAAATACAGCACATACATATTTTGCATAATTATGTCAGAGATCACTATTGTTAATGTTTTGTAATTTTTGTAAATTGTTATAGACAGATAGATACATCCACTTATTCAAGTGGTTAGATCTAGATAAGCCTGCTAAAGTTTCCAAATTCCCACTGCTTTATTCTTCCCCTTTATATGACAATACATCCAATCATTAGCAAAGATTGTGGTTTCTATCTTTTAAACTTGTACCTGACCAATCCCCACTCTAGTCCAAATCAAACTGTCATCTATCAATATATAGTAGACTTCTATTTGATCTCTCTCATTTTTGACTCTTGCAGATGATTCTCCACATAACAAGAAATTGATCATTCAAAAACATAAGCCACATGGCGCTTTTGCTTTGCTCCCTCCAATGACTTTTCATCTAACTCAGAGTAAAGACAGTATTGCGTGCATGCATGCTAAGTCACTTCAGTCATGCCCAACTATGTGACCCTGTGGACTATAGCCCTCCAGCTCCTCTGTCCATGTGACTCTCCAGGAAACAATACTGGAGTGTGTTGCCATGCCCTCCTTTGGGGGATCTTCCTCACCCAGGGATTAAACCAGCATCAGAGAGAGAGAGAGAATCCAATAGGAAAGAGTCTCCACTCGTAAGACCTCATTAACCTTTATTACCTCCACCTATATCCTATTCTCAAATACCAGGGACTAGGACTTTAAGTTTTGAATTTGGGGCAGATACACTTCAGTCTATAACAAAAGGCTTTGCATGAGAAAGTGGGCAGGGGTTGGAGAACGCAGGGGACAGAGATGTGGTGGGCCCGGGTGCCTGCGGCAGATGGGCTCCTTGTGCTCGGAGCCTCAGGAGAAGTTCAGTAAGTCTTCCACCACCTGTGCTGATTCCCCCGAGACATTTCAAATCTAAGCAGCTGCTGTTTGTCCTCCCTCCCTCCCCTCAGCTGGCCAATCGTAACAATAAGCACAGGCTGTTTCCAGTATTTGTTAGGGACAATCTAAACCTGCAAAGCTTCTCAAGGTGATGGTTTCCTAGGCAGCCAACACCAGCCCTCTCTGAAGAGAGCATTAGAAATGTACATCTTAGAGAGCCAGTTCAGACTGACTGCATCTGACTTTCTAGGACTGGGGCCCTACAATTAGCAATCATAACAATTATCCCTGGTGAGTGTCACTGAAGGGTTTTGGGCAAATTGCAATTTTGCTACATTGCAGTTTTAATTGTCTTTCTCCTTGCCTTCCTTTCTCCCTGCTTCATTGTTTCTTTGTTCTTCATTTTTTCCCCCTACTTGGAGTTCCAGGCCAAGACTTCAAAATAATATATATATATTACAAAACAAAAAGTTAGTATTCTATTTTTTAATGTATCTGCAGTAACTTTCAGAGTATAAGAACGTATCTTGCAGCAGTGCGAGGTGATGCTGAGCAGCTGGCAAAAGGATGGAAAAAATACTTTAAAAGAGAGGTTACAGATCATAAAATCTCTGAAGGAGGGAAAACAAAGAGTGGGGTGGGATTTCTGGTTAGAAGATGCTAGCTGCACCACTAGTTAAAAAATAGACAGTTGCTATATTGGAATGAGGGTAAAAAGCCTGGAAATGAAAGATGGAACACACATGTCTGATTTTTTTTTTTTTTTTCCAGTTTCTGTTTGTGTTTAGAAGCCCTTAGGCAGCAGCGACCCTCAGGAGAGGGAATAGCCTCCAGCTGGCTTGTGTGCAGGATTTCTGCTTCTTGATAAGAGCTCCTTAGCCTCAGGAGGTTCAGATCAGTTGCTTAGAAGGAACATTTTTTTTTTTTTTTTTCCTTCCCCTAGGGCTGATGGTACCAAGCACTGTAGATCAAACAAGTAACATTTCCTGGCCAAGAAGAGAAAACTGGGTTTGGAGAAGCATTCTAATCGGTTCAGACTGAGCCTCTCTGATTGCTAGAATTCCAAGATCTCATGTGTGATTTCAAAACAAATCATCAGTTTGACAGGCCCTTTACATTTTGCAATATCGCAAAAAGGCTTTTTGATGTATGGATTTTATCCAAATCCCTTAAGCATAATTTGGAAAATGAGATGAGGCAAGAGTGGAGGCAGTATCTGTGCTCTCTTTTTGTCTTTTTGACCCAGAAAGAATGTAATTTTAAGTGATTTGGTTATCTAAGGGAGCTTCTCTTTGCCCTGTCACCTAGATTTTGTGACCTCAATCCCACTTATAAAGTACAGCCCAGGCAGCCTGTCTGAACGCTGTCAGCTTATGCTTTATCCCAGGAGATTCATTACAAAGAACCAAGCCTTGTGCATAACTGGCTAAGACTAAACTCCAGGCAAACCATAATTACACAGCTGGGGTCAAGAGAGAATTATGCATAGAGGCACATTGTGCCTGAGTCTCCCAGGCTTCCCAATTCACAGATGTGGGGGTGGGGGAGTTCAAGTCTTTCAGTGACACCTGGCATGATCTTCAGTTGGTTTGTTTCTCTGTACTGATTGTCTCTAATCCAGTGTGTCCTATCCACTGCTATTTGAGTAATCTTCCTAAAGAACCGTTCCAATTAATGGCCCTCTTCTTGCCTAGAAATTGAATTTCCAAAAACTGGTTCTTAAAAATGTGGCTCACAGACCAGGAGCACAAGCTCAGTCTTTGTTAGAAGTTCAGATTCCCAGGCCTCATTTCAATCATACAGCATCAAAAATTCTGGGGATGGGTTTCAGTGGATGCTGTCAAGTTCCAGGTGATTCTAATGTGCTGAAATTTCAGCACCGCTGTAAACCCTAACAACCCTCCTTTCTGAAATTACGATAGTTCATTATTTTTCCAGTTACAGATATGATACTCACAGTTCTCTAAATGACCTCCAAATTTTGTTATCTATCTGTTTATGGCAGTTCCGTTGACAGGAGTAAAATTTCCCCTTTGTGATTTGAACCTTACCAGTCCTTTAAATTCCAGCTCAAATATTAAACTTTCTCTCCATGATCTTCTAACTTCTGCACTACTGGCATTTGGGACTGAAATTAGTTTATTGTTGTGGGGGCATTCTAGGGGGGTTCAGGTAGTACCCATTATAATAGTTCAAGGATATCTTAATGATATCCAAGGATGTCATTAAGGATATGCAGGCATGAATACTGGAGTGGGTAGCCATTCCCTCCTGCAGGGGATCTTCTCAATCCAGGGATGGAATCCAGGTCTCCTGCATTGCAGGTGGATTCTTTACCATCTGAGTCACCAGGAAAGTCCATTTGGAAGATGAAGTCCAGTCAAATGGGTAGACTATAGTGCCTGGAGCATTGGGCATTGTCATGGTTAATTTTCTATGTTAACGTGGTCTTATAAACTAATGTGTTTTGGGATGAGATTAATCTTTGAATTAGTAAACTTTGAGTAAGCAGATTACCCTCCATAAAGTGGGTAGGTCTTATCCAGTGAGTGGGTTCAAACAGAAAATAAAAGACTGGCCTCTTCAAGTAAGAGGAAATTTTCCAGCTGACTGCTTTCAGAATGGAACTTCACCATCAGCCCTCCTGGATCTCCAGACCTCTGGCCTTTGGACTTCCTGTGCACCATTTGCTGTCTGGGGTCTCCAAGCAAACAGGCCTCCAGTGCAGATTTTGGACTCACTAGACTTCATAATCAATGAGTGATTATAATAAACCTCTTTATCACTGAATATATGTGTGTATGTGTGTATGTATATATATACATACACACACATATATATATATATATATATCTCCAATTGGTTCTGTTTCTCTGGAGAACCCTAATACAGGCATCCAACAAAAGCTGGCAGAAGGTATCAGGGGACTGAAATGAGTAGCTGTTTTCTTCTCCAAGGAATTCCTGACCCCAGGATCAAACCCACATCTCCTGCACTGCAGGAGGATTCTTTACCGCTGAACCACCAAGGAAGCCTGAAAATGTTTAAATTGTATAATATCGAGTCTGTCACAATTGTTTTACAAATTGCTAAGAAATAATCCCAATTGTAAAAGGGAATGCATAATGGTTTACTGATGGTTACTGGTTAGTGATTTATCTGTTAGCATTGTTTTCTGTTAAACCTTTATTGATTGTAATTGACTGCAATTTACGAAGAAGACCCGAGACTATTCTGTTGATTGTAAGAGGGAATGAGCATGTATGGCCAATCTCAATCAAAGGGTAGGGTCTTGCGCCATTGATTGGACCAGCCTTTAAAGACCGCCCTTTACATCCAGTCGCGGCCCTCGAAGGAAACCTAGTTTCTTGCGGGTGGTCTCTGGCGCCAGCCTAATAAACCTCTTTTCCATCTACCATGAGCGGAGTTGGGTGCTTCACTGAGCACGCCTCACAACACAATGATGACTTCCTGACTGGACACAGCAGTCAGAACCATAGGGCTGAACTAACACGTGCTGACCTAGGAATGATGATTTATCAGTGAGAGCCCTAACATTGTTTTTCAGGGGAGTCAATAATTAGCTGCTAACATCCTGTTGTTCTTCACTGAAAATGTCTTTGCAATTTCTAAAATCCCTGCTGATAAAGCTCTCCTTTATTTTTTGAAAATACCAGAAAACCCGAATTTTTATTTGTTCAAAGTGTTTCATGCAATTAATGTATTCTAATAATTAATTTAAAAGGAAAAAAAATTAGCTTCTGAATGGTGCCTTAAAATATTCTCAAGAATCACTGTCAAATATCAGAAAACTCAATTATAAATAGGTACATTGAACTTGGTTCATAACGATGTTGATCTCTTGATAATTGTGAAGGATTAACAACACGTTCTGAAGTCGTCATTTTACCTATAACAAGCAGTTATTTCCAGCCTCATGCTGTTTTCTGTGTTCGTAGTAACATCCACAGAATACCAGTGGACTCACCTGTTCTATTTGCTGCTGCTTTCCTTGGGTTAGTACAGGGTGAACTGAAATGAGTAGCTTTTTCCAAGGAATTCCTGACCCCAGGATCAAACCCACATCTCCTGCACTGCAGGAGGATTCTTTACCGCTGAACCACCAAGGAAGCCTGAAAATGTTTAAATTGTATAATATCGAGTCTGTCACAATTGTTTTACAAATTGCTAAGAAATAATCCCAATTGTAAAAGGGAATGCATAATGGTTTACTGATGGTTACTGGTTAGTGATTTATCTGTTAGCATTGTTTTCTGTTAAACCTTTATTGATTGTAATTGACTGCAATTTACGAAGAAGACCCGAGACTATTCTGTTGATTGTAAGAGGGAATGAGCATGTATGGCCAATCTCAATCAAAGGGTAGGGTCTTGCGCCATTGATTGGACCAGCCTTTAAAGACCGCCCTTTACATCCAGTCGCGGCCCTCGAAGGAAACCTAGTTTCTTGCGGGTGGTCTCTGGCGCCAGCCTAATAAACCTCTTTTCCATCTACCATGAGCGGAGTTGGGTGCTTCACTGAGCACGCCTCACAACACAATGATGACTTCCTGACTGGACACAGCAGTCAGAACCATAGGGCTGAACTAACACGTGCTGACCTAGGAATGATGATTTATCAGTGAGAGCCCTAACATTGTTTTTCAGGGGAGTCAATAATTAGCTGCTAACATCCTGTTGTTCTTCACTGAAAATGTCTTTGCAATTTCTAAAATCCCTGCTGATAAAGCTCTCCTTTATTTTTTGAAAATACCAGAAAACCCGAATTTTTATTTGTTCAAAGTGTTTCATGCAATTAATGTATTCTAAAAATTTAAATTTTAAAAAGGGAAAAAAAATTAGCTTCTGAATGGTGCCTTAAAATATTCTCAAGAATCACTGTCAAATATCAGAAAACTCAATTATAAATAGGTACATTGAACTTGGTTCATAACGATGTTGATCTCTTGATAATTGTGAAGGATTAACAACACGTTCTGAAGTCGTCATTTTACCTATAACAAGCAGTTATTTCCAGCCTCATGCTGTTTTCTGTGTTCGTAGTAACATCCACAGAATACCAGTGGACTCACCTGTTCTATTTGCTGCTGCTTTCCTTGGGTTCTATCATTGTTTTGTGACCTTCCTCTTCAAGTAGTCAGAGACTGTTACTATCATCACTTTTCTTCTGCCATCACAGAACTTAAGAGTGGTTCCCAAACTGAAAAAGAAAAAGAAAAAAAAAAACTATGGAAGCATGATAAAGATACAGATTCCTGAGTCTTGTCTTCAAGATTCTGATTCAGTGGGTTTGGAATGGGCCTGGGGCTTTTACCTTCTCACCAATCACACGAAGTAATTCTTATGCAGGAGGATGGTGAATCATGGTGTGAGTCATTAATGTAACCAATAGTCCCAGTTCCTAACATATTAATAAAATGCAGCAAAACTTTAAATACTTTGATATAAAACAGGCTGATACAGAAAATGACTGCAAAGGGGAAAATAATTGATTTTAATCACTAAATTTACTCTATTTCTTCCCTCCTCTTCTAATAGTCTTCTCCTATTTTTCTTTTTTCTTTTTCTTTTCTTTTAGGACCTTCCAAAGTTATAGCTGCTCGGGAATTCTTAATTCAGTGGTTGAAGAAGATGCCACCATTTCAATTATTTTCAATTTTCAGTTCAATTATTCAATTTTAGTTCAATTATTCAGTTTTGATGCTAATGAATATTAAACCAAAGTCAACACCATAATGTATCCTTGGATTATTAAGTAAAGAAACAGGTAAAATTCCCACTTTTCAAAAAATAAAATAAAACAAAACTATTAATAGCATTTCATGTTTCATTTCCAACTTGCTTGATGGTTTGCAAGGAAGATTTGTACATCATTATGGCACAAATTTAACATTCTTAAGCTTAATGAGTGGGAGGAAAATATTCCAGTGTGCAAGCCAGAATGATCACTTGTCGGAAAAGAGGGGGAAGATTCCTGAAAACTCTCTGCTCCTAATATGAGTGTGGTACAAGGCCAAAGAATGAATAACACTTCCAAGAAAAATAATTATCAGCAGACAAAGTCAGAAAGGCTTTATAAAAGGAAAAATCACAAAATACAGACACATACAGGAGAGACTGAGAAATTTTGAGGACAGTTTGCATGCCTACATGTATAGATAGGATGAATACTCTCAAGCAAAATGATGACTTTACGGGGCTTGAGAGAATAGGGTGGGTACTATTTGGAGAGAAACTACTGGAGAAGTAAAAATGGCCTGTGTATTTGTCTTCTAGGGCTGCTGCAATGACATATCATAAACCCGTGTAGCTTAAACCACAGATATTCATCTTCTCTAGTTCTGGAGCTAGAGGTCTGTGATCGAGTTGTTAGCAAGGTTAGTTTTGTCTGGGTCCTCTCTCCCTGGTTTACGGATGACCATCTTGTCCTGTGTCTTCATAGTATCATGAAGTATGTGTTGGTCTATGTCTATGTTCAATCTCCTCTTCTTATAAGGATTCCCTAATGACCTCATTTTAATATAATCTCTTCTTTAAAGACTGTGTCTCCAAATATGCTTGAATTCGGGGGTACAGGTATTAGAATTTCAACATATGAATTTTGGCAGAGACACAATTCAGACCACAACAAAGGTGTGTGCTCTACCTACATAAAAAGTCATGATAAGACTAGGTAGGGTCTTTGATTAATTCTGACACTTCAGTTTTGAAATACTGAAACACCTCTCAAAAGTATTCCAGTTGCCGCTTTCTTCCATTGCATCCTACTCCTACATCCTATTGTGTCCATCAGAAACCTTGGCATAAAATCAGTTTGGCTCTCACAGATAGATTTTAGGTCAAGGATAACATCTAAGAGCTAATTTACTGCAGCCAAGCATTAGACAGTCCAGCAAGACTAGAAGATTCATTTCTTGCCAACAATCTCGGAGAGGTGTATCCTTGGATTATTAAGTAAAGAAACAGGTAAAATTCCCACTTTTCAAAAAATAAAATAAAACAAAACTATTAATAGCATTTCATGTTTCATTTCCAACTTGCTTGATGGTTTGCAAGGAAGATTTGTACATCATTATGGCACAAATTTAACATTCTTAAGCTTAATGAGTGGGAGGAAAATATTCCAGTGTGCAAGCCAGAATGATCACTTGTCGGAAAAGAGGGGGAAGATTCCTGAAAACTCTCTGCTCCTAATATGAGTGTGGTACAAGGCCAAAGAATGAATAACACTTCCAAGAAAAATAATTATCAGCAGACAAAGTCAGAAAGGCTTTATAAAAGGAAAAATCACAAAATACAGACACATACAGGAGAGACTGAGAAATTTTGAGGACAGTTTGCATGCCTACATGTATAGATAGGATGAATACTCTCAAGCAAAATGATGACTTTACGGGGCTTGAGAGAATAGGGTGGGTACTATTTGGAGAGAGAAACTACTGGAGAAGTAAAAATGGCCTGTGTATTTGTCTTCTAGGGCTGCTGCAATGACATATCATAAACCCGTGTAGCTTAAACCACAGATATTCATCTTCTCTAGTTCTGGAGCTAGAGGTCTGTGATCGAGTTGTTAGCAAGGTTAGTTTTGTCTGGGTCCTCTCTCCCTGGTTTACGGATGACCATCTTGTCCTGTGTCTTCATAGTATCATGAAGTATGTGTTGGTCTATGTCTATGTTCAATCTCCTCTTCTTATAAGGATTCCCTAATGACCTCATTTTAATATAATCTCTTCTTTAAAGACTGTGTCTCCAAATATGCTTGAATTCGGGGGTACAGGTATTAGAATTTCAACATATGAATTTTGGCAGAGACACAATTCAGACCACAACAAAGGTGTGTGCTCTACCTACATAAAAAGTCATGATAAGACTAGGTAGGGTCTTTGATTAATTCTGACACTTCAGTTTTGAAATACTGAAACACCTCTCAAAAGTATTCCAGTTGCCGCTTTCTTCCATTGCATCCTACTCCTACATCCTATTGTGTCCATCAGAAACCTTGGCATAAAATCAGTTTGGCTCTCACAGATAGATTTTAGGTCAAGGATAACATCTAAGAGCTAATTTACTGCAGCCAAGCATTAGACAGTCCAGCAAGACTAGAAGATTCATTTCTTGCCAACAATCTCGGAGAGGTGCTGTCACGATGACTTGTCTTAAGAGAGATGGTCACAGTTCATGGATATGTACCCTGGCCTATCTACTGTCAGTAAGGGGTTTAAGGAAAGAGTGTTATATTCTACTGGCTCCTCTTCAAAGAAGCTTGAAGACTCACTGAGGTTTTCTCATGTGCTAGGTAGTGCATTAAGCCTCTGACAGACAAGGATTCCAATTAATCTATGCAATAGCCTTATAAAGTTGAAAGAATTTTTTAACACTACACATGAGTTAACTCAAGGTTTAGAACTTGTTCAAGGTCTTATAGATGTTTTAAAAAGCTTCATTAAAGTATAAACATACATACATGTAAAGACATACAATAAACTGAATGTATCCAAAGTGTACAATCTAATATCCTTTGACATGTATACACATCTGAGAAGCCACTAGTGTGATTAAGGTGCTGAGCATACAGATTACACTGAAAGTTCCCTCATGCTCTTTTCTAATCCTCCTTCCTTCACTTTCCTGCAACCAGCAGCCCTTAGCATGTACCCAGGCAACCACTGATGTGTGCTGTCACCAAATTTTAGTGCACATTTCCTAGACTTTCAAATGCAATGATATAAGAGGTACTATTTTGTGTATTGTTTGGGCTTTCACTCAGTATTTGGAAATCAGGGCATATTATACTGTATATCAATAATCTATTCTTTTATATTGCACTGCAGAAATCCATCTTATGGGTACACCATAATTTGTTTATCCGCTTACTTGATGGATGTTTGTTTCTAGAGTTTGGTTGTCACAAATAAATCTTGTATAAATATTTTTTAATGCAAGCCTTTGTGTGGACATATGGTTTCATTGTTCTGTGTCTTCATAGTATCATCTCTTGGTGTATGTCTATGTCCTAATCTCTTCTTCTTATAGGGATACCCTAATGACCTCATTTTAATATAATTTCTTCTTTAAAGACTGTGTCTCTAAATATGCTTGAATTCTTAGGTACAGGTATTAGAATCTCAACATGAATTTTGGAAGAGACACAATTCAGACTACCTTATTTCAATGACTGGGTCACAAGGTAAGCACTGTCTAGTTGAGTCTAGCTTTTCAAATCGAAACACAGAATGTTTAATTGGGGTGTTTAGACCATTTACACTTAATGTGATTATTGATATGGTTAGGTTTAAATTTATGATTTGCTGTTTAATATCTATTTGTCTCAATTGAACTTTGTTGGTTTTCCTTCTTTTTCTGACTTATTTTGGAATAGTTCACTATGTTTTATGATTTAATTTTATCTCCTTTGTTGTCTTAATACCAATGCCAAGGTCACCTGATGTCCAGTGTCATGAAGACCATTTACTTCAAGTGTTTTGTCAAGTTTAATGATAAGTAGCTCAGCTGGTAAAGAATCCACCTGCAGTGCAAGAAACCCCAGTAGTGCTTGGAAAATTTCATGGATGGAGGAGCCTGGTAGGTTACAGTCCAAGGGTTAGGGGAGCCTTCAGAGTCCTTTGGACAGCAAGGAGATCAAATCAGTCAAGTCTAAGGGAAATAAACTCTGAATATTCATTGGAAGAAGTTATACTAAAGCTGAAGCTCCAATACTTTATCCACCTGATACAAAGAGCTGACTCATTGGTAAAAGACCCCAATGCTAAGGAAGATTGAAGGCAGGAGGGGAAGGGGATGACAGAGGATGAGATGATTGGATGGTATCACCAATTCAATAGACATGAGTTTGAGCAAACTCCAGGAGATGGGGAAGGACAGGGAAGCCTGGCATACTGTAGTCCATGAGATCACAAGAGAATCAAACGTAACTGAGAAACTGTACACGAACAAGGATTCTTTCTTAAGTTCAGATACAATTCTTATCTGACTTGAGAATTTCTTTTTAAAAGGTCATTACTATATTGCTATTCACTGAAGCATGAACACAACTTCACAAGGGGAAACATACACACACATTAGGAATCCTTGCATTGTTTTATCTCTACATAAGTGCATTTTTTAAAAAATGGTAAGTTTCTCTATTTCCATAGAAATCCCAACAACAGATACATCTGAGCACAGACTGCCATCTGTAGTCACAAGCGGATTTGTATATGTTCAGAGAGGTGGAAAACATTTAAAATAGCATTACTTCACCAAGGACATCACTCTTATTTAAGGCAATGAGGAGACAACAGACAAGCCTGAATATTACGACCATCACTGATTTCTTTATGGAAATTACTCAGGATTTATCTTTGAAAAATATGTATCTTTCTATCCATTAGGGTAATTGAAGCATTTTAGTTATAGGAAAAATGAAGAACAAAAACACAACAAAATGAGCAAATGCTCATATTGAACAAATATACCCTTATTTTATGTAAAGGATCTACATGGCCAAAACATATGGTTTGTACTGAGAGGCAGAAGAACTCAGTTGTAAGTCTCTTACCAGTTTATAATCGCAGGTAATCACTAAGTGTCTTTGGCTCACAAGGCTGATAACAGGATAAAAGGAAGAGATATGACGATGCTTTGAAAACCATTAATCATGACAGAAAGGAAAAGTAGTTTATTAGAAATCACCTTTTTCACACTTTAGTTATAGCAATTATATGTTAAAAAATATGACTTACTACCATATATCCCATTTGCCTCCCCTAATTCACAAATTTTCCACTCTTTAATCCCAGTGTAGTGTGTCTGTGTGTGTGTGTGCGTCTATATGTATTGATGGATTGAAGGTGGACTTAAAACTCAAGTTGACTCTGGAAAAAAATCTTTTCAACCTGACCTCCTTTCTTTACTATTAGTCATGCATATTTCTTCCTCCATGCCTTTACATGTTGTTTTCACTGTTTGTAACATTCTCTGCCCTTCCCAATTTTCTTCTCCCTTTATGTCAGTTTTACCTATTCTACAAAACTGATTGAAATCCCGCCTCTTTAGTGAAGTTTTTTTTTTTTTTTGCCACTTCTATTGGTCTTTCATTTATCTATTTTCATCCATCTTTGTTCTTTGGCCTCCCATCATAGTGGCCTCTGTCACTCCAGAGCTCCAGTTTGATAGTTGGACACATCAGTCCAGCTGCTCCGCGGCACATGAGATCTTCCCAGGTCAGGGATCAAACCGGTGCTCCTTGCACTGCAAGGCAGTGTCCTTACCCACTGGACCACCAGGGAAGCCCTAAAGATGGTTTTTACCTTTCTGGTTAATGACAAGTTCTCCCTTCTTTGAACTCCTTATAGACTGAGCCTCCATGCAAACTCAGTTTTGCACATAGCATTTATTTACTTATTTTTTTCTTTCTCCAACTAGATTATTCAATTCTCCTGAGAAACTTATAAATGTATCTTTCTATCCATTAGGGTAATTGAAGCATTTTAGTTATAGGAAAAATGAAGAACAAAAACACAACAAAATGAGCAAATGCTCATATTGAACAAATATACCCTTATTTTATGTAAAGGATCTACATGGCCAAAACATATGGTTTGTACTGAGAGGCAGAAGAACTCAGTTGTAAGTCTCTTACCAGTTTATAATCGCAGGTAATCACTAAGTGTCTTTGGCTCACAAGGCTGATAACAGGATAAAAGGAAGAGATATGACGATGCTTTGAAAACCATTAATCATGACAGAAAGGAAAAGTAGTTTATTAGAAATCACCTTTTTCACACTTTAGTTATAGCAATTATATGTTAAAAAATATGACTTACTACCATATATCCCATTTGCCTCCCCTAATTCACAAATTTTCCACTCTTTAATCCCAGTGTAGTGTGTCTGTGTGTGTGTGTGCGTCTATATGTATTGATGGATTGAAGGTGGACTTAAAACTCAAGTTGACTCTGGAAAAAAATCTTTTCAACCTGACCTCCTTTCTTTACTATTAGTCATGCATATTTCTTCCTCCATGCCTTTACATGTTGTTTTCACTGTTTGTAACATTCTCTGCCCTTCCCAATTTTCTTCTCCCTTTATGTCAGTTTTACCTATTCTACAAAACTGATTGAAATCCCGCCTCTTTAGTGAAGTTTTTTTTTTTTTTTGCCACTTCTATTGGTCTTTCATTTATCTATTTTCATCCATCTTTGTTCTTTGGCCTCCCATCATAGTGGCCTCTGTCACTCCAGAGCTCCAGTTTGATAGTTGGACACATCAGTCCAGCTGCTCCGCGGCACATGAGATCTTCCCAGGTCAGGGATCAAACCGGTGCTCCTTGCACTGCAAGGCAGTGTCCTTACCCACTGGACCACCAGGGAAGCCCTAAAGATGGTTTTTACCTTTCTGGTTAATGACAAGTTCTCCCTTCTTTGAACTCCTTATAGACTGAGCCTCCATGCAAACTCAGTTTTGCACATAGCATTTATTTACTTATTTTTTTCTTTCTCCAACTAGATTATTCAATTCTCCTGAGAAACTTATAAATGTATTAGCTACGGGACAACACTATTCAGAAGTCCTATAGATATTTCAAACTTAGTAAGAGCACATAAAGTCTCTAAATCTATTTTTCTTCTTTATTTCCTCAGGGACTAGTACACATAATCCAGCTGGTTTTGCAAGCCAAAAAAGGTCAGAGAAGTGCTTAATTTTGCTGTGGATTTTACCTCTCCATTTCAGGCTAAAAGTTGATATATTTTAGCATGGTATGCAAAACTCTTTATGATATGACCTCTGCATCTCTCAATTTTTTCTTGATCCTATATTTTCTCTATTTTACTGCTGCTCCATTGTTCTGCTCTTGAGGATCAAACTTCTCAAAATATGTTTCTTTCTCTTATCTCCACTTTCTCATCTCTCAAACAACTTTATATTTCAAATTGATTTCCATATCTAAGATACAACTGAAACAGACCTTGACAAAATATAATCACCATCTCAGTAAATCTAGCAGATCCTTTTCTGATTTTATTTGCTCTCCCATCAGATTTCAATAAATCACTGCATTGTTTCTGAAACATTATCTGACTGACCTTCACAAGAATACTTTACCCTGGATTTTCTCTTCGCTTGTTAGTTGTTCTTTGTCTATGTTTTCCTCTAACTCTTCTCTTACTTGAAGTGGTGAAGATCCTCAAGGCTCTTTTCAAGGCTCTCTTCTCTTTTGATCTAACATTTTTTTTTCTCCCAGGTAATTTAATCAATTTCCTTTTATTACCCTTACTATCATTTATCCTTTAATGACTGACACACATTTATTTCTTCAAGATACAATCTTGAGTTCCTTACCCACACATATCCAGGCTTCTCAACATCTTACTTGAACATCTTACAAGCAGCCTCACTTCATACATTCAACATTAAATCATTGCTTCTCTTCTCAGTCCTGTCTATCTCTGTGTTCCCCATCTCAGTAAATGAGGAACCTGTTTAATGAAGGAAAAACTAAGAAAAATATTAGGTAATTCCATCTTCCTCATTCTTCAGATCTAATCACACACAGAATTGTTGATGAATCCTCAAATACTTAAAAAAAAAAAAATCTATCCACTTATTTCCAACTCGAGACCACCTTCCTAGTATAAGGACATAGCCATCCAGGCATCCCACACCCTCCTCTGCTCAGCTACGATCTGTTTACCACACTCTGGCCAAGGGATCTCTTAGAAACTACAAACTGCATCAGGTCACTTCTTTAAAAATCCTTCTGTGAGGGCTTCCCCTGGTGGTCCAGTGGGTAAAGACACTGCCTGACATAGCCATCCAGGCATCCCACACCCTCCTCTGCTCAGCTACGATCTGTTTACCACACTCTGGCCAAGGGATCTCTTAGAAACTACAAACTGCATCAGGTCACTTCTTTAAAAATCCTTCTGTGAGGGCTTCCCTGGTGGTCCAGTGGGTAAAGACACTGCCTTGCAGTGCAAGGGGCACCAGTTCGATCCCTGGCCTGCCGTGGAGCGGCTTTCTCATCTCTCAAACAACTTTATATTTCAAATTGATTTCCATATCTAAGAAACAAAAGACCTTGACAAAATATAATCACCATCTCAGTAAATCTAGCAGATCCTTTTCTGATTTTATTTGCTCTCCCATCAGATTTCAATAAATCACTGCATTGTTTCTGAAACATTATCTGACTGACCTTCACAAGAATACTTTACCCTGGATTTTCTCTTCGCTTGTTAGTTGTTCTTTGTCTATGTTTTCCTCTAACTCTTCTCTTACTTGAAGTGGTGAAGATCCTCAAGGCTCTTTTCAAGGCTCTCTTCTCTTTTGATCTAACATTTTTTTTTCTCCCAGGTAATTTAATCAATTTCCTTTTATTACCCTTACTATCATTTATCCTTTAATGACTGACACACATTTATTTCTTCAAGATACAATCTTGAGTTCCTTACCCACACATATCCAGGCTTCTCAACATCTTACTTGAACATCTTACAAGCAGCCTCACTTCATACATTCAACATTAAATCATTGCTTCTCTTCTCAGTCCTGTCTATCTCTGTGTTCCCCATCTCAGTAAATGAGGAACCTGTTTAATGAAGGAAAAACTAAGAAAAATATTAGGTAATTCCATCTTCCTCATTCTTCAGATCTAATCACACACAGAATTGTTGATGAATCCTCAAATACTTAAAAAAAAAAAAATCTATCCACTTATTTCCAACTCGAGACCACCTTCCTAGTATAAGGACATAGCCATCCAGGCATCCCACACCCTCCTCTGCTCAGCTACGATCTGTTTACCACACTCTGGCCAAGGGATCTCTTAGAAACTACAAACTGCATCAGGTCACTTCTTTAAAAATCCTTCTGTGAGGGCTTCCCCTGGTGGTCCAGTGGGTAAAGACACTGCCTGACATAGCCATCCAGGCATCCCACACCCTCCTCTGCTCAGCTACGATCTGTTTACCACACTCTGGCCAAGGGATCTCTTAGAAACTACAAACTGCATCAGGTCACTTCTTTAAAAATCCTTCTGTGAGGGCTTCCCCTGGTGGTCCAGTGGGTAAAGACACTGCCTTGCAGTGCAAGGGGCACCAGTTCGATCCCTGGCCTGCCGTGGAGCGGCTGGACCGATGTGTCCAATTACCGAGCCGGAGCTCTGGTGTGCGTGCGCCCAGAGCGGGTGCTCTGTGATGACATTGGCCACCGCGATGGGAGGCCCATGCTGGCCAAAGGACAAAGATGGATGAAAATAGAGAAATGAAAGACCAATAGAAGTGGTCCACCCATCCCCCTCCCTCCCCCCCCCCCCCCCCCCCCCCCAAAAAAAAGATAAAAAAAAAAAAAATCCTTCTGTGAGTTCTAAGTTGCTTTTGGAGTTGTGTGTGTGTGTGTGTGTGTGTGTGTGTGTGTGTGTTAGTTGTTTAGTTCTGTCTAAGTCATTGTGACTCCATGGACTGTAGCCCTCCAGGCTCCTCTGTCCATAGAATTCTCCAGGCAAGAGTACTGGAGTGGCTACCCATTTCCTCCTCCAAGGGATCTACCTGACCCAGGAATTAAACCCAGATCTCCTGCATTGCAGACAGATTCTTTACTGTCTGAGCCACCAGAGAAGCCACTGAAGCCTTAACATAGTCTATAAGGCTTTGTATGGAATGTCAAGTCCCTCCTCCTTGCTGCTTCTCCTCTTAGCTAACTGTTGCTCATTCTAAATTAATCACCCTCTGAAATTCCAGACTGGCTTAGCCACCTCCCCTAGTTAGATACCTTTAAAATATCTTGTACTTTTCCTTTTGTTGCATTCGTTATTGCTGATTTCTATAATCAATTGTCTTAATCTTATTTGATCTGATGTATCTTAAATTTTACAGTTAGAGATTCTCTACTTCACTACTGTATACTCAGTGTTAGTGGGGGTGCTGGCCTATAATCACTTCTCAATACACATATTTTGGACGAATGTATAAATATCTTGATGCTTAAATTTCATCTCTCACTCTCAAGCCCAATTATATGTATAAATTTGCCAGCTTGAACCTGTATCGTGTTTTCTGTAGTTTTGCATCCCTGCTCACACTATTCTCTGTGCTGGGCTGCTCCTGCTACCTTTATTGACTGAATGATGCCATCTTTCAACGTTCATCCCAAGTTTCCATCATCAGGAGGCTTTCACTGATTGTCCATCTACTGGGTTATGCACTCTCCTCCACCGGTAGCACTCACATTCTGATGTGTCTACCACCAGAGCACCACAGTGCTAACTTCTGATTTAGACATTTTCACTCTCTTGTTTCTGGTTACCTGTGCTTTCTTTCTCTCCTGAGTTTAAAAATTCTAGGCAGTGAATCAGTGCCTTTCAGACATGAATCTTCAAAGGTCAATCTGTGTCTGGTATTTATGATGATCAATCCATAATTATATTAATTGATATTTTTCTAATAAACAACCCATTGATAATTGGGACAAAGTGCCTAATATCTTTTTTTTTTTTTTTAAAGATTTATTTATTTATTTATTTTGGGCGGGGGTCGGGTTGGGGAGGGAAGGGAGAGGGCGGGCCACTTCTATTGGTTTTTCATTTCTCTATTTTCATCCGTCTTTGTTCTTTGGCTCCTGTGGGCCTCCCATCGCGGTGGAGTCTGTTGTCGCAGAGCACTAGCTCTGGGCGCATGCGCTCCAGAGCTCCGGCTCGGCGATTGGACACATCAGTCCAGCCGCTCCGCGGCACGTGGGATCTTCCCAGGCCAGGGATCGAACCGGCGCCCCTTGCACTGCAAGGTGGTGTCCTTATCCACTGGACTACCAGGGGAAGCCCAAAAGTGCCTAATATCTTTAACATCTACCACAGGGTTTGGTGCAGTTAAGTTGTTGTTCAGTTGCTAAGTCATGTCTGTGATCCCGTGAACTGCAGTATTCCAGGCTTCCTTGTCCTTTAGTATCTCCTGGAGTTTGCTCAAACTCACCCATTGAGTCGGTGATACTGTTCAATCATCTCATCCTCTGTTGTCCCTTTCTCCTGTGGCTCTCAATCTTTCCCATCATCAGGGTCTTTTTCAATGAGTCAGCTCTTCACATCAGGTGGCCAAAGTATTGAAGCTTCAGCTTCAGCATAAGTCCTTCCGATTAATATTCAGGGGTGATTTGTCTTAGGATTGACTGGATTGATCTCCTTGCTGTCCAAGGGACTCTCAGAGTCTTCTCCAGCACCCTAATTTGAAATCATCAATTCTTTGGCACTTAGCCTTCTTTATGATCCAACTCTCATGCTCACACATGACTACTGGAAAAAACATAGCTTTGACTGTATGGACATTTTCAGCAAAGTGATGTCTCTGTTTTTTAATAAGCTGTCTAGGTTTGTCATAGCTATTCTTCCAAAGGGCAGTAAGCATCTGCAGTGATTTGGGAGCCCAAGAAAATAAAATCTGTCACTGTTTCCACTTTTCCCCCATCTCTTTGCTATGAAGTGATGGGACTTGATGCCATGATCTTAGTTTTTTGTTTTGCCTTTGCTGATCTTAGTTTCTTAAATGCTGAGTTTTAAGCTAGCTTTTTCTCTCTTGTCTTTTACCTTCATCAAGAGGCTTTTTAGTTCCTTTTCACTTTCTGTCATTAGTGTGGTATCATCTGCATATTTGAAGTTGTTGATTCCAGCTTGTGATTAACCCAGTCTGGGGGTTTCTATGATGTACTCTGCATATAAGTTAAATAAGCATGGTGACAATACACAGCCTTGACATACTCCTTTCTCAATTTTGAACCAGTCTGTTGTTCCATGTCCAGTTCTAACTGTTGCTTCTTGACCTGCATACATGTTTCTCAGAAGACAGATAAGTTGGTCTGGTATTCTTCTCTCTTGAAGAATTTTCCACATCGGCGTTAATGTCGTCAGTTGCTAAGTCATGTTTTTTGTGGGATCCTAATATCTTTAACATCTACCACAGGGTTTGGTGCAGTTAAGTTGTTGTTCAGTTGCTAAGTCATGTCTGTGATCCCGTGAACTGCAGTATTCCAGGCTTCCTTGTCCTTTAGTATCTCCTGGAGTTTGCTCAAACTCACCCATTGAGTCGGTGATACTGTTCAATCATCTCATCCTCTGTTGTCCCTTTCTCCTGTGGCTCTCAATCTTTCCCATCATCAGGGTCTTTTTCAATGAGTCAGCTCTTCACATCAGGTGGCCAAAGTATTGAAGCTTCAGCTTCAGCATAAGTCCTTCCGATTAATATTCAGGGTGATTTGTCTTAGGATTGACTGGATTGATCTCCTTGCTGTCCAAGGGACTCTCAGAGTCTTCTCCAGCACCCTAATTTGAAATCATCAATTCTTTGGCACTTAGCCTTCTTTATGATCCAACTCTCATGCTCACACATGACTACTGGAAAAAACATAGCTTTGACTGTATGGACATTTTCAGCAAAGTGATGTCTCTGTTTTTTAATAAGCTGTCTAGGTTTGTCATAGCTATTCTTCCAAAGGGCAGTAAGCATCTGCAGTGATTTGGGAGCCCAAGAAAATAAAATCTGTCACTGTTTCCACTTTTCCCCCATCTCTTTGCTATGAAGTGATGGGACTTGATGCCATGATCTTAGTTTTTTGTTTTGCCTTTGCTGATCTTAGTTTCTTAAATGCTGAGTTTTAAGCTAGCTTTTTCTCTCTTGTCTTTTACCTTCATCAAGAGGCTTTTTAGTTCCTTTTCACTTTCTGTCATTAGTGTGGTATCATCTGCATATTTGAAGTTGTTGATTCCAGCTTGTGATTAACCCAGTCTGGGGGTTTCTATGATGTACTCTGCATATAAGTTAAATAAGCATGGTGACAATACACAGCCTTGACATACTCCTTTCTCAATTTTGAACCAGTCTGTTGTTCCATGTCCAGTTCTAACTGTTGCTTCTTGACCTGCATACATGTTTCTCAGAAGACAGATAAGTTGGTCTGGTATTCTTCTCTCTTGAAGAATTTTCCACAGTTCATAATGACCCACACAGTCCAAGGCTTAAGCATAGTCAATGAAGCAGAAGTTGATGTTTTCTGGAATTCCGTTGCTTTTTCTATGATCCAATGGGTGCTGACAATTTGATCTCTGATTCCTCTGCCTTTTCTAAACCCAGCTTGTACATCTGAAAGTTTCAGTTCATGTACTGCTCAAGCCTATGTTGCTGGAGTTTAAGCATTAGTTTGCTAGCATATGAAATGAGCTCAGTTGTACAGTAGCTTGAACATTCTTTGATATTGTCTTTCTTTGAGATCGAAATGGAAACTGACCTTTTCCAGTTCTGTGACTACTGCTGAGTTTTCCAAATTTGCTGATATGTTGTGTATAGCACTGTAACAGTGTCATCTTTTAGGATTTGAAATAGCTCAGCTGGAATTCCATCACTTCCATTAGCTTTGCTCATAGTAATGCTTCCTAAGGTCCATTTGACTTCATGCTCCAAGATGTCTGGCTCTAGGTAAGGAACCACACTATCATGGTTATCCAGGTCATTAAGATCTTTTTTGTCTAGTTCTTGGTGCAGTTACAAATAAGATATATTCAGTTAATACTGAATGACTAATTACCCATTTATTTCATTTAATACCAGTGAACAGCCTCTCATTCTATTCCTTACTCTCTGTACCTTTCTCATTTGTATTGTCCCTATACATTATATAGCTTTTTATGCAAGACAAATATTTTATAGGAAAGGAAGTGTCACAGATAAAAAATGGAACTACTACTAATCTAGAAATATATGTCCTTAATGATTTTTATTTTTAAAAGGCTCAATGAAATATTAAAGCAAGTCAGATAATTGAGGTTCACTTATATGCCTCATTCTATCTGAAAATGTACCTTTTTATCTGATAAACATTCCATAAGTCATTAATTTAAATACAAACTGCTAAAAGTGTCTATTCTTTTCATGTTCATATACATTTTCATATGTATATGCATATACATATGCATTTTCTTAGAAAATTTTAGTTCTCTATATTAGTCCCCATTTTATCTCCCTTTCCATTGAAAAATAATGATATACTTCGGTTGTAAGATTCCATCTATAAACTTACTGTTTGCATTTTAATTATGTCAATGATATTATGTGTGACTTATATGCATTTATAAATTTTAAAAGTCACTTGAAACTTCAGGTACTGTGTATTATAGATCTCTTTGGTGAAATACTTGAGAACTATAGAGAATGGATTTTGAAAAAATACATCTTTGTAACCAACATTTCTTCTCTTGTGACTTAGTATATATTGGTTTTTGAATACATGTTTTAATCCCTGGATCAAGAAGATCCCTGGAGAAGGAAATGCTTACCAACTCTAGTATTCCTGCTTGGGAAATCCCACAGAGAGAGGGGCCCAGTGGGCTACATTCATGCAGTTACAAGAGTTGGATACAACTTAGTGACTAAACCACCACCACCACTACCACCAGACTTATATAATCTTTAATTTTGCCAGTGAGGTTGTTAAAAAGTTCCCCAAATCTTCTGAAAAATGGACCAATATTGTCTTCTGTCCTTGCCACTCATAATTTGTGTAATTTTAATGGTCAGTCATGATGGCTTGGGAGATCTGGCATTCACTGTTTAAAAAAATAAAAGTTGTCGATAATATAACCTCAAGTCCTTAGATGTTTGGTCAGACATGCATTAATACCTCTACAGTAAAACATGAAAATTAATTGCTTGTAAAATTACAAATCATTGAGATTGATAGATTTCAGTCAGGCCATTATATAAAAAGGCTGTCTTGTGATTTATCATTAGTCACTGAGCTATAATCACATATAATATCTTAGTAATCTTTAAACAAAGATAATTCATTTAAAATGTTAAGCAGGGACGTCCCTGGTGGTCCAGTGGTTAAGAGTTTGCCTGCCAATGCAGGGGAAAAAGTTTTGATCCCTGGTCAAAGGAGCTAGGATCCAATTTGCTGTGGGGTAACTTTGCCCATTCACCACAACTACTGAATCGTAAGCGCCCTGGGTCCCAGCACTGCAACAAGAGAAGCCACAGCAATGAGAGGCCTTTGCAACACAACTAGAGATTACCCCTTCTCACTGCAACTAAAGAAAGCTTGAATGTAGCAATGAAGACCCAGTGCAACCAAAAATAAATAGCAAACATATTTTTAAAAATGTGAAGTAAAGTCTATTTCTTAAATACTGTATTTTAAATCTACTGAGTTTGTATATAAAATACTTTAATAATTTAAACATTAAAACAATGAAAACATAAAAACACTAAACATCAAAAAACTCTGTCAACTCTCTCCATGACTAAAAACCAAATTTGATTCCAATTGGCACCATATAAATTGGTTGGAACATTTATATATTGGTTTTGAAATAAAAAAAACTTTTGTAACCAACATTTCTTCTCTTGTGACTTAGTATATATTGGTTTTTGAATACATGTTTTAATCCCTGGATCAAGAAGATCCCTGGAGAAGGAAATGCTTACCAACTCTAGTATTCCTGCTTGGGAAATCCCACAGAGAGAGGGGCCCAGTGGGCTACATTCATGCAGTTACAAGAGTTGGATACAACTTAGTGACTAAACCACCACCACCACTACCACCAGACTTATATAATCTTTAATTTTGCCAGTGAGGTTGTTAAAAAGTTCCCCAAATCTTCTGAAAAATGGACCAATATTGTCTTCTGTCCTTGCCACTCATAATTTGTGTAATTTTAATGGTCAGTCATGATGGCTTGGGAGATCTGGCATTCACTGTTTAAAAAAATAAAAGTTGTCGATAATATAACCTCAAGTCCTTAGATGTTTGGTCAGACATGCATTAATACCTCTACAGTAAAACATGAAAATTAATTGCTTGTAAAATTACAAATCATTGAGATTGATAGATTTCAGTCAGGCCATTATATAAAAAGGCTGTCTTGTGATTTATCATTAGTCACTGAGCTATAATCACATATAATATCTTAGTAATCTTTAAACAAAGATAATTCATTTAAAATGTTAAGCAGGGACGTCCCTGGTGGTCCAGTGGTTAAGAGTTTGCCTGCCAATGCAGGGGAAACAGTTTTGATCCCTGGTCAAAGGAGCTAGGATCCAATTTGCTGTGGGGTAACTTTGCCCATTCACCACAACTACTGAATCGTAAGCGCCCTGGGTCCCAGCACTGCAACAAGAGAAGCCACAGCAATGAGAGGCCTTTGCAACACAACTAGAGATTACCCCTTCTCACTGCAACTAAAGAAAGCTTGAATGTAGCAATGAAGACCCAGTGCAACCAAAAATAAATAGCAAACATATTTTTAAAAATGTGAAGTAAAGTCTATTTCTTAAATACTGTATTTTAAATCTACTGAGTTTGTATATAAAATACTTTAATAATTTAAACATTAAAACAATGAAAACATAAAAACACTAAACATCAAAAAACTCTGTCAACTCTCTCCATGACTAAAAACCAAATTTGATTCCAATTGGCACCATATAAATTGGTTGGAACATTTATAGGCATTATTAGGAATTTTCCACCGACGGCTCTGACCTTTACCCAACTGAAAAATGAAATCACCCAAGTGCAGAGGTCACTCCTCTCATGTTTCCTACCTCATACAAAAATCCAAATTGACTATGTATCCCAGATGGTCCATGATGTTATTTCATATGAAGCTGAATTTTCTGGCCCCTGAACATTTGGAATATCTTCCAAATGAGCACAAGTGGCCCAAATTATTGTAAAATCTATTGGTTCATTGAAATATGTTCTTTCTGAGGCATTTTCTTTGCTAGGAGCTATGGTAATAAGTGGGCCTAGCTATTTGATATTAGTAATGGCATTTTAATGTAAAGTCAACTTCACTTATAGGTCTCAGGTGATCCTTAAAGAAGACCCTCACCAGACTAGAAATGTAGATGAATTGGTAGGATGAGATAAGCACATTCCTTTCTCCCCTACAGGTTGTCCTCACTTTCATCTTTTATTTACCTTATGCGGATATACCCACTTGGCCTAGAGACAGAGTACCTTCTGGAAATCCACCTGCAATATACTGACCATTAAAGTTTTAATCAAAAGAGTAAGAAATACTAACATGAAAGAGAGCTAGTCATTTGGGGGTGAGAAGATGCATATTTGCCTCAGGTATTTTATGCTTTCTTGGTACCTATTATAAAATTACCTAAAATACCTTCAGAATGACCACTTTTAAGGAATTCAGTAAGGGAGATAGGTGCCCTTATCCCAAACACTGTTACTAAGGAGTGACAAATATACCAATTTAGTATATGAGATTATATAACATTAAATAAGACTGATGTGTTCAATAGGTTATGTACTTAATATGAATGTATTATGTATAAAGAACCCACCTGCCAGTGCAGGAGATGTAAGAGACATGGGTCTGATTCCTGAGTCGAGAAGATCCCCAGGAGGGTGTGGCAACCCACTCTTGTATTCTTGCCTGAGAAATCCCATTGACAGAGGAGCCTGGTGGGCTACAGTCCACAGGGTCACACAGAGTTGATCTCGACTGAAGTGATGTATACACACACATTGAGTAGCCCAGAAAGACGAGAAGCAAAGGCTTCTTTACAAGAAGCTGTATGTTGTAAAACTGGAGACAAATGGGAGCTGGGGCTTCAGGCCTAGTGTCTGGACTTTGGCTTTAACCTTTAGGGAAGGGAGAGAACTTAAGACAAGGGAGTAACATGATCAAAGCATTCAAGTATTTCACAGCCCTTGGCAATCTTGGAGCTCAACAGTGACTTTCTGTCATGCTGTGAAGCAAGATGCTTTTAATTCAAATGGCCCTGGAAACCTCATGAAAGTCCTTGATAGGGCTGATCATTTCAAACTGATTTTAAAATTCAGAAGTGCCTTGGGATTAATAGAGCTCTTTCAGTTTTAATCTCTAGTAAGATCCCAGCAGTTTCGCCATGCTGAAATAGAGGCACACTTGAGGTGACATGAATGATGGTGAGAGAGTTCACACACAACTCAGTGGAAAAACTGGGAAGCAAGAGTAAGAAGTCAAGGTTAAGGGATGTGAGCACTGTGGACCTACTCACAGTGAGAGAGGGAACATAAAACCACAGTGTATAATGACATAAAGGGATATTAAATAGAGGCCAGGGAGCCATTACTACTTACCTACACGGGGAAAGGAATAGGATAAAATGTTCACTAGCTGAAGTAGGCAATGTTTAGGTCAAACACAGACAAAAATTTAATTTAAAGAACATTTAAAAAGGGCTTCCCTGGTGGTCCAGTGGGTAAGGATACCGTCTTGCAGTGCAAAGGGCACCCGTTTGATTCCTGGCCTGGGAAGATCCCACGTGCTGCAGAGTGGCTAGACTGGTGTGTCCAATACTGAACGGGAGCACTGGAGCACATGCACCCAGAGCCGGTGCTCTGCAATGAGGAAGGCCACCACAATGGGAGGCCCACACAGGCCAAAGAACAAAGATGGATGGAAATAAATAAATGAAAGATCAATAGAAGTGGCCAAAAATAAAGAAAAAAAAAAAAAAAAGAACATCTAAACAAGATTTCACTGGAGAATTGAGAGGCCATTGTTATAGTGCTTTTTTTGAGAGAGAGAAACTTGGCATTCCTTTTTAAGAAATTTTAGAGTCCACTCATTGCTAAAATTGATTCTGAGAGTCTTTAAAGAAAAACAAGAAACAAGTCCCCCTCACCATTTCTGGGACTATATTTTATTATCAAAGGGATGGGGGTCACATACCATATAATCCACATTCTTAGGGGTTTTCTCATAACATGATTTAAATTGCACTATTACTAATTTAAAAAGAATTAAGAAGCAGAGACTGTGACTTTGTGAAGCTTTAGTGAGTAAGAAAAAAAATAGCACAAATGCTCAACGGGAACATTAAAGACTGAATGAAGTTTTCTACTTTTCAGTAACTGCTCATCTAATTTGATTAGTTCTTTTCATACCTTAGTGGCTGGCATGAATCTCAGTATATAATTTGGATATAAAAGACGGATTCCTTTATTTTCTAGAACCACTTAACTTCTGACTTTAAATTTCAATGGGCTGTTGGAAAATGTTGACCTCAATTCCTCTTGGGGCTTGTTCTCATCCCCAGGACTGGGCCATAGCCCAGTTTTTGAGGCGTTATGCTCTGCTTCTGGTTCTCAGTCATCAGTTCACAGTGAAGGTTTCTCCATGTCAGTTGGTTCTTGTTTCTGTCTGCCTAACTCTTTCAGGTCAAGAGATTCTTGGCTATTTCCGTCTCCAGAGGAGAGAGGAAGCAAGGAGTGAGAGTGAGGATCCCAGTCCAAGTGTGAAGTCCCTGAGATAGGAAGATTACAGTCTTGTCGAGAAACTGAAAGAAAGCCGAGGTGGCTAGAGCTGAGAGACGAAAAGGGAGAATTGGAATCCCTGACAGGTCTGCCCCTGGGCCCTGCCGCCTTGATTCTGCCTGAGTTACCCAACCAGGGGATAGGACATGGTCCTGAGCTTGAGAAAACCATGGCATAAAACAATTTGTTTCAAGAAATGATGGGAGATATTAAGCTCATGTACACCTTGCTTCTCTAGGACATATTTTTTATTCTTGAGAATCTCTCATTTACTTTTTACTTCCTTCACAATCTTTAAAATATTTTTCTAAGGGCTTAGAGTATACCATTCACCTTCTCAGAATCAATATAAAGGAGAACCATTCCAGTAGAATGACAGGAAGGTAAAGGAAGAAATATACTGATAAAGTAGAGCAGGTCAATACTTCCAAATATTGTCTCTATTTAGCAGCAACAATTGAATTTTAACAATGTGCCAAGTACTGTAGTGTGAATTCAGAGATAAGTAAGGCATTTGCCATGCCTTGGGGTTTCTCATATTGTTGTGGGAAAATATAAAAAGGAAAACAGACCATTATCAGGGAACAAATTTACATTCAGAGTATAGTGTTTCTGGTCTCATTTGATTTTAAAATTTTAGGACTGAATGAAGTCAAACTACTAGAAACCCCTCAGATTGTATTTTCATAGACTCATAAATTTCAGAGTGGAATTGAATCTCAGAGGTCACTTGGTCTACTCCTAATGCAATATCCAAATGCCCTTAATATCACCCATAAGTGATCATAATCATTATGTGAAGATGTTCAGTTTTGGGTTAAATCCATTCTGTCTTCTCAACAGATCTATTTCATAGAAATGTCATTCTAATAAAAAAATTACTCTCCTTATAATTCTACTCACTGGCCATTACTCTGCCCTTTGGAGCCAAACAAAATAACTCTAATCATTCTGACACTGTGGAAGTCATAATTGTCAGTTGGTTCTTGTTTCTGTCTGCCTAACTCTTTCAGGTCAAGAGATTCTTGGCTATTTCCGTCTCCAGAGGAGAGAGGAAGCAAGGAGTGAGAGTGAGGATCCCAGTCCAAGTGTGAAGTCCCTGAGATAGGAAGATTACAGTCTTGTCGAGAAACTGAAAGAAAGCCGAGGTGGCTAGAGCTGAGAGACGAAAAGGGAGAATTGGAATCCCTGACAGGTCTGCCCCTGGGCCCTGCCGCCTTGATTCTGCCTGAGTTACCCAACCAGGGGATAGGACATGGTCCTGAGCTTGAGAAAACCATGGCATAAAACAATTTGTTTCAAGAAATGATGGGAGATATTAAGCTCATGTACACCTTGCTTCTCTAGGACATATTTTTTATTCTTGAGAATCTCTCATTTACTTTTTACTTCCTTCACAATCTTTAAAATATTTTTCTAAGGGCTTAGAGTATACCATTCACCTTCTCAGAATCAATATAAAGGAGAACCATTCCAGTAGAATGACAGGAAGGTAAAGGAAGAAATATACTGATAAAGTAGAGCAGGTCAATACTTCCAAATATTGTCTCTATTTAGCAGCAACAATTGAATTTTAACAATGTGCCAAGTACTGTAGTGTGAATTCAGAGATAAGTAAGGCATTTGCCATGCCTTGGGGTTTCTCATATTGTTGTGGGAAAATATAAAAAGGAAAACAGACCATTATCAGGGAACAAATTTACATTCAGAGTATAGTGTTTCTGGTCTCATTTGATTTTAAAATTTTAGGACTGAATGAAGTCAAACTACTAGAAACCCCTCAGATTGTATTTTCATAGACTCATAAATTTCAGAGTGGAATTGAATCTCAGAGGTCACTTGGTCTACTCCTAATGCAATATCCAAATGCCCTTAATATCACCCATAAGTGATCATAATCATTATGTGAAGATGTTCAGTTTTGGGTTAAATCCATTCTGTCTTCTCAACAGATCTATTTCATAGAAATGTCATTCTAATAAAAAAATTACTCTCCTTATAATTCTACTCACTGGCCATTACTCTGCCCTTTGGAGCCAAACAAAATAACTCTAATCATTCTGACACTGTGGAAGTCTAATAATTAATTATGGAACTGTGTTTGACACTAACATATTTCTCAGAAATTGGGTGCTTAACTAGAAAGTCCCCAAATGCAGAGATTTATCATGATGATTTGCCTAGTAATGCCTCATAATTAATGTTTAGGAAATTGAATGTGGCTTATAATTCTATTTGCATATTGGTGCATCAATATAAAATGCATTATGAAGGATGTTCTGAATTAATATCATTAACATATTCACATTCAAAGGAAGAGCTTTTTTTTGTAGCCTGAGATGCACCATCATATTTGTAATATTTATCATTTTCAAAATCCAAGCATATTTTGGTCATCAAATTGAGAAGTACAAACTCTAATATATATATAAAAAAAACTGAAAAGAGAAAATGTGCTAAACCACTGTATTCAAAAAAAAGATGTTAAAAGAAGGGGTCACTGAGCTGCTAAGTCAGGGTCAGGGCCTTAAGGTCATGATAAACCTGGTGTGTTCATTAGGGCACAAGGCAAGGGTGTGACCTGTAACTTTGCTATCTCAGAAACACAAATCTGAGAGTTAATCCAAAATTGAATAGCTCTCAGAAAGGGACTTTCATTCACAAGACTCTCAATATGTGTGATGATACATGGTCCAGAGACTATAGGCCAGGAAAGTTAGTTACTAGGGATGATGGGAGTGGTTAGGCCCCTCCTCATCCCTGTTTCTTCAAGATATATTTTCTACAAACAAGAACCTCCTCTTTCCTCTTTACTTCCTTCCAACATTTAAAGGTTTTTTTTTTTTTTTTTTTAAGAAACTAAATGTTACCAAGTACTTTTTCTGAGTCAGTGTAACAAGGATCCAGACACTAGCTGAACGGCAGAAAGGGAAAGAAGAAAAAACGGAGAGATTTTTGCAATGTTAGAAAACCTCAATGGCCAGGGTACACAAGGGCCAAAAACTAACCAGAATATAGCTTAATTCAAAAAAATCATTTAGGGCTTCCCTGGTGGTCCAGTGGGTAAGGACCCCGCCTTGCAGTGCAAGGGGCGCCGGTTCAATCCCTGGCCTGGGAAGATCCCATATGCCACGGAGGGGCTGGACCAATGTGTCCAGTTACCGAGCTGGAGCTCTGGAGCGCATGCACCCAGAGCCAGTGCTCTGCGACAACAGAGGCCACTGCGATGGGAAGCCCACATGGGCCAAAGAACAAAGATGGATGAAAATAAATAAATGAAAGACCAATAGAAAGTGGCCTGCCCGCCCGTCTCCCTGCACCCCCCACCCACCGCCAAAATCATTTATCCACAGTTTTACTAGCTATTTGCCAAAAACAAAAGTTTATTCTGGTGAATTCTCCTTGTTATTTATTCAACTATTCCCCTCTAGTGTCTTATGTCTATCATATATATTAACTTCCTTCTCTGGTCAGTGCTCAGTATATATCAAAACATTATTACTATTCAATTATTTATCTTTGTGCTCTTTATGCAGGTCACCTCACTACTTTAACCCATTATCATGTTAAACAAACAACCAAAATTGTAGCCTTGAGAATACATTCTGGTCACCTTAATTAGATTGAGGTACTCCAGTTTTTATTAGACACAAGAGATGACTTGCTGGTTTTGCGAAAGGCTTGCTGAGTGTCTCATTTGTATCCCTTTCAGATACCATCTTATAGATGGCTGAACCTATCTATTTTACATTTATTTTATTAGGTTATATTTCAAAGAGTGAGCTTTCTGACCTGACCTTGTCACTGAGTTAAATATATGATTACACAGTCCCTCTAGTAACTCTAGTAAGAATCAACTTAGTAAAAGTCATTAGCCAAAACCTACAGGATCATTAGAAAAAATTTGAAGTCAGTTAAGTTAATATTTAGATTAATCAGACATATTCTATTCTTTTTTTTTTTAAATTTTGGCCTCTTTTATTGTTTTTATTTATTTATTTTCATCTATCTTTATTCTTTGGTCTGTGTGGGCCTCCCATTGCAGTGGCCTCTCTCATTGCAGAGCACCAGCTCTGAGTACATGTGCTCCAGTGTGCTGGCTCATAACTGGACACACTGGTCCAGCCACTCCAAGGCACCTGGGATCTTCACAGGGGCCCTAAATAGCTTAATTCAAAATCATTTAGGGCTTCCCTGGTGGTCCAGTGGGTAAGGACCCCGCCTTGCAGTGCAAGGGGCGCCGGTTCAATCCCTGGCCTGGGAAGATCCCATATGCCACGGAGGGGCTGGACCAATGTGTCCAGTTACCGAGCTGGAGCTCTGGAGCGCATGCACCCAGAGCCAGTGCTCTGCGACAACAGAGGCCACTGCGATGGGAAGCCCACATGGGCCAAAGAACAAAGATGGATGAAAATAAATAAATGAAAGACCAATAGAAAGTGGCCTGCCCGCCCCTCTCCCTGCACCCCCCACCCACCGCCAAAATCATTTATCCACAGTTTTACTAGCTATTTGCCAAAAACAAAAGTTTATTCTGGTGAATTCTCCTTGTTATTTATTCAACTATTCCCCTCTAGTGTCTTATGTCTATCATATATATTAACTTCCTTCTCTGGTCAGTGCTCAGTATATATCAAAACATTATTACTATTCAATTATTTATCTTTGTGCTCTTTATGCAGGTCACCTCACTACTTTAACCCATTATCATGTTAAACAAACAACCAAAATTGTAGCCTTGAGAATACATTCTGGTCACCTTAATTAGATTGAGGTACTCCAGTTTTTATTAGACACAAGAGATGACTTGCTGGTTTTGCGAAAGGCTTGCTGAGTGTCTCATTTGTATCCCTTTCAGATACCATCTTATAGATGGCTGAACCTATCTATTTTACATTTATTTTATTAGGTTATATTTCAAAGAGTGAGCTTTCTGACCTGACCTTGTCACTGAGTTAAATATATGATTACACAGTCCCTCTAGTAACTCTAGTAAGAATCAACTTAGTAAAAGTCATTAGCCAAAACCTACAGGATCATTAGAAAAAATTTGAAGTCAGTTAAGTTAATATTTAGATTAATCAGACATATTCTATTCTTTTTTTTTTTTTAAATTTTGGCCTCTTTTATTGTTTTTTTATTTATTTATTTTCATCTATCTTTATTCTTTGGTCTGTGTGGGCCTCCCATTGCAGTGGCCTCTCTCATTGCAGAGCACCAGCTCTGAGTACATGTGCTCCAGTGTGCTGGCTCATAACTGGACACACTGGTCCAGCCACTCCAAGGCACCTGGGATCTTCCCAGGCCAGAGATTGAACTGGGTATCCACTGCACTACAAGGTGGACTTTTTACCTATGGGGCCATCAGGGAAGCCCCAATCCTTTCTTTATATTTTTTTTCCTTGAAACCTCATCAGAGATTAATCTAATTGTTCACCTGGAGATTCACTTGACAAATGAAATACTAACAATCAACATTTTAATAGCTGCATGTTTAAGACTTTCAAGCACTTTAAATATAGAGTATTTCCTTTTAGTCCTTATAGGACTGGTAAATGATTACATTTCATTACTTTTAACCTTCAGACTAGAGCAGTGGTTCTTAGTGTGTGGAGCCTATATCAGCAGCATCAACATTGTCTGAGAGCTTGACAGAAATGAAAAACACTGATCCCATCCAGATGGGCTGAATGTTTTCTGTTTGTGTGTTTTGATTTTAAAATACTTTTCCTCATCATGAGGCATTCAGATCTCTTGGGCACAGGGCTGGGAGGCTCCACATCAAGTTGCCTTCTCATATGAAGAGGACATCTGTTGTATTTTCTACTCAGAATTCACTCCCCGTCCACTTTCCTCCATTTCCTTCTGTGGGATACTTTTCTCCTCATTTGCTTCGAGTGAGCTTCATTCCCTAACTGCTCCAACTCACTGGTTCTGGGGTAAGCCTTTATGTAGTCTAAACTCCTTCTTCCGTCATATTCCCAACACAGTGATTGGTTCATGGATGGGGCATAGGGCCAAATAAAATCCAACGCATAAAGAATTTCAGTGGATTGTGCTCTTAAATATACACTAGGGATATATATATATATATATATATATATTTTACAGATCTACAAGGGGCCATGGAGAAGGATATTTATCACAGTAGTATCTCATTCACTGATGTGGCTCATGTGTCTGAAATGGTGATTGGCGCATTGTAGAGACCCATCACATTTGTGAATAAGTACACTGTTTGAAGCATAGGGAGTGGGGGGCAGCCTGAATGTCTATCACCAAGAGAGCTATGGGAAAAATAATAGCTTCACACTGTTTCATATAGCAAATAGAATCAATGGATTCCATGTACAATAGTAACATAACTGGAACCTAAAAACAGTACTTAGGATACATAACATCCATCTCATTAAGTTAAAACACAATTACACAAGATGGCATACATTTTGTAAAAACACAAAAAGACAAACAATAAACAAATTAAATGGTTTTCATAAGGAAAGCAGAATGGGATCGGTACACAATGACAGAAATACATAGATAAATACATAAACATATACTGAAAGCATGATGTTTTGTAAGGACCAATTGCAAGTTGATGTGTTACAAGCTGAAGAGAAAAGCAACCCATTCCACCCTGGGCACTTGATTTTAGAAGGAAAATTGCTGGAAAGTGATTTCACTTTTGTTCTACATTGAATCCAGGTAAGATAGAGTCGCAGATACTGTATGCAAAAAGAAAAGCTGGAACCTGAGTACATCATTAAAAGTCTCTGGAGCTAGCCTTGCCTAGAGTGTGCACAAGCCGGATATGACTAATTCCTGACCTCTACCTCCAATTTTTTCTTTTATTGTGGTCATATGAGATGTTTTTAATTCATGTTTTATTTCACTTGTAAGCAAGAGAATCCTGACTGATACGTCATCTCTTGCTTTGCTTCCCCTAACCAACTTGAAAAATAAGTAACATGCATTTGCTAGCCCCATTTCACCACAAATATAATCTTGCACATGACTGAGCCATCTGCCACTGATCCCTGTACCTCTCTACTAAAACTGCTTTTATTTGTTACCAAGAATTCTCTAAATGGCACAAATGTTTAACACCTTAAAATGCTCTCCTCCTATTATTTCACTGGTTGTTCATCCTCCTGGATCCTTATTAAATATCATAATTTTTAGTCCATGATGGCTGAAGATAAGTATGTAACCAACCATGAATCAGAGGAGATACATGAACCAGTGAGAATAGCTGCTGGTTTGTAAACAATGAGAACAGTGTTACTGGCAGTTGCTAGCTGGCTATCAGATTGTGTGGGAACTATTTTTACTATTGCTATGAGTATTAATCTTCAAGTTGCTCTACCAGCCCTCTATGATTTACATTCTCTTCCTCATCTAAATTATCCAATGAAACAAATGATTTAAATATCATTTCAAAGGAAAAGACTTCTAAATCTGCTTTAACCCCAAACCCTCCAGAACTAGAAACCTGAATTGCTTACTAACACAAAGACAGAGGTTGAACATGGTAACTCTCAGCATTCACTGAAAATCTTTTCCATGATGAGTCTCTTCTCTGGTAATGGCACTATCAGGGACCCAGTTTAAAAAGTTATAACTACTAATAATTTTTCATTTTACCCTATTTTTCACCTATTTTATACCCCTTCTCACCCAAGTAGCCAACTACCAGAAATTCTACTCTTTTTTTTTTTTTAATGAATACTTCTGTCTACTCCTTGTGGCTATTACCCTAATTTAAGCTTCACAATCTTTTGTCTGGATCACAGTATTAGTCATATAAAAAAATCTCTCCCTTCTTCTAATCTTCTTGGCATTACTGTTGCATTTGTGTCCAAACTTTTTACATAGAGGGGGGGGACTAGCCTTGCCTAGAGTGTGCACAAGCCGGATATGACTAATTCCTGACCTCTACCTCCAATTTTTTCTTTTATTGTGGTCATATGAGATGTTTTTAATTCATGTTTTATTTCACTTGTAAGCAAGAGAATCCTGACTGATACGTCATCTCTTGCTTTGCTTCCCCTAACCAACTTGAAAAATAAGTAACATGCATTTGCTAGCCCCATTTCACCACAAATATAATCTTGCACATGACTGAGCCATCTGCCACTGATCCCTGTACCTCTCTACTAAAACTGCTTTTATTTGTTACCAAGAATTCTCTAAATGGCACAAATGTTTAACACCTTAAAATGCTCTCCTCCTATTATTTCACTGGTTGTTCATCCTCCTGGATCCTTATTAAATATCATAATTTTTAGTCCATGATGGCTGAAGATAAGTATGTAACCAACCATGAATCAGAGGAGATACATGAACCAGTGAGAATAGCTGCTGGTTTGTAAACAATGAGAACAGTGTTACTGGCAGTTGCTAGCTGGCTATCAGATTGTGTGGGAACTATTTTTACTATTGCTATGAGTATTAATCTTCAAGTTGCTCTACCAGCCCTCTATGATTTACATTCTCTTCCTCATCTAAATTATCCAATGAAACAAATGATTTAAATATCATTTCAAAGGAAAAGACTTCTAAATCTGCTTTAACCCCAAACCCTCCAGAACTAGAAACCTGAATTGCTTACTAACACAAAGACAGAGGTTGAACATGGTAACTCTCAGCATTCACTGAAAATCTTTTCCATGATGAGTCTCTTCTCTGGTAATGGCACTATCAGGGACCCAGTTTAAAAAGTTATAACTACTAATAATTTTTCATTTTACCCTATTTTTCACCTATTTTATACCCCTTCTCACCCAAGTAGCCAACTACCAGAAATTCTACTCTTTTTTTTTTTTTAATGAATACTTCTGTCTACTCCTTGTGGCTATTACCCTAATTTAAGCTTCACAATCTTTTGTCTGGATCACAGTATTAGTCATATAAAAAAATCTCTCCCTTCTTCTAATCTTCTTGGCATTACTGTTGCATTTGTGTCCTAAATCACAGGTTGAATTATGTCACATGTCATTTGTAGTCTCAAGTAATATTCAGTGGTTTCTGGCTAAATATAGATGCCTTCAAACTCTTATGCAGTATTATAAACTTTTCCTGAAATGGCCCAAAAGAAAACATCTACTGCTTCCTATCCTTTCTTGAACTCTAGAATTCAGTAAGATTAAGTTTATTGTCATCCTGGAGGAGATAATGAAATTCAAGGACTATGACTTTTTAAATATCATTTCTTGAGCCTCGTTCTTCTCTCTACTTATAGAAGCCTCTTTAATCTTTAAGGTCTAATTCAAGTTTATTATTTCCTTTATTGCTTCTGTGAACCATACAGTCACAAAGAATGACTCCTTCACTTACAATCCTATGAAATGTCCCTTTTGCTCTCCTGAGCACTCATTCAAATTAACCTTCAATACAGATTTTCCTGTTCACAAATATTCTCACTCCTTTCCCATGAGAACCAGATTCTAAGAAACTTTATGATAAAGATTCTGCCTCATCTTACGGACATTGATGTGTTGGGGGGAATATGCTGTGGGACTAGGGGTTCTCGAAAAGGGGCTGTGGCAACCTGGAGGGGTGGGATGGGGATAGGGGGAGGTTTGGGAGGTGGGGGACACATGTATACTTATGGCAGATTTGGATTAATGTGTGGCAGTAAACAACAAAACCCTGTAAAAAACAATAATAATAAACAAAATTCATATATAATAATAAAAAAAGATTCTGCCTCACTCATCTTTAGGTCTCAATTTCAAGAACAGTATTTGGCATATAGATGTCCAATATCTACTTACTTAAATGTAAGGTTTTATAAACATCTGGAACACTTTCCTGGAAGATGGAACCACTGAGATCATGAATAAGGGTATAAAGCTACATTCTTTACAAGAAATATATAGATATATACACAGAATTTTGCATATAATCTAATGACATATGTGTGGTGAATATTGACTGGCATGCTCAACATCTGTTCTAACGCCATTGTAGTCTACAGAGAATGGAGAATTTAAAATAATTTTTTGTATATTCCTTTGAAATTTTTCATCTCCAGTTACAGAATTCCATTTTTTAAAAATATAATAACCACTCTTCTTTCTTATTTTTGTTATTGTTGAGGTACTAAGTTCTGTTCACCTCTTTGTGACCCCATGGACTGCAGCAGGACAGGTTTCCCTGTGCTTCACTATCTCCCAGAGTTTGCTCAAACTCATGTCCACTAATTTGGTGGTGCTATCCAACCATCTCACCCTCTGTCACCCCCTACTCCTCATGTCCTCAGTCTTTTCCAGCATCAGGAGCTTCTACAAAGGGTCATCTCTTTATATCAAGTGGCCAAAGTACTGGAGTTTCAGCATTGGTTCTTCCAAGAAATATTTACGGTTGATTTCCTTTCGAATCCAAAACAGGAGATCCAAAGAGTCAAAGGGACTCTCAAGAGTCTTCTCCATCTGGGAATATATATATATATGTAAACAACAAAACTCTGTAAAAGTTAAAAGTAAAATAAAAGTTAAAAAAAAAAAAAAAAGTCTTCTCCAGTACAATTCAAAGGCATCAATTCTTTGGAGTGCAGCATTTTTTATGGTCCAACTCTCACATCCAAATGTGACTTCTAGAAAAAACATAGCTTTGATTAGATGGACCTTTTCAGCAAAGTGATGTCTCTGTGTTTTTAATATGCTATCTAGGTTTATCATAGCTTTTCTTCTTTGGAGTAAGTGTCTATCCTAAGAAAATAAAATCGCCAATGTTTCCACTTTTTCCCATCTATTTGCCATGAAATGATGAGAGCAGATGCCATGACCTTAGGTTTTTTTTATAATTTTTTTTTTGGGGGGTGGGCTGGTTGGGGAAGGAGGAGGCAGGCGGGCCACTTCTATTGGTCTTTCATTTATCTATTTTCATCCATCTTTGTTCTTCTGCCTGTGTGGGCCTCCCATTGAGGTGGCCTCTGTTGTCACAGAGCACCAGCTCTGGGTGCATGTGCTCCAGAGCTCTGGCTCGGTAATTGGACACATCAGTCCAGCTGCTCCACAGCACATGGGATCTTCCCAGGCCAGGGATCGAACTGGCGCCCCTTGCACTGCAAGGCGATGTCCTTACCCACTGGATCACCAGGGAAGCCTGACCTTAGTTTTTAAATGTTGAGTTTTAAGCCAGCTTTTTCTATCCTCTTTCACCTTCTTTAAGAAGCTCTTTAATCTGCATAACCGTCAGTCAGTTCAGTTGCTCAGTCATGTCTGACTCTTTTGACCCCATGGACTGCAACACACCAAGCTTCCCTGTCCTTCACCATCTCTTGGAACCTGTTGAAACTCATGTCCATTGACTCAGTGATGCCATCCAACCATCTCGTTCTCTGTCATCCTCTTGTCCTTTTGTCTTCTATTTTTCCCATCAGGCGGTTTTCCAATAAGTTGTCTCTTTACACCAGGTGACCAAAATGTTGGACCTTCAATTTCAACATCATTCCTTCCAATGAATATCCAGGGTTGATTTCAGGTTATTGATATTTCTCCTGGCACTCTTGATTCCAACTGGCATTTTACATGGTGTACTTTCTTATCTGCTGTCCTCATATACTACTAGTGTTGCTTAAAGATTTCAGCTTCTGGCTTTCTTGCCATTCCTTCTAACACCACTCATTTCATAACTCAGAGTGATTCCAATATCCATGTAAGAGTCTAATATACTCTTTTCAAGTTTTTGGTCTCACTGTTTGTTGGCCTTCTGTCCTCTAGTGATCTCTGTGACCTTGCCTCAGTACTGTATTATTAAGGTCATATGTCAGATTGTTTTATTGCCCCAAACTGCACTAATTCTGTATTCTTGATTTCAAACACTTCACTCTGTCCACTACCTCCCATATTTCTAGCACATTGCTTCTACTACCTCGATCGCAAGAATGTTATATGACTACCACATAAAATTCAATGATCCTATCAATTTACTGTAACTATTACATGGTTCATCTTTTGAGTACACCCTTGCTGATGACTTCAACTGTCTGGCTTCTCTATTTCTCTTTCACACTGACTTGGAAAAGTACTAGTGCTGGTTAAATTCAACTCTCTTCATATTCTGCCAACAACCAAGCAGTAAAAATTGTTGGCAGCCAATCATACAACCATGCTGATTAATCTTACTTTAACTTATGGCCAGTAACCTCATCTGTACTCATGGCACTGCCTTACAATATTGCATTCACTCTCCTTTTAACCTGGGTGGGATATTATATATATTCTTTTCTTAAACATCAAAAACCCCCAGAACCTCTACCCCCTCCAACCCTCACTCTTAGCTCACTGAGAAAACATAAGCAATCAGAGAAGATTTTCCAAATACCACCACTGTTATCTCCTATTAGTTTGAATGAACTTCACTTGCATTCTATGACCTTTGCCATCTCAATGATACCTTTTTATTTTTATCCTCTTTTATCTCTGACATAAAATTTTCACTATTAAATTGTTAGAGCAGAATACAAACCTGCTATAATATCTCCTGTTTTAAAGAACTCATTTTACCCATATGTCTTTCAGCCATAGTTCTCTAGATGAGTTGTCTATATTTGTTGTTCCTATTTTCTTTCCTTCTGCTCTTCCTTGCTGAAGAATAGCTAAAGTTCTTAGCACTTCTAAAAGGCATTACTAATCCAGAAGACTCAGATCAACACTAAACTCACACTCTTCCATTCACTCTTTTTCTCACTCTGACCCTCATCAACTGAACTTCTTTGTCATTTCTTGAACATACTAGGCTCTTGCTTCAGAACCTTTGAACATATTCTTGTATTTTCCTAGAATCCTCTTCTCCCAGGCATGTAGCTGGCTTATTCCCTCATTTCTTTCAAGTCTCGGCCATCAATATAATTGCCATCCATCATTAAAGCTTTCCCTGATTTTAAACACTTCACTCTGTCCACTACCTCCCATATTTCTAGCACATTGCTTCTACTACCTCGATCGCAAGAATGTTATATGACTACCACATAAAATTCAATGATCCTATCAATTTACTGTAACTATTACATGGTTCATCTTTTGAGTACACCCTTGCTGATGACTTCAACTGTCTGGCTTCTCTATTTCTCTTTCACACTGACTTGGAAAAGTACTAGTGCTGGTTAAATTCAACTCTCTTCATATTCTGCCAACAACCAAGCAGTAAAAATTGTTGGCAGCCAATCATACAACCATGCTGATTAATCTTACTTTAACTTATGGCCAGTAACCTCATCTGTACTCATGGCACTGCCTTACAATATTGCATTCACTCTCCTTTTAACCTGGGTGGGATATTATATATATTCTTTTCTTAAACATCAAAAACCCCCAGAACCTCTACCCCCTCCAACCCTCACTCTTAGCTCACTGAGAAAACATAAGCAATCAGAGAAGATTTTCCAAATACCACCACTGTTATCTCCTATTAGTTTGAATGAACTTCACTTGCATTCTATGACCTTTGCCATCTCAATGATACCTTTTTATTTTTATCCTCTTTTATCTCTGACATAAAATTTTCACTATTAAATTGTTAGAGCAGAATACAAACCTGCTATAATATCTCCTGTTTTAAAGAACTCATTTTACCCATATGTCTTTCAGCCATAGTTCTCTAGATGAGTTGTCTATATTTGTTGTTCCTATTTTCTTTCCTTCTGCTCTTCCTTGCTGAAGAATAGCTAAAGTTCTTAGCACTTCTAAAAGGCATTACTAATCCAGAAGACTCAGATCAACACTAAACTCACACTCTTCCATTCACTCTTTTTCTCACTCTGACCCTCATCAACTGAACTTCTTTGTCATTTCTTGAACATACTAGGCTCTTGCTTCAGAACCTTTGAACATATTCTTGTATTTTCCTAGAATCCTCTTCTCCCAGGCATGTAGCTGGCTTATTCCCTCATTTCTTTCAAGTCTCGGCCATCAATATAATTGCCATCCATCATTAAAGCTTTCCCTGATTGAGAAACATGATAAACATAGAATAATAATCTCTTGTTTCTTTTTTAAGTTACTCTTTTATCTCACTTTAATTTTCTCGAAATATTTTATTACCATATGACATAGTATTTAAAGAATTTTTGGTTTATTTTCTGCCTCTATAAAAAAGAGATTTGCTTGTATTGTTCACTGCTGCATCCTTAGTATTGCAAGGAGTAGCTAAGTATATGATAGGCGTTTTAGGAAAAAATGAATGAATAAATGGTAGAAGGATATGATTCAGTCTCCAAAATCTTTTTTTTTTAAATTTTGGCCTCTTTTATTAAATTTTTATTTATTTATGTTCATCTATCTTTATTCTTTGGCCCATGTGGGCCTCCCATTGCAGTGGGTCCTCTCGTTGCAGAGCATCAGCTCTGGGTGCATGTACTCCGGAATGCTCGCTCGTAATTGGATACACTGATCCAGGTGCTCTGCTGCATGTGGGATCCTCCTGGGCCAGGGATCCAACTGGTGCCCCTTGCACTGCAAAGCAGACTCTTTACCCACTGGACCACTAGGGAAGCTCTCCAAAATTTTTCATTAGGAACTGTGCCATGTTAAGGGAGGGAGGGCACATGGATCATGACAGAGGTGATGTGGTTTTATACTTAGGAGCAGAAAGAACATTCAGAGTCTTTGATCTCTTGTATCAGTGTCCTTGTGATAGAAGAGTCTACAAAGTGAAAGTTGTTACTCAGAACTTAGAGCCTGCTGATCTACAATTTTGCATGCACATAATTTTTTTCTATTAAATCTCTTCTGCCTGAACTCACTAGAATGAATTCTATTGTCTATTTGTAGGTGAAATTTGAGTGTCACAATAACTGCTTCATGCAGTGCTTAAAAGTAATCAACATTTAAAGAAATGCAAATCACAACCCTCAGAATGGGAAAAGATAATAGCAAATGGAACAACTGACAGAGGATTAATTTCCAAAACATACAAGCAGCTTATACAACTCAATACCAGAGAAACAAACAACTCAATCAAAAAGTGGGCAAGATCTTGGGTAGAGGGTCGTGCGCAGCGGCTGCGGGCGCCCCGGGGCTGAGGGGCCGCCGCTTGGCTCTAGAAATGCTGCTTAGAAGGACGGGGCACGAGGTTCTAGGCCCCCTGTGAACCACCCAAACCAGATTCAGCGCAAAGGAGAAGGAAAAAAAACGAGGGAAAAAGTTAAGGTAAAAATTGGACCACAGAGGGAGCCTCCGGAACCCACCCGCCGCGAGGAGCCGCCGGAACCCGCCCGCCGCGAGGAGCCGCCGGAACCCGCCCGCCGCGAGGAGCCGCGGACGCCGCGAGGCCGCGAGGCGGGGATGCACCTCTTGTTCCTCAGATGCTAGTGTGTGAACTAGTATCACAGAACACCATAGCAAACCAGACATAGAGCCTACACCCCCTGACCAATCATCAAACTAAGGATCCTCGAAGCAGAAGCCCGGATTCCAAGACTCCACACTGATTATCAAAGAACATACAACACTACAGATTATTCACCTGCAAACAAGGTCTATCACCACCCAAGACACAAACCACTGAACCCTTCTACAAGGACAGAAACCCAAAGGAAGGGAGAACTCAACCAAGAAGCCTGGTGGGAATAAGAACTCCATACACACAGACACACACAAAGAAACAAAAATTAACCTAATAATGAAACGTCAGAAAAACACTGTACAAATGAAGGACCAAGCTAGAGAAACACCACTTCAAATGACAGAGGAGGAGATAGACAAGCTATCTGAAAGAGAATTCAGAAAAACTATACTAATGAGGATGCAAAACACCAAAAACAGAATATTAGAGGAAATTAGTGCATTGAGAAAAGACATGCAGGAAATGAAAAATAAGCAAATAGAGACCACCAACTCAATTGCTGAACTCAAAAATACTATAGAAGGTCTCAACAGTAGAGTATCAGAGGCTGAAGAACGGATAAGTGAGCTGGAAGACAGAGTGGTGGAAATAAGTGCTGAAGAACAGAACAAAGCCCAAAGAATTAAAAGAACTGAGGATAGCCTCAGAGACCTATGGGACAATATTAAACGCACCAACATTAGAATTATAGGAGTTCCAGAAGAAGAAGAAGAGAAGAAAGACTATGAAAAAATTCTTGAAGAGGTTATAGTTGAAAACTTCCCCAGCATGGGAAAGGAGATAGTCAACCAAGTCCAGTAAGCACAGAGAGTTCCATACAGGAGAAACCCCAGAAGAAACACACCAAGACACATACTAATCAAACTAACGCAGATTAAATATAAAGACAGATTACTAAAAGCAGCTAGGAGCAAACAACAAATAACATATAAAGGAAACCCCATACGTTTAACTGCGGATCTCTTAACAGAAACCCTACAGGCCAGAAGAGAATGGCAAGATACATTTAAACGGCTAAAAGAGAATAACCTGCAACCACGAATTCTCTACCCAGCAAGAATCTCATTCAGAATTGATGGTGAAGTCAAAAGCTTCACAGACAAGCAAAAACTAAAAGAATTCTGTACCACAAAACCAGTCCTACAACAAGTGTTAAAGGGCCTGATATAGCCAATAAATACAAGAGTAGGAGAAGCCTTACAAATCAAACCTCAAATTTCTAAGAAGATGACAATAGGAACATTCATATCAATAATTACTTTGAACGTAAATGGACTAAATGCTCCAACCAAACGACACAGGCTGGCTGAATGGATCCAGAAGCAAGACCCATATATATGCTGTTTACAAGAGACCCACTTCAGACCTAGAGACACTCATAGACTGAATATTAGAGGAAATTAGTGCATTGAGAAAAGACATGCAGGAAATGAAAAATAAGCAAATAGAGACCACCAACTCAATTGCTGAACTCAAAAATACTATAGAAGGTCTCAACAGTAGAGTATCAGAGGCTGAAGAACGGATAAGTGAGCTGGAAGACAGAGTGGTGGAAATAAGTGCTGAAGAACAGAACAAAGCCCAAAGAATTAAAAGAACTGAGGATAGCCTCAGAGACCTATGGGACAATATTAAACGCACCAACATTAGAATTATAGGAGTTCCAGAAGAAGAAGAAGAGAAGAAAGACTATGAAAAAATTCTTGAAGAGGTTATAGTTGAAAACTTCCCCAGCATGGGAAAGGAGATAGTCAACCAAGTCCAGTAAGCACAGAGAGTTCCATACAGGAGAAACCCCAGAAGAAACACACCAAGACACATACTAATCAAACTAACGCAGATTAAATATAAAGACAGATTACTAAAAGCAGCTAGGAGCAAACAACAAATAACATATAAAGGAAACCCCATACGTTTAACTGCGGATCTCTTAACAGAAACCCTACAGGCCAGAAGAGAATGGCAAGATACATTTAAACGGCTAAAAGAGAATAACCTGCAACCACGAATTCTCTACCCAGCAAGAATCTCATTCAGAATTGATGGTGAAGTCAAAAGCTTCACAGACAAGCAAAAACTAAAAGAATTCTGTACCACAAAACCAGTCCTACAACAAGTGTTAAAGGGCCTGATATAGCCAATAAATACAAGAGTAGGAGAAGCCTTACAAATCAAACCTCAAATTTCTAAGAAGATGACAATAGGAACATTCATATCAATAATTACTTTGAACGTAAATGGACTAAATGCTCCAACCAAACGACACAGGCTGGCTGAATGGATCCAGAAGCAAGACCCATATATATGCTGTTTACAAGAGACCCACTTCAGACCTAGAGACACTCATAGACTGAAAGTGAAAGGCTGGAAAAAGATATTTCATGCAAATGGAAATCAAAAGAAAGCTGGAGTAGCAATCCTTATATCAGACAAAATAGACTTTAAAGTAAAGAAGATTCTAAGAGACAAGGCAGGTCACTACATCATGATTAAGGGATCTATCCAAGAGGAAGACATAACAGTCATGAATATCTACGCACCCAACACAGGGGCACCTCAATACATAAGACAGGTACTTTCAGACATAAAAGAAGAAATCAACAATAACACAGTAATAGTAGGAGACTTTAACACTCCTCTCACACCAATGGACAGATCAACCAAACAGAAAATTAATAAAGAAACACAAGCCTTAAATGCCACACTGGGAAAAAATGGACCTCATCGATATCTTTAGGACGTTCCATCCAAAAGCAGAAGAATACACTTTCTTCTCAAGTGCTCACGAAACATTCTCCAGGATAGACCACATCTTGGGCCACAAATCTAACCTCAGTCAGTTCAAGAAAACCGAAATTATATCAACCATCTTCTCAGACCACAATGCAATGAGACTGGAGATCAACTACCAGAAAAAAAGCCCTAAAAACAGAAACACATGGAGATTAAACAATACATACCTAAAAAACCAACTGATCACTGAGGAAATCAAAGGAGAAATTAAACAATTCCTAGAAGAAAATGACAATGAACACACGACCGTGCAAAACCTATGGGATACTGCAAAAGCAGTTCTAAGAGGGAAATTCATAGCAATACAATCCCACCTCAAGAAACTAGGAAAATATGAAACAGATGACCTAACCCTCCACTTAAAACAGTTGGAGAAAGAAGAACAAAAACATCCCAGAGCCAGCAGAAGAAGAGAAATCATAAAGATCAGAGCAGAAATAAATGAGAAAGAAACAAAAGAAACAATAGTAAAGATAAATAAAACAAAAAGCTGGTTCTTTGAAAAGGTAAACAAAATTGACAAGCCACTGGCCAGACTCATTAAGAAAAAGAGAGAGAAGAACCAGATAAACAAAATCAAAAACGAAAAAGGAGAGATTACAACAGAGAATGAAGAAATCCAAAGGATTCTAAGGGACTATTATGAGCAACTCTATGGCAACAAACTGGACAACTTGGAAGAAATGGACAGTTTCTTGGACAGGATTAATCTCCCAAGACTGAGCCAGGAAGAAACAGAAACTTTGAACAACCCAATCACAAGCTCAGAAATCGAATTTGTGATTAAAAATCTACCCAAAAATAAAAGCCCAGGACCAGATGGCTTCACAGCCGAATTCTACCAAACATTTAAAGAGGAGCTAATGCCTGTCCTTCTAAAACTCTTCCAAAAAATTGCACAAGGAAAACTCCCAAACACATTCTACGAGGCCACCATCACCCTGATACCCAAACCAGGCAAAGACAACACAAAAAAGGAAAACTATAGGCCAATTTCACTGATGAACTTAGATGCCAAGATCCTCAACAAAATCCTAGCAAACAGAATTCAACGACACATCAAAAAACTCATACATTATGATCAAGTTGGGTTCATCCCAGGCATGCAAGGCTTCTTCAACATCCGCAAATCAATCAACGTGATACACCATATCAACAAGTTGAAAGACAAAAATCACATGATCATCTCAATAGATGCAGAAAAAGCCTTCGACAAAGTACAACATCCATTTATGATCAAAACTCTTCAGAAAATGGGCATAGAAGGAACCTATCTCAACATAATAAAAGCCATCTATGAGAAGCCTACAGCGAACATTATTGTTAATGGTGAAAAACTGAAAGCATTCCCTCTAAGATCAGGAACAAGACAGGGGTGCCCACTTTCACCACTGCTATTCAACATAGTCCTGGAAGTCCTAGCAACAGAAATAAGAGAAGAGAAAGAAGTCAAAGGAATCCAGATTGGAAAGGAAGAAGTCAAGCTCTCTCTTTTTGCAGACGACATGATATTATACATAGAAAATCCCAAAGACACTATTACAAAGCTACTAGAGCTAATCAATGAATTCAGCAAAGTTGCAGGATATAAAGTCAACACACAGAAGTCACTGGCATTCCTATACACAAATCATAAAGATCAGAGCAGAAATAAATGAGAAAGAAACAAAAGAAACAATAGTAAAGATAAATAAAACAAAAAGCTGGTTCTTTGAAAAGGTAAACAAAATTGACAAGCCACTGGCCAGACTCATTAAGAAAAAGAGAGAGAAGAACCAGATAAACAAAATCAAAAATGAAAAGGAGAGATTACAACAGAGAATGAAGAAATCCAAAGGATTCTAAGGGACTATTATGAGCAACTCTATGGCAACAAACTGGACAACTTGGAAGAAATGGACAGTTTCTTGGACAGGATTAATCTCCCAAGACTGAGCCAGGAAGAAACAGAAACTTTGAACAACCCAATCACAAGCTCAGAAATCGAATTTGTGATTAAAAATCTACCCAAAAATAAAAGCCCAGGACCAGATGGCTTCACAGCCGAATTCTACCAAACATTTAAAGAGGAGCTAATGCCTGTCCTTCTAAAACTCTTCCAAAAAATTGCACAAGGAAAACTCCCAAACACATTCTACGAGGCCACCATCACCCTGATACCCAAACCAGGCAAAGACAACACAAAAAAGGAAAACTATAGGCCAATTTCACTGATGAACTTAGATGCCAAGATCCTCAACAAAATCCTAGCAAACAGAATTCAACGACACATCAAAAAACTCATACATTATGATCAAGTTGGGTTCATCCCAGGCATGCAAGGCTTCTTCAACATCCGCAAATCAATCAACGTGATACACCATATCAACAAGTTGAAAGACAAAAATCACATGATCATCTCAATAGATGCAGAAAAAGCCTTCGACAAAGTACAACATCCATTTATGATCAAAACTCTTCAGAAAATGGGCATAGAAGGAACCTATCTCAACATAATAAAAGCCATCTATGAGAAGCCTACAGCGAACATTATTGTTAATGGTGAAAAACTGAAAGCATTCCCTCTAAGATCAGGAACAAGACAGGGGTGCCCACTTTCACCACTGCTATTCAACATAGTCCTGGAAGTCCTAGCAACAGAAATAAGAGAAGAGAAAGAAGTCAAAGGAATCCAGATTGGAAAGGAAGAAGTCAAGCTCTCTCTTTTTGCAGACGACATGATATTATACATAGAAAATCCCAAAGACACTATTACAAAGCTACTAGAGCTAATCAATGAATTCAGCAAAGTTGCAGGATATAAAGTCAACACACAGAAGTCACTGGCATTCCTATACACAAACAATGAAAAATCAGAAAAGGAAATCAAAGAGGCAATCCCCTTCACCATTGCAACCAAAAGAATCAAATATCTAGGAATAAACCTACCCAAAGAAACAAAAGAACTGTACACAGAAAATTACAAGACACTCATGAGAGACATTAAAGAAGACTTAAACAGATGGAGAGATATTCCATGTTCCTGGATTGGAAGAATCAATATTGTGAAAATGACCATACTTCCAAATATCATCTACAGATTCAATGCAATACCTATTCAACTACCACTGACATTTTTCACAGAACTAGACCAAATAATAATACAGTTCATATGGAAACACAGAAGACCTCGAATAGCCAAAGCAATCCTGAGGAAGAAAAAGGGAGTTGGAGAGATCAGCCTCCTTAACTTCAGACTCTACTACAAAGCAACAGTTATCAAGACAGTATGGTACTGGCACAAAAACAGAACTATAGATCAGTGGAACAAGATTGAGAACCCAGAGATCAACCCACGCACCTATGGGTACCTTATTTTTGATAAAGGAGGAGAAACTATAAAATGGGACAAAGACAGCCTCTTTAACAAGTGGTGCTGGGAGAATTGGACAGCTACATGCAAAAAAATGAAATTGGAACATTCCCTGACACCATACACTAAGATCAACTCTAAATGGATTAAAGACCTCAATGTAAGACCAGAAACCATCAAACTCTTAGAGGAGAATATAGGCAAAACCCTCAAGGACATAAACCAAAGCAAGATCTTCTCTGACCCACCAACTAAAATAGCAGAACTGAAAAGAAAAATGAACATGTGGGACGTCATGAAACTTAAAAGCTTTTGTACAGCAAAAGAAATTACAAAAAAGTTCAACAGACACCCCACAGAGTGGGAGAAAATCATAGCAAATGAAACAACAAAGAATTAATCTCCAAAATCTACAAGCAACTCAGACAACTCAGCACAGGGAAAATGAGCAGCCCAATCAAAAAATGGGAAAAAGATCTAAAGAGACGCCTCTCCAAAGAGGACATACAGATGGCCCAAAAATACATGAAACGATGCTCAACCTCGCTTATTATCAGAGAAATGCAAATTAAAACCACAACATGATATTATACATAGAAAATCCCAAAGACACTATTACAAAGCTACTAGAGCTAATCAATGAATTCAGCAAAGTTGCAGGATATAAAGTCAACACACAGAAGTCACTGGCATTCCTATACACAAACAATGAAAAATCAGAAAAGGAAATCAAAGAGGCAATCCCCTTCACCATTGCAACCAAAAGAATCAAATATCTAGGAATAAACCTACCCAAAGAAACAAAAGAACTGTACACAGAAAATTACAAGACACTCATGAGAGACATTAAAGAAGACTTAAACAGATGGAGAGATATTCCATGTTCCTGGATTGGAAGAATCAATATTGTGAAAATGACCATACTTCCAAATATCATCTACAGATTCAATGCAATACCTATTCAACTACCACTGACATTTTTCACAGAACTAGACCAAATAATAATACAGTTCATATGGAAACACAGAAGACCTCGAATAGCCAAAGCAATCCTGAGGAAGAAAAAGGGAGTTGGAGAGATCAGCCTCCTTAACTTCAGACTCTACTACAAAGCAACAGTTATCAAGACAGTATGGTACTGGCACAAAAACAGAACTATAGATCAGTGGAACAAGATTGAGAACCCAGAGATCAACCCACGCACCTATGGGTACCTTATTTTTGATAAAGGAGGAGAAACTATAAAATGGGACAAAGACAGCCTCTTTAACAAGTGGTGCTGGGAGAATTGGACAGCTACATGCAAAAAAATGAAATTGGAACATTCCCTGACACCATACACTAAGATCAACTCTAAATGGATTAAAGACCTCAATGTAAGACCAGAAACCATCAAACTCTTAGAGGAGAATATAGGCAAAACCCTCAAGGACATAAACCAAAGCAAGATCTTCTCTGACCCACCAACTAAAATAGCAGAACTGAAAAGAAAAATGAACATGTGGGACGTCATGAAACTTAAAAGCTTTTGTACAGCAAAAGAAATTACAAAAAAGTTCAACAGACACCCCACAGAGTGGGAGAAAATCATAGCAAATGAAACAACAAAGAATTAATCTCCAAAATCTACAAGCAACTCAGACAACTCAGCACAGGGAAAATGAGCAGCCCAATCAAAAAATGGGAAAAAGATCTAAAGAGACGCCTCTCCAAAGAGGACATACAGATGGCCCAAAAATACATGAAACGATGCTCAACCTCGCTTATTATCAGAGAAATGCAAATTAAAACCACAATGAGATACCACCTCACACCTGTCAGAATGGCCATCATCAACAAATCGACAGACAACAAATGCTGGAGAGGGTGTGGAGAAAAGGGAACCCTCTTGCATTGCTGGTGGGAATGTAAATTAATACAACCTCTATGGAAGACAATATGGAGATTCCTTAAAAAACTAAAAATAGAAGCACCCTATGACCCAGCAATCCCACTATTAGGCCTATATCCTGATGAAATCAAAACTGAAAGAGGCACCTGTACCCCAATGTTCATTGCAGTTCTCTATACAATAGCCAGAACATGGAAGCAACCTAGATGTCCATCAACAAATGAATGGATACAGACGCTCTGGTACATATATACCATGGAGTACTACTCAGCTGTTAAAAGAAATGCAGAAGACTCAGTCCTAATGAGGTGGCTGGCTCTAGAACCTATCATAAAAAGTGAAGTAAGTCAAAAAGAGAAAGACAAGTATAGTATACTAACTCATATATATGGGATCTAGTAAGATGGTCATGATAACACACGCAGTGAACTCATGAAAAAACAGAGAATAGACATAAAAACATTGTGGAGACCGAACAGTGGGAGGGAGTAACATGGAAACCTATACTGCCATGTGTAGAAAAGATAGCTATTGTCATTGTGCTAGGGGAATAGGAGTACCTACAACCACTTGGAGTGATGGTCTGGAGGGATGGGAGGGGGGGAACTGGGTGGGGGGAGGGTCAAGGGATATGCATATGAATGATCTGGGAACATACATGTACAAAAATAAATAAATAAATAAATAAATAAATAAATAAAGTAAAAAAAAAAAAAAAAGTGGGCAAAACACAACCACATTAGCACAGGAAGAACTGGAGGCAGAGCCAGAGCCTAAGAAGGAGACTGAAAGTGAGGCTGAAGATAAACTTGATGACTTAGAAAAACACCTGCGTGAAAAGGCCCTGAGATAACGCAGAAGGCTCAGGTATCCCCACAGTCCTAGGTTGAAATGTTTGTTATGATGTAAAGTTTATTTTGTTTGTACACTCAATTTCAAAATTGCTAAAATGTGTTTGAGCTTTAGACAGCAACGTTTGTTGTAATAATTGCTACATTGAAGGTCACCATGTAAAAGGGCATGGATTTTACATTGCAAAAGTGTCCACAGTGTATTAATGACATTCTTTCATGGAAAGTTGACATAAAAGCCAAAAAAATTGCCTTTTTCAAAAAGGACGTTTAAAAATTTTTGACATACCTGCCCGAAAATAAGACCACTGTTGAATGACCACAAAAATATAAATGAATCTTTTAATGCCACAATCTTTCCTGTTGCCTACTGGAGTCTCTCCTGAAGTGAATCAGGATTCAAACTCTAGGGTGAGACAGAAGATGAAAGCATGGTGTCTGCCAGGGCACTGTGGGTTTATGTTAATGTGTAACAAGCTGACTTGGAATACTGGAATTTCATTCTTTTCTCTTTTCGCTGTAAAGGCAATTAACGAGTCCCTGGAAGGATTCTTCAGTTACATAAGATTCTGTTATATGAATGGTATGGCTTCATTTATAATTTTGTCTCTTCAGTTCTATAAAAGTGAAGTAAGTCAAAAAGAAAGACAAGTATAGTATACTAACTCATATATATGGGATCTAGTAAGATGGTCATGATAACACACGCAGTGAACTCATGAAAAAACAGAGAATAGACATAAAAACATTGTGGAGACCGAACAGTGGGAGGGAGTAACATGGAAACCTATACTGCCATGTGTAGAAAAGATAGCTATTGTCATTGTGCTAGGGGAATAGGAGTACCTACAACCACTTGGAGTGATGGTCTGGAGGGATGGGGGGGAACTGGGTGGGGGGAGGGTCAAGGGATATGCATATGAATGATCTGGGAACATACATGTACAAAAATAAATAAATAAATAAATAAATAAATAAATAAAGTAAAAAAAAAAAAAAAAGTGGGCAAAACACAACCACATTAGCACAGGAAGAACTGGAGGCAGAGCCAGAGCCTAAGAAGGAGACTGAAAGTGAGGCTGAAGATAAACTTGATGACTTAGAAAAACACCTGCGTGAAAAGGCCCTGAGATAACGCAGAAGGCTCAGGTATCCCCACAGTCCTAGGTTGAAATGTTTGTTATGATGTAAAGTTTATTTTGTTTGTACACTCAATTTCAAAATTGCTAAAATGTGTTTGAGCTTTAGACAGCAACGTTTGTTGTAATAATTGCTACATTGAAGGTCACCATGTAAAAGGGCATGGATTTTACATTGCAAAAGTGTCCACAGTGTATTAATGACATTCTTTCATGGAAAGTTGACATAAAAGCCAAAAAAATTGCCTTTTTCAAAAAGGACGTTTAAAAATTTTTGACATACCTGCCCGAAAATAAGACCACTGTTGAATGACCACAAAAATATAAATGAATCTTTTAATGCCACAATCTTTCCTGTTGCCTACTGGAGTCTCTCCTGAAGTGAATCAGGATTCAAACTCTAGGGTGAGACAGAAGATGAAAGCATGGTGTCTGCCAGGGCACTGTGGGTTTATGTTAATGTGTAACAAGCTGACTTGGAATACTGGAATTTCATTCTTTTCTCTTTTCGCTGTAAAGGCAATTAACGAGTCCCTGGAAGGATTCTTCAGTTACATAAGATTCTGTTATATGAATGGTATGGCTTCATTCATAATTTTGTCTCATTCCAGTTGGTATATACAACTTTCAGAGCTCTTATATTTGGAAAACTGGAAGGGCCCAAACTTTGACACAGTGCTTTGTTTTCACTGTTTTTGTTTCTGTTTTTTTTTTTTTTCTCTTAAAACTAAAGCTATATAAAGCTTGTGAATTAAACAGAATAAATTTATAAATTAAAAAAAGGGGGCAAAGTATGTAAACAGACATTTCTCCAAAGAAGACATACATATGGTTAATAACATAACCACACTAACATATGGTTAGTAACATAAAATGACGCTCAACATTGCTCATTATTAGAGAAATGCAAGTCAAAACCACAATGAGGGGCTTCCCTGGTGGTCCAGTGGGTAAGGAGACCACCTTGAAGTGCAAGGGGGTCGGTTCGATCCCTGGCCTGGGAAGATCCCATGTGCCGTGGAGCAGCTGGACCAATATGTCCAACTACCGAGCGGGAGCTTTAGAGCACATGTGCCCAGAGCTGGTGCTCTGTGACCAGAGAGGCCACTGCAATGGGAGGCCCACACAGGCCAGAACAAAGATAGATGAAAACTGATAAATGAAAGACCAATAGAAGTGGCCAAAGAAGAAAGAAATATCCTCAAAACACCCACAAAAACCCACAATGAATTATCATCTCACATGAATCAGAATGGTTATCATCAAGAAATCTACAAACAATATATTTAGACAGCAACTTTGTGAAAGGGTCACCATGTAAAGGGCATGGATTTTACATTGTCCACAGTGTATTAATGACATTCTTTCATGGAAAGTTGACGTTTTTAAAAATTTTTGACATACCTGCCCGAAAATAAGACCACTGTTGAATGACCACAAAAATATAAATGAATCTTTTAATGCCACAATCTTTCCTGTTGCCTACTGGAGTCTCTCCTGAAGTGAATCAGGATTCAAACTCTAGGGTGAGACAGAAGATGAAAGCATGGTGTCTGCCAGGGCACTGTGGGTTTATGTTAATGTGTAACAAGCTGACTTGGAATACTGGAATTTCATTCTTTTCTCTTTTCGCTGTAAAGGCAATTAACGAGTCCCTGGAAGGATTCTTCAGTTACATAAGATTCTGTTATATGAATGGTATGGCTTCATTCATAATTTTGTCTCATTCCAGTTGGTATATACAACTTTCAGAGCTCTTATATTTGGAAAACTGGAAGGGCCCAAACTTTGACACAGTGCTTTGTTTTCACTGTTTTTGTTTCTGTTTTTTTTTTTTTTCTCTTAAAACTAAAGCTATATAAAGCTTGTGAATTAAACAGAATAAATTTATAAATTAAAAAAAGGGGGCAAAGTATGTAAACAGACATTTCTCCAAAGAAGACATACATATGGTTAATAACATAACCACACTAACATATGGTTAGTAACATAAAATGACGCTCAACATTGCTCATTATTAGAGAAATGCAAGTCAAAACCACAATGAGGGGCTTCCCTGGTGGTCCAGTGGGTAAGGAGACCACCTTGAAGTGCAAGGGGCTCCGGTTCGATCCCTGGCCTGGGAAGATCCCATGTGCCGTGGAGCAGCTGGACCAATATGTCCAACTACCGAGCGGGAGCTTTAGAGCACATGTGCCCAGAGCTGGTGCTCTGTGACCAGAGAGGCCACTGCAATGGGAGGCCCACACAGGCCAGAACAAAGATAGATGAAAACTGATAAATGAAAGACCAATAGAAGTGGCCAAAGAAGAAAGAAATATCCTCAAAAACACCCACAAAAAACCCACAATGAATTATCATCTCACATGAATCAGAATGGTTATCATCAAGAAATCTACAAACAATATATTGATGTTTGGTAGAAAACCAACACAAATTTGTAAAACAGTTATCCTTCAATTAAAAAAAAATTTAAAAATCTACAAACAATACATGCTGGAGAGGGTGTGGAGAAAAGGGAATTCTCTTGCACTGTTGGTAGGAATGTAAATTGATATAGCCACTAAGGAAGACAGTATGGAGATTCCCTAAAAACCAGGAATGAAACTACCATATGACCCAGGAATCCCACTGCTAGGCATATACTCTGAGGGAATCAAAATTGAAAAAGCACAGGTACCCTGGTGTTCACTGAAGCACTATTTACAATAGCTAGGATGTGAAAGTGACCTGGATGTCCATGTGCAGATGAATGGATAAAGAAGCTATTGTACCTATATACAATGAAATATTACTTAGTCATAAAAAGAATGCATTTGAGTCATTTCTAATGAGATGGGTAAATCTAGAGACGATAGAGTGAAGTAAGTCAGAAAGAGAAAAACAAATACTGTATACTAAAACACATATATGGAATCTAGTAACACAGTAATTATGAAACTATTTGTAAGGCAGGAATGGAGACACAGATATAGACATGGACACAATGGGGTGGGGAGGAAGAAGAGGGTTGGAAGTATGGAAAGAGTAACAAGGAAACATATACATTATCATATGTAAAATAGACAGCCAATGGGAGCTTGCTGTTTGACTCAGAGAACTCAACTGGGGCTCTACAGCAACTTAGAGGGGTGGGATTGGGAGGGAGGTTGGAGGGAGGTTCAAGAGGGAGGGGATATAGGTATACCTATGGCTGATTCATGTTCATGTTTGGCAGAAACCAACATCATATTGCAAAGCAGTTATCCTTCAATTGAAAATAAATAATTTTTTTGTGAGAAAAGGAGATCCTTCAGGGTGATGTGTGATGGTCTGGAGGGATGGGAGGGGGGGGGATATACATATGACTAATCTGGGAACATACATATCTGTAAACAACAAAACTCTATAAAAGTTAAAAGTAAAATAAAAGTTTTAAAAATACATAAATAAATAATTATAATTATAAAAAAAGAAATGCAAATCATTGCTTGGCTCTTTGCCAGGGTCCAGTTATCATCAGAAAGTCAGATATATTCATATCAGTCAGTGGCATCAAGTCCTATTGTACACAAGCTATCCAGAATGAGTGACTGTTAGTACAGTATATTAATGCTGGTTCAAACATAAAGAGACTGTGTGGATGGAATGGCTAATTCTAACGCTGTAGAGCTTTGAACATCTCAAAATATTATCAGGGAATCAAGGAATTCCTATGGCTACCTTAAGATGATATCTTATCTCTTATATCAGCAGAATTTTTTAAGAGTTATATCTCTTAAAAATAGTCTTCTAATTTCCCAGTGTTTTGTAAATTAGCCAACAATGGCTATGAAATACCTGGATGTCCATGTGCAGATGAATGGATAAAGAAGCTATTGTACCTATATACAATGAAATATTACTTAGTCATAAAAGAATGCATTTGAGTCATTTCTAATGAGATGGGTAAATCTAGAGACGATAGAGTGAAGTAAGTCAGAAAGAGAAAAACAAATACTGTATACTAAAACACATATATGGAATCTAGTAACACAGTAATTATGAAACTATTTGTAAGGCAGGAATGGAGACACAGATATAGACATGGACACAATGGGGTGGGGAGGAAGAAGAGGGTTGGAAGTATGGAAAGAGTAACAAGGAAACATATACATTATCATATGTAAAATAGACAGCCAATGGGAGCTTGCTGTTTGACTCAGAGAACTCAACTGGGGCTCTACAGCAACTTAGAGGGGTGGGATTGGGAGGGAGGTTGGAGGGAGGTTCAAGAGGGAGGGGATATAGGTATACCTATGGCTGATTCATGTTCATGTTTGGCAGAAACCAACATCATATTGCAAAGCAGTTATCCTTCAATTGAAAATAAATAATTTTTCTGTGAGAAAAGGAGATCCTTCAGGGGTGCTGTGTGATGGTCTGGAGGGGTGGGATGGGGGGGGATATACATATGACTAATCTGGGAACATACATATCTGTAAACAACAAAACTCTATAAAAGTTAAAAGTAAAATAAAAGTTTTAAAAATACATAAATAAATAATTATAATTATAAAAAAAGAAATGCAAATCATTGCTTGGCTCTTTGCCAGGGTCCAGTTATCATCAGAAAGTCAGATATATTCATATCAGTCAGTGGCATCAAGTCCTATTGTACACAAGCTATCCAGAATGAGTGACTGTTAGTACAGTATATTAATGCTGGTTCAAACATAAAGAGACTGTGTGGATGGAATGGCTAATTCTAACGCTGTAGAGCTTTGAACATCTCAAAATATTATCAGGGAATCAAGGAATTCCTATGGCTACCTTAAGATGATATCTTATCTCTTATATCAGCAGAATTTTTTAAGAGTTATATCTCTTAAAAAAATAGTCTTCTAATTTCCCAGTGTTTTGTAAATTAGCCAACAATGGCCTCTGTATATTGGTTGTTACATCATTTGTTTATTATAGTCTCCTATAAGCTCAAAAACCCATCAGTACCAATATCAAATGTTTAGATTTCCACTTGTTTTAATCATAGAACAAATTAGGATAGGTTAAGCTATTGAGAGCCTGCCCACTTTCCACATCCACGAAAACACACCCAGCATCTGTTAGCCATAGATAAGACCTGTTGGTATAAAAGATACCAAGTCACTGATGCCTTTCAAAGCTCTCTGACCCAGGCTCCCTGTTGGGCTATGGAATGACATTATGTAGACACACAGGCCTGCCTCTCTGACCCTCTGGAGTTCATTTACCCTCCTATTTCTGAATAGTGGTCCCTGGGCATAGCTTCCAGATCGTCTTATGCCACGAGGGACTCCTACATGCAACTCTTTCCATGTATTGCCCAAATAGAGAGCTCACTGTGTACTATATCATCTTAACTTTTTTTTTTATCAGTCATAATCCCTCCCATTAACTACCCCAGGAGAGCTGATCTGCACTGTAGGTAGAATTCACGGCCACACCAGGTCTCTTGAGTAAAATATAAAGCAATGCTTAAAACTGAGAGCTTGATGTTGATCAGTGATGTTTAGTGAACTTGATAAATAGGAATTTCTTGAACACCCTAACTCTAAAGTGCATCCTGTGCCAGGAAAAGCAATCTCTCCTTCACTGGCTCAGGAGTCTAGTTTATTCTTGCATGTGCTTTGCTGTGCTTATTTGCTCAGTCATGCTCAACTCTTTGTGGCCCCATAGACAGTAGCCCATTAGGCTCTTCTGTCCATGGGATTCTCCAGGCAAGAATACTGGAGTTGATTTCCCAACCCAGGGATCGAACCCAGGTCTCCTGCATTGCAGAAGTCACCTTTACCATCTGAGACACCAGGAAAGCCCTCTTTCTTGCATGATGACCCAGTAATACATTACATGAAACTGTTATCTTGCACGGAGATGCCAGTTCTTCTCATTTCAATATATCTACTTCCATTCTTTACCTCAAGGCCTATAAAAGGAGTCAGCTTTCATTATGTCCCAGGAAGCCAATTACCTAGTAAACCAGTAGAAATAAGGCTTTCACATAAAAATAATTGCAAAATTGTGTTAATGTGTAAAAGAAAAATCTGAGTGTGGACTCTGAGATTCTAGACAAGGATGGCAAAACTATCATTTTAAGATAGGCTTGATATTGTTAACATGGGTTTATATGACTAGAGCTTACTTAACCAGTTCTTGATTTAGAGTTCTAGTCTGAGCAGCTGGGAGTGCTTTTAAAAGGTTTCCCAGTGAGTTGATTAAAACCTAGACTCAGTATTGACTTACCATTAATGAAACTGGGATTTCAGAATTTCCTAAATATAATGTAGAAAAATAATCCAAATTCTTAGGGAAATAAGCCTGCTGAATTATCTTTTATAGTCAGCTGTCTCAATCACAGCCTAATTCTGTCTTCACCACCGAATTGAAAATTATGTCAGTATAGATAAACACATTAGGCAAAACCCTGTAGTGTCTGTTCTCTGTAGGCCATGGAGAGAAATGGAAGTGGTGACATTGAAACAGACTCTCAGACATCCATGGGATTATGAAATCCCTGGGTGACAGAGGCAAAGCAGCAGCACTTAATGAAAAGAGACAAGAATGTAACAGTTATTCTAATAGGCAGCAGAGCCAAGGTGGTAGTAAAAGTGCTTTGATCTGCAGTTATTTTTGGTGGTAACTAATTGAACCTGGCATTTCTAGAACTGAAATGGATGAGCAGTCCATTAATTCCCTACTTGATCTGTTTTACCAGAGAAGAGCAAAATTTATCTATGTTAGGAAGGTCAAAGTGGAAACAGTTGCAGCTGTAGAGATGGCCAGAAATACAGGTTTATGGTAATGCCTCAACAGTGAAGAATTCCTTTTGCCTGATGAACAGGGACATGAAGAGAAGGTTATAAGGTTGGTGACAATGAGTTTTGGGGAGGAGATATATGAATGGATCTCTTGAAATGGGACCAAAATAAAAGACTGTTTGTTTCTCATATAAATGATCATCAATGGCCCCCTCTTCTAAGCACTGTCATCCAGGCTTATCCATAATCAACACTGTGGGAGTCAGTGTCTTTCTTTAACCATTCTAATTCATGCTCATTGGACTCATGAAGAAAGTAGATATAATGTCAGGGACTCAACACTTTCTCCCACTGAAGTTTCCTTCTGGCTACTTATGGTGATATGCTAAATATTGAATTAAAAGAGAACACTGATGAGCCCATGGTATAGCAGCACACAGAAGGAAACCCATCACCCACCTTGGGATGGGTGAATCTGTTTCATTACATAAGGGGTAGACATTTTTCATCCTGTAATTGACTCATATTCTGTAAATGGCTGAAACCACTGAATATATCTACTGAAAATCACAAAGCATTCAATAAACTGCTATGGAAGAATAATTCATATCATCTCTATGAATCTAATGAGCATTATCATATGGGTCTATGCATCTCTTTATCATCAAATCATTGTCTAAATAGTATAAATACAGGTTAAAAATTGCATGAAGCATTTGAAATCTTCTCTGAGGACTATCTTTTCAGTTCAGTTCAGTTGCTCAGTTGTGTCTGACTTTTTGTGACCCCATGGACTGCATATAAGACTTCCCTGTCCTTCACCATCTCCTGGAGTTTGCTCGTACTCATGTCCATTGACTCAGTAATGCCATTCAACCAATGTGTCCACTGTCATCTCCTTCTCCTCCTTCTCTCAATCATTCCCAACATCAGGGTATCCAATGAGTTACCTCTTTGCATCAAGTGGCCAAAGTATTGGAGATTCAGCTTCAGCATCATCCTTCCAACGAATGTATATTCAGAGCTCATTTCCTTTAGGATTGATCTCTTTGTAAGCCAAGGGACTCTCAAGTCTTCTAAAGCACCTCAGTTCAAAAGCATCAAATTTTCAGTTCTCAGCCTTCTTTATAGTCCAACTTTCACATGCATACATGACTTGGAAAAACCATAGCTTTGACTGTATGGCCCTTGTTGGCAATGTGATGCTCTGTTTTTTAATACACTGTCTATGTTTGTCATACCAAGGAGCAAGCATCTTTTAATTTCTAGTCCATGCTACTTTACTATTGCACATTACTCATCATGGTACTAAGGTAAACATTCTGAATATTGCCTTTTGTGCCAGAGGTAGGGCAAAAGAGCACTCTGGATAGTGTCATTGTAGCCCAGACAGAATGTTTCCCTTTTGCTCACTTTTCATTTGTCAGACTAGTTCTGTGGCCCCAGACAACCATAAACAGTTAGGAGGTGCAATCCTGTAATAAACCTGGGGCAAGGAGGACTGTAACAGCGCTGCTAACTCCAAAGTGTCTGTTCGGGAATTCTGTCAAACTTTTCTCAAGGCATTAGCACTGTTCAGGGAAGAGAGTATCAAATAGATAGCTTTTCAAAGTTTGAAGACTGACTAATTCATTTCTCCTATATTCTTCTAAGGATTTTCTTGGAACTATGCTGCTCTGCTAGATTTTCCTTTTCTTTTTTCCTTTGTTTTTTTTTCTCCATTTCCCCCTTTCCCCTTTGCCTTGGCCAGACATTCCAAGAATATCAAATTCAGTGTGAAAAACACAGGCTGACTCAGTAAAGGTAAGGTAAATGTTTCTATTGGGAAAAGGTCATGGGCTTAAAGAAGATTCTGCAATGTACTTTGTTGGACGATGAAGAGCATTTCCTAAAATTTAATTCTAGTCTAGCTACCTCAAAGTGCTTCAAGAATAATGAATTAAAAGACATGGAAATGGCATGACTTTGGAGGAAAATGTGGCCTCCATCATCCACTTAGTGACAGTTCAAACAGAGATATGGATATTGGGACCTTGTTTTGTCATTGCATTATGAAATGCCTGGTAACCCAGGCCACCTCAGTTATTTCAAAGTGCTAGGATCTTTTTTTTTTCATCCTTCCAACGAATGTATATTCAGAGCTCATTTCCTTTAGGATTGATCTCTTTGTAAGCCAAGGGACTCTCAAGTTTAAGCACCTCAGTTCAAAAGCATCAAATTTTCAGTTCTCAGCCTTCTTTATAGTCCAACTTTCACATGCATACATGACTTGGAAAAACCATAGCTTTGACTGTATGGCCCTTGTTGGCAATGTGATGCTCTGTTTTTTAATACACTGTCTATGTTTGTCATACCAAGGAGCAAGCATCTTTTAATTTCTAGTCCATGCTACTTTACTATTGCACATTACTCATCATGGTACTAAGGTAAACATTCTGAATATTGCCTTTTGTGCCAGAGGTAGGGCAAAAGAGCACTCTGGATAGTGTCATTGTAGCCCAGACAGAATGTTTCCCTTTTGCTCACTTTTCATTTGTCAGACTAGTTCTGTGGCCCCAGACAACCATAAACAGTTAGGAGGTGCAATCCTGTAATAAACCTGGGGCAAGGAGGACTGTAACAGCGCTGCTAACTCCAAAGTGTCTGTTCGGGAATTCTGTCAAACTTTTCTCAAGGCATTAGCACTGTTCAGGGAAGAGAGTATCAAATAGATAGCTTTTCAAAGTTTGAAGACTGACTAATTCATTTCTCCTATATTCTTCTAAGGATTTTCTTGGAACTATGCTGCTCTGCTAGATTTTCCTTTTCTTTTTTCCTTTGTTTTTTTTTCTCCATTTCCCCCTTTCCCCTTTGCCTTGGCCAGACATTCCAAGAATATCAAATTCAGTGTGAAAAACACAGGCTGACTCAGTAAAGGTAAGGTAAATGTTTCTATTGGGAAAAGGTCATGGGCTTAAAGAAGATTCTGCAATGTACTTTGTTGGACGATGAAGAGCATTTCCTAAAATTTAATTCTAGTCTAGCTACCTCAAAGTGCTTCAAGAATAATGAATTAAAAGACATGGAAATGGCATGACTTTGGAGGAAAATGTGGCCTCCATCATCCACTTAGTGACAGTTCAAACAGAGATATGGATATTGGGACCTTGTTTTGTCATTGCATTATGAAATGCCTGGTAACCCAGGCCACCTCAGTTATTTCAAAGTGCTATGGATCTCTTTGCTTCCAGCTGACATCCAGATGGACAGGAAGGGCTGTACAGACAGGGTGGCAAATGAGGATTATTTTATAATTGGTTTCTTGTGTGGGTGAATGAGGGGACAGAGACCTAAGAAATATAATCCCACATACATGCTAGAGTACCTAGATACAGTGAAGCAAGACAGATTGATGACATTTCACCTAAAAGTAAATTCACTAATATTAAGGTTCCTATGAATATTACTGTTTAAAAGGCCTTCAACTCAATATTATATTTAAGTGATAACTTGTTTATTGAGTATCTTTTATGTGCATAGCAATGATCAAACACGTTTCAGCTTGGGGTAGAAGTTCTACACAAACTTCACCAAATCTAAAACTACACAGAAGTACCATAAAAGTGATCAAAATATTGGAGAATTGCATTTATTTAATAAATTTAACAAAGAAGACTAGATGTATCCTTTCACTACTGAGAAAAGAACAATGGGTATTAAAAGAAGAATGCAAAACTATAGATGTGACAGGTTTGAAGTGAGTAATACAATTTTCCAAAAGAGCTTAAAAACAATGAATTCTAAACTGTTACACTGGATTATTGCCCTCTGAATAAGTACACCAAATGGGATCTTGAATCCCCATATCTTATTGTGACTCAACCACACTTTTTTTTTAAATTTTGGCCTCTTTTATTGGTTATTAATTTATTTATTTTCATCCATCTTTCTTCTTTGGCCTGTGTGGGCCTCCCATTGCGGTGGCCTCTCTCCTTGTAGAGCATTGGGTCTGGGCATATGTGCTCCAGAGTGCTGGCTCATAATTGGACACACCTGTCCACTCGCTCAGCAGCATGTGGGGTCTTCCCGGGCCAGGGATCAAACTGGTGCCCCCTGCACCAGACTCTTTACCCACTGAACCGCCAGGGAAGCCCAACCACATATTTTTTTTTTTTGGCCACTTCTATTACTCTTTCATTTCCATCTTTGTTTTTTGGCCTGCATGGGCCTCCTGTCACAGTGGCCTCTCTCGCTGCAGAGCACTGGCTTTGGGCTCATGCACTCCAGAGCTCCTGCTCGGTAGTTGGACACATCAGTCCAGCTGCTTCACAGCACATGGGATCTTCCCAGGCCAGGGATCAAACCGGCGCCCCTTGCACTACAAGGCGGTGTCCTCACCCACTGTACCACCAGGGAAGCCCTTCATACACTTTTGACTTATGTAGTATTCTTATCTGATGAACTCAGAGTGCATCCATTTTATTTATATTTTTCCACAGTCTTCTCAAGAACCACAAAGGGGGAAATCTAATCTTCAAGTTAGAGACAGGGAAATTAAAACCAGATAAAAATCAGTGAAAAGCCCAAGACCATGTAAATATCACCTGAACTTGAAATACAATTTACTTGTCTTCCTAATCAGCAATCTTGTCCTATATCACATAGTCTATGCAGTTTTCAAGTGGATCACTTTGTTGATAAACTGCAATAATGCTTAATCCCATATAATTATGCTAACCAAGCAAGATTTAATGACTGTGTAATACCTGTCTCTCCATAGATGGAACAGACATGTTATTATTCATTAGCAAATTGCTAAGCAGAAACTCAAAAAGAGTGTAACTCTAAATGCCATACTTTGGAGTTGATAGTGGGAATTCTGTAGTACAATTTTCACTTTGTATCTTCTAAAGGATAACTGGCATGAAGAGGAAACCAGCTGTTTCTGAATAAGTAAACACCAAATGGGATCTTGAATCCCCATATCTTATTGTGACTCAACCACACTTTTTTTTTAAATTTTGGCCTCTTTTATTGGTTATTAATTTATTTATTTTCATCCATCTTTCTTCTTTGGCCTGTGTGGGCCTCCCATTGCGGTGGCCTCTCTCCTTGTAGAGCATTGGGTCTGGGCATATGTGCTCCAGAGTGCTGGCTCATAATTGGACACACCTGTCCACTCGCTCAGCAGCATGTGGGGTCTTCCCGGGCCAGGGATCAAACTGGTGCCCCCTGCACCAGACTCTTTACCCACTGAACCGCCAGGGAAGCCCAACCACATATTTTTTTTTTTTGGCCACTTCTATTACTCTTTCATTTCCATCTTTGTTTTTTGGCCTGCATGGGCCTCCTGTCACAGTGGCCTCTCTCGCTGCAGAGCACTGGCTTTGGGCTCATGCACTCCAGAGCTCCTGCTCGGTAGTTGGACACATCAGTCCAGCTGCTTCACAGCACATGGGATCTTCCCAGGCCAGGGATCAAACCGGCGCCCCTTGCACTACAAGGCGGTGTCCTCACCCACTGTACCACCAGGGAAGCCCTTCATACACTTTTGACTTATGTAGTATTCTTATCTGATGAACTCAGAGTGCATCCATTTTATTTATATTTTTCCACAGTCTTCTCAAGAACCACAAAGGGGGAAATCTAATCTTCAAGTTAGAGACAGGGAAATTAAAACCAGATAAAAATCAGTGAAAAGCCCAAGACCATGTAAATATCACCTGAACTTGAAATACAATTTACTTGTCTTCCTAATCAGCAATCTTGTCCTATATCACATAGTCTATGCAGTTTTCAAGTGGATCACTTTGTTGATAAACTGCAATAATGCTTAATCCCATATAATTATGCTAACCAAGCAAGATTTAATGACTGTGTAATACCTGTCTCTCCATAGATGGAACAGACATGTTATTATTCATTAGCAAATTGCTAAGCAGAAACTCAAAAAGAGTGTAACTCTAAATGCCATACTTTGGAGTTGATAGTGGGAATTCTGTAGTACAATTTTCACTTTGTATCTTCTAAAGGATAACTGGCATGAAGAGGAAACCAGCTGCCAAAACAGTGTGCAAGCTAATTACCACATCAATTTTAATAAAAAAAAAAATCTGAAACTAAAATTGACTTTTAAAGTCAAACTAATATTTAAACCATAAGTCAAAATGACTTATAATTAGTGTTTTTTATAGTGTACACTGAATATAATTCTCTTTATGAAGGTAGAATGTCAGATTCCCTTGCTAGACTCAATTGGTTTTACACAAGCTACCTGTTTGATAATGAAAAATAGAAGCATTTGAATTTTCACCCATATTAAGTCACAGGAATAAACTTAGTGAGTGGCCTGACATTTTTTGGCGAGTGCCTGATCATTAGATAAGATGTTCGCCACATTTGAATAGATTTTATATTATCAGTAGTTCATGATTATGCAGTCAGGTGAATTATAGCTAGAAGGTGTACGAAATTCTACCATTCAATGATGATCTCTGTTCAGTGACAAAAATCATTAAACTTGTAATGACTTATAAGGAATCTATATAGCAAAAAGACATTCATTATTACAAATGTAAAATCTAAGGTTCAGCTCACATCAGATATACAGTGGTGTACAAATACATATTTTATGATGACAGTACCATTGAATACTAGCAGTTGGTATTTCAGAATGAGTAACCTAAGCCTACAGAAGTAAACCTAAATTAGAACTTTAAGTTTAAAACTAGTGATTTTACAAATTCACAAAAAGCTTAAAATTTTTCCATGTCTTTTTTTTTTATTTTTAAGAGAGATGTATTCTTTTTTGGGGGGGGGTTGGGGAGGGAGGGGGGCAGGCGGGCCACTTCTATTGGTCTTTCATTTATCTATTTTTCATCCATCTTTGTTCTTTGGCCCATGTGGGCCTCCCCAATGCAGTGGCCTTTGTTGTTGCAGAGCACCGGCTCCGGGTGCACGTGCCCCAGAGCTCCAGCTTGGTAATTGGACACACTGGTCCAGCCGTTCCGTGGCACGTGGGATCATCCCAGGCCAGGGATCAAATCAGCGCCCCTTACACAGCAAGGCAGTGTCTTTACCCACTGGACCACCAGGGAAGCCCCTCCATGTCTTTTTAATGGCAAAGTGTATCGAAAGTAACATGGTGAAGCAGAAAGAATATGAGACAGAGCACAGGAAACCCGAATTCTAGTTGGCCTGAACACTTGATCTTGGATTTTACTTATCACTCATATTTTCCTCATCTACAAAATGATGGTAATGAGCGTAATGATTATAAGTGAAACTTACAAATGTATAAAATGCTAAGCAAACACAAAACATAATGGCATTCATAAATTTTACATATACTAATGGGGCATTAGCATGTAGTCTCAATGATTATATAGACTAATGTTTATTTCTTTATTTATAATTATAATTGTATTGCTTTACCTGTTTTCAAAAACATTCTCCAAAAGAAAACAGTTTTCCAATAGCTGATGCACTTAATAGCCACATAATTAAAAAGACACGGTTTGAAAGATAGGGTTCTGGATGAACTAGCCATACTGATTGGACTTCTCCCTATAGGATAGTGAGGTGTTACTACAAGCATTTGTGCCAGCAAACTCTCACTGATGTTATCAATTTGTTGCTTGGTGAAAAACAGTATTGGGCACAGGTAAATCTTGCATCTCTTATATACATCATCTCATAGTGCTATGGGAATTTGAGACTGGTGTTTAGTAAATTGTTCACAATAAGTGTTTTTAAATTTTCAATTATAAATAAAAGTTTCTGATTGATGAGGCACGAGTATGCAGTCATGTGATTTATGGGGCATGTCACTTATTCATATATCTGGAAGTGACTGATTTATTCATCCAAGGAGTTGTTTCCAAGTTGTGCAACTGCTTTGAGACCATGACTGATTTATACTCTCAGGAAATGGTGAATGGTTCATGCACTTGATTTATAAGATGCATTACTGACTTATAATTCCTCCAGCCGAACCAGAAGCCATTGCTCTATACCTGGGATATGAATATCTGTTTTATTAATAAGATTGATTTATTTTACTTATTTGTGTACACAGACTTTAAATTTTAGCTACAGTCTTGCTCTAAATTCTGTGATTCTACAACGGATCTCTTCTCCAAGGTGCAGATTGTTGTAATTACAGTTCAGTTTATGAAAAATCTATTGTATCCTGCACTACACTCTTTCAGAACATTCTCTGACCAAGATGTATTCTTTGCCTATTTGTTTTTTCTCCTAGAGCCAAATACACAAGTCTATACTTGTTTTGTCTGTCACCTCTTATTCTTTGTTCTCATCATTTTTAAAAACTGCCGACAATCACAGCTGGCACTTTGGGGCTTTAGCTGCCACTTTAGGAGCCAAATGCTGGCTTCATGGTGGCCTTGTTAATGTTTCTGATTCAGGATCGCTTGCCTCATAAGGGAAATGGTACCAGTCCCAGGCAACCAGGATAGAGCAAGCTGAGAATGGAGGAGTCAGGAACAGAGGAAAGTGACCTTGTTGCTAACACTCATCTTGAAGAGAGCAACAGTGGTTTAGGCCAAGAGTTTAAAAGCATGTGGGTCTGAATTTTGTTTCCAAAATTTTTGAATCTGAAGACATCTAACTCATGACAAAGTTATAGTGTAGATAGTGACTTAGCATTCATATGGGAAACAAATACTTGGAAGCTAGGTATTGATGATTCTGAGAAATAATAATAGTGGCTAATATATATTGGTGATTGTTTTACTCACCAAGTTGTGTCTGACTTTTTGAGATATATCCAGAACCCACTGACTGGTTTTCTGGGAGGAAGGATTCTGCAAGACCATGGCAAATTCATACGAGCACAGTTTCCTCAGTCCTTCCCCCACATAGCCTGTGGCTATTTATTTGGGTGCATGTCTGCTTTGGGGAGGATTACTGGACACAGGGAAGCCTGGTGTTATGCAATTCACGTGGCCACAGAGTCAGATATGACTTAGTGACTGAACAACAACAACTAGACATAGGGTCTGAGTTGACATTGACACCCAGAGATGAAAAGCAGCATCAATGTACCCCTTCAGAGTGGGGGCTGATGGGATACAGGTAATAAGTAGGGTTCTGACTAAAGTCTAGCCCACAGTGGGCCCCCCACAGTTACTTCCTACTTTCTGAGTGTATAACTGGAATTTCTATATGTGGCCATTGTAGTGGCACCAGCATTAAATCCCTGGTCTCTGGAGTAGATTCTGCATATAGTATGGGAGGCATAGCTGTGATCATGGATATTTCAGATTTAAGTAAGACGGATTCCACAGTGACTTCCCAGGATCCATCTGTTTTCTGTAGAGACCAGACTGGCAAAATAAATGCAGACATGAAAGGGACTAGAGCTTCTACCTCATTTTGCCTTTTTTTTTGGGGGGGGGGTGAGTTGGGGGGCGGGTGGGCCACTTCTATTGGTCTTTCATTTATCTATTTTCATACATCTTTGTTCTTTGGCCCATGTGGGCCTCCCATTGCAGTGGCCTCTGTTGTTGCAGAGCACCAGCTCTGGGCGCACGCGCTCCAGAGCTCCGGCTCGGTAGTTGGACACATTGGTCCAGCCGCTCCACGGCACGTGGGATCTTCCCAGGCCAGGGATTGAACCAGCGCCCCTTGCACTGCAAGGTGGTGCCCTTACCCACTGAACCACCAGGGAAGCCCTCATTTTGCTTTTAGTGGGAATACAAATCCCTGCCACAATCCTCTCTCACCCTGGGATATCCTGTTGTTTTTGAGAACCACTGCACTACACGGATATCATGCTGACTGACAGGAAAAGTAAAAACTGTCTGATAGGGCTTCCCTGGTGGTCCAGTGGTAAAGGGTTTGCCTTGCAGTGCAAGGGGCACGGGTTTGATCTTTGGCCCTGGAAGATTCCCCATGCCACAGAGTGGATGGACCAGTGTGTCCAATTATGAGCCAGTGCTCTGGAGTGCATGTGCTCAGAGCCGGTGCTTTGTGACGAGAGAGGCCACTGCAATGGGAGGCCCACACAGGCCAAAGAATAAAGATGGATGAAAATAAATAAATAAATAACCAATAAAAGAGACCAAAATTTAAAAAAAGACAGTGATTTGATATACAGATAGTCTTGATAAGACACATCAGAGGGTGGGAGGTAAATCCTACATAGATGAAGGAAAAGCCATTTCAGTGAAGGTTTAAAAGGTGTAGTGGTCAGGGCTAGAATATTGCATCTAAAGTAGAATATCTTGCACCTCCTACTACAAAATAGCCTGGTAGGTTTTTTTGGGTTCTGGAGGCAACATATTCCATGCCTAACAGTATTATCCAACCATATACTGGGTGGCATGGAAAGCTCTTAGCTTTAGGGCTCCAAGTAGGTCCAGACTGCAATACAACCATCCTATTGTTTAGGCTATACAATCCTGCAGACCTTATCATTAGCACTGTGCAAGTGGAAGAAAGAGATTCAGTTAGAAATCGTGGTAAACTCCAGTGGGAGGGGCTGTCCATGCTCTCCACATGTTTATGATCATACATTCTATGGTAGAGAGAGACGATTTGACTAAGGAAAGCCAAATGACATATTGCTGAGAAGCAAGTTTCTAAGGATCTCTTGAATCTTGCATGTTAGAGCAGGGGCACTGTTTTTGTTCTGGACTATCTCTTATTTTCTTTTTTCTCTAAATACAAGTGAACAATTACTTTACATTCAGTGGATTTATATTTTATCAGATGCACTAAGTAAATTATTTGACTTTACATTTACATTTCTTGTTTGTGACACAAAGACGCTAAGTTGAACTTATGAATACCTATCTCTTAGAAGAATTTTATTATGAAGCAAAATGGAACTTGACTAGAAATCTTATTATACTGTACATCAGTACAGCCAGACAGAATATAAAAGTCTGTGCTAGAAAACTAGAAAACAACTCAAATAATTCTTTTGTGATTTCATTTTTATAACACAACACTTGGGGAAAATCTTCTGAATAAACAGTTGATATGCTCATCAGAGTCCTGAGACAACTATAAGAAATTGATTCAGGTCCGTTAAAGCAGTAAAAACAAGTTATCTAAACAATTTTGAGAGATACTGATAATCATATAGAAGGCTACATGACTATGCCCTAAAATTCAAGAGACCTGGGTAGCAAATTACACCACATCACCAGCAAGTAGGGTAACAGAGATGCACCACTAACTATTGGATATCCAGCTACCTCATGGATATAGCTGATGCCATGCCCTGAATATCACCCTTGTAACTCTGGACACTCCTGTTGTTTAGCCCCTAAAAAACTAAATGCTACTTCCAACATCAGTGTGCTCAAAGGAATTTGTCACTATCCTTGCACAGGGGCCTGGGAAAGTGAGTTGTGTAGCAATTTCAGATTCCATAGTAGGAGACAGTTAACTCCTCTCTCCCCATTAAAATGCCAGTGAATATCTACTTTTGTCCATCCTAGCCCAGTATTAAGATGATCCTTTCTTCACACTTCCAATTTTACAGGTTATGCCTTTGTAACAAAAATACAATTGCTCACACAGACTAAGCCATTTCACCCTTTCAATAAATAGAATGCCTCAATTTCTCATTAGGGTTGCTGCTTAGGCACTTCAGTTGTGTCTGACTCCATGTGACCCTATGGACTGCAGCCCGTCAGGCTCCTCTGTCCATGGAATTCTCCAGGCAAGACTACTGGAGTGGGTTTCCATGCCTTCCTCCAGGGGGATCTTCTCAACCCAGGGATGGAATCCAGTTCTCCTGCATTGCAGGCAGATTCCTCACCACTGAGCCATCAAAAAAGCCCCACATACATGTATTTGAGACCCAATGGGCTGTAGCTCACCAGGCTTTCCTATCCATGGAATTTTCCAGGCAAGATGCTGGAGTGGGTTGCCATTTCCTTTTCCTCTCAGTAGGCGGATGTATGCAAATCCATCTTCAAAGTTCGTGATGTCTATTCTTCCTTTATTGACTATCTTTTTAAGGATATTTTTGTAGCTATAAAAGTCTGTGCTATCAAATAATTCTTTTGTGATTTCATTTATAACACAACACTTGGGGAAAATCTTCTGAATAAACAGTTGATATGCTCATCAGAGTCCTGAGACAACTATAAGAAATTGATTCAGGTCCGTTAAAGCAGTAAAAACAAGTTATCTAAACAATTTTGAGAGATACTGATAATCATATAGAAGGCTACATGACTATGCCCTAAAATTCAAGAGACCTGGGTAGCAAATTACACCACATCACCAGCAAGTAGGGTAACAGAGATGCACCACTAACTATTGGATATCCAGCTACCTCATGGATATAGCTGATGCCATGCCCTGAATATCACCCTTGTAACTCTGGACACTCCTGTTGTTTAGCCCCTAAAAAACTAAATGCTACTTCCAACATCAGTGTGCTCAAAGGAATTTGTCACTATCCTTGCACAGGGGCCTGGGAAAGTGAGTTGTGTAGCAATTTCAGATTCCATAGTAGGAGACAGTTAACTCCTCTCTCCCCATTAAAATGCCAGTGAATATCTACTTTTGTCCATCCTAGCCCAGTATTAAGATGATCCTTTCTTCACACTTCCAATTTTACAGGTTATGCCTTTGTAACAAAAATACAATTGCTCACACAGACTAAGCCATTTCACCCTTTCAATAAATAGAATGCCTCAATTTCTCATTAGGGTTGCTGCTTAGGCACTTCAGTTGTGTCTGACTCCATGTGACCCTATGGACTGCAGCCCGTCAGGCTCCTCTGTCCATGGAATTCTCCAGGCAAGACTACTGGAGTGGGTTTCCATGCCTTCCTCCAGGGGGATCTTCTCAACCCAGGGATGGAATCCAGTTCTCCTGCATTGCAGGCAGATTCCTCACCACTGAGCCATCAAAAAAGCCCCACATACATGTATTTGAGACCCAATGGGCTGTAGCTCACCAGGCTTTCCTATCCATGGAATTTTCCAGGCAAGATGCTGGAGTGGGTTGCCATTTCCTTTTCCTCTCAGTAGGCGGATGTATGCAAATCCATCTTCAAAGTTCGTGATGTCTATTCTTCCTTTATTGACTATCTTTTTAAGGATATTTTTGTAGCTAAGAGTTCCAGCCAATAGACAATACAAGTAGCCTGCCAGCACCCTCTGCCCCTTTTTTTTCTCTCATGCAAAAGGAAGGTTTGTTTATTGTCTAGTAAAATAAAACTGACACATCCTTTCAAGGCAAATATCAGGCAGGGTCACCAACGGTGACAAAATATTTACATTCTTTAAGCTTAGAATCCCTCTCCTATAATGGAAATTCCTTGCCATAAGGTGATGTGACCTGGCCTTCTTCACATTTCCCCATGGGACTTGGGCTTTGGCAGCCAGAAAAATGGTGATTCTCCAGCTAATGATAATGCTGTGGGTACTGACATCATTGTCTCTCCTCAGGAATTTCACGCATTCTGTCAGAACCCATGAAAATGTAGCAGAATGACTTTTTAGTTTACATGTAGAATAAAATACCATGTTTGTCACTTTTTGACAGCCTTGACACCTAAGTGATCATTTGTTGTTTTATTCCTAAGTAGTTTATTTTGTTGTTGACTCATAATGTATGTTCTAAGTTTTAGAAATCTCTGTGGTTTTTAAGAAGCACTTATTCTCCACTAGGGCATCTTTGAGAGTATGAGACTTTTAAACTCATGTCAACATGATACTAGAGATTTTTATCTCTCAGTTACGTTCCTTCCTCTCCTTGCCAACAATTGTTACAAGTAAGGTTTCACACCACATAGGTCATGAAAATGTGTCACCAAGATTCTAGAATGCTCAGAGAGTTTCAGTTCTCTTACGCTGGAGCAGACCTTTTCTGTTCAGGTCTTACACAAGTCCCTGAGTTTCATTTTTGTTTTGTGATTCCTGTCAAACAAAAAAGAATTCATGCAAAATAAGAATTCATGCAGTCAGGCTCTCCTAGGTTTAAATTTTGTTTCTGAGGATTTTATTACAGCCCTTGCAGGACATTTGGTTCTGTCCAAAATGTCCATTTGGTCTACACCAAAATATCCTTGATATTTGACCCTGTCCAATATCATTTGGTGTGAACCAAATATATTCACAGACATCTAGGATAGGACCAAATTTCAAGGAAATTTTGCTGTGTACCAAATGTCTTATGGACAAAACATATTATTAATGTTTTAAACAACACCAAATATCTCCTAACCAATTCTATCTTGCTTTAATAAGTATTAATAGGGTTTTACCTCACGGCTTGGATGGTAAAGAGTCTGCCCACAATGAAGAAGACTTGGGCTTGATCCCTGGGTCAGGAAGATCCTCTGGAGAAGAAATGGCAACTCCCTCTCTTTTGTCTGGAGAATCCCACAGACAGAGGATCCTAGCAGATTATAGTTCATAGGATTGCAAAGAGTCGGACATGACTGAGTGACTAACTCTTTTACTTTCAGTAGAAATTGAAACATAGAAAAGTAGAATAAGCATTAAAAACTTAAGTTGAAAACTTAAATACCATTTTTTGTTGTTTTATCACAGAGAAATAAGACACATGACCTTATGGAGATTTTACATGAATATTCATAGCTGTATTATCATGTCAGCTCCAAATCAGAAATAACCAGCTATCTATCAACAGGTGAACAGATAAACGAATTGAGGTATGTCTATACAACAGAGTGGAATTAGCAACAAAGCAAAATACTGATACATGCAACAACATGGATAAATCTCAAAAACTGAGTGGAAGAATTAGATTTTATATATGCACAGGCAGACACATAGTATTATTCCATTCATGTGAATTTCTAGAAGAGGCAGAACTAATTGATGACTACTGAAGGCAGACCAAGAATTATCTGTGGATGTGGGGTGGTAGTTATGAAGGGACAAAAGGGAACTTTCTAAGGTAATACAAATGTTCAATACTGGGATTATGATGGTGGTCACAAGTGTATATATGTTTCTCAAAAGTCATCCAACTAGATACTTAAAATAGATGCACCTTACTGTGTATGAATTATACTTCAATAAAATGATTCTAGAAGAAAAATTATGATTATAAAATTAATGATTTTAACTGCCTTAATTTAAAATGTTTTATATTTGGAGTTAGAAATACATTTTGTACTGGGCAAGAGAAGATTCTAAGGTGCGTGTTGGACAGAACTGTGGAAACTATGATGAAAACTGGGAGATAGGTCACTAGAAACTGAATGTCAATGATCTGAAACACATGCTTAAGGACCAAGAATGTTTAGTGATACAAATAGCATTTTTTTAAATCTATTTTGTAGATTTATATTTTTCCTACTAAAAATTGGTACTTCAGAAACAGTATGACCACATATGCTTGCATAGGCTATATGCTGTATTACTCCAGGGGTTTGGTACTTAGAAAAAATAGGAAGATCCTCTGGAGAAGAAATGGCAACTCCCTCTCTTTTGTCTGGAGAATCCCACAGACAGAGGATCCTAGCAGATTATAGTTCATAGGATTGCAAAGAGTCGGACATGACTGAGTGACTAACTCTTTTACTTTCAGTAGAAATTGAAACATAGAAAAGTAGAATAAGCATTAAAAACTTAAGTTGAAAACTTAAATACCATTTTTTGTTGTTTTATCACAGAGAAATAAGACACATGACCTTATGGAGATTTTACATGAATATTCATAGCTGTATTATCATGTCAGCTCCAAATCAGAAATAACCAGCTATCTATCAACAGGTGAACAGATAAACGAATTGAGGTATGTCTATACAACAGAGTGGAATTAGCAACAAAGCAAAATACTGATACATGCAACAACATGGATAAATCTCAAAAACTGAGTGGAAGAATTAGATTTTATATATGCACAGGCAGACACATAGTATTATTCCATTCATGTGAATTTCTAGAAGAGGCAGAACTAATTGATGACTACTGAAGGCAGACCAAGAATTATCTGTGGATGTGGGGTGGTAGTTATGAAGGGACAAAAGGGAACTTTCTAAGGTAATACAAATGTTCAATACTGGGATTATGATGGTGGTCACAAGTGTATATATGTTTCTCAAAAGTCATCCAACTAGATACTTAAAATAGATGCACCTTACTGTGTATGAATTATACTTCAATAAAATGATTCTAGAAGAAAAATTATGATTATAAAATTAATGATTTTAACTGCCTTAATTTAAAATGTTTTATATTTGGAGTTAGAAATACATTTTGTACTGGGCAAGAGAAGATTCTAAGGTGCGTGTTGGACAGAACTGTGGAAACTATGATGAAAACTGGGAGATAGGTCACTAGAAACTGAATGTCAATGATCTGAAACACATGCTTAAGGACCAAGAATGTTTAGTGATACAAATAGCATTTTTTTAAATCTATTTTGTAGATTTATATTTTTCCTACTAAAAATTGACTTACATTAAAAATGTTAAGTGTTGGTACTTCAGAAACAGTATGACCACATATGCTTGCATAGGCTATATGCTGTATTACTCCAGGGTGTACCATTCATGGTACTGTAATATGATTAAAAATATGTATTAAAAAGCAGAGATAACCACTTTGCCAACAAAAGTTTGTATAGTCAAAACTATAGTCTTCCCAGGAGCCATGGATGGATGTGATAGCTGGACCATAAAGAAAGCTGAATGCCAAAGAATTGATGCCTTTAAACTGTGGTGTTGAAGAAGGCTCTTGTAAGAGTCCTTTGGACTGCAAGAAGATCAAACAGGTCAATCCTAAAGGAAATCAACCTTGAATATTCATGGAAGGACTGATGCTGAAGCTGAAGCTCCAATACTTCTTTGGCCATCTGATGCAAAGAAAAGATTCATTGGAAAAGACCCTGACATTGCAAAAAACAGAAGACAAAAGGAGAAGGGGATGACAGAGGATGAGATGGTTGGATGGCATAACTGACTCAATGGATATGAGTTTGAGCAAGCTCTGAGAGATGGTGAAGGACAGGAAAGCCTGGTGTACTGCAGTCCACGGAGTTGCAAAGAGCTGGACATGACTGAGTGACTGAACTGAACTGAATATGATTTGATCACAGTTTTACCTGGCATTAGAAGTCCTTTCCAAGCATCCTTAAGATAAAGACTCCCTGATGTTTTCTGACTTTAGGACACTTTGGAGTAAATTGTTTCTATGGGCTTTCTTACAGTATGGCCCTAAGTTTTCTTTCAAGCAAGCTGTCAGTTTACAACTTGAGGAACATTCCAAATGCTCTTTCAATGTCCAATGGCTCTCTTTTGTCATTACTAAACTGAAGAAAGAGAGGATTACAAAAGTGTTATGTGATTGATTTATTTCATAGCTCCTTAGAGAAAATTTTTACAGTAAGGAAGGAGAGATATCTCATTATACATGACCAGTTTCTTCTGAAGTCCTTTATCCTTTACTAATAAATAACTTAATCCTTTGTGTAATGTTTAAATTCATTAAATACTAAGTAGCTGTAGGTTCCTGAGCCTTTTATATCTGTGTCTCTAAGAAAGGTCATAGAGTCCATGTTCCTTTCCCATCAGATGTACTAGTTAAACAGTATGACCACATATGCTTGCATAGGCTATATGCTGTATTACTCCAGGGTGTACCATTCATGGTACTGTAATATGATTAAAAATATGTATTAAAAAGCAGAGATAACCACTTTGCCAACAAAAGTTTGTATAGTCAAAACTATAGTCTTCCCAGGAGCCATGGATGGATGTGATAGCTGGACCATAAAGAAAGCTGAATGCCAAAGAATTGATGCCTTTAAACTGTGGTGTTGAAGAAGGCTCTTGTAAGAGTCCTTTGGACTGCAAGAAGATCAAACAGGTCAATCCTAAAGGAAATCAACCTTGAATATTCATGGAAGGACTGATGCTGAAGCTGAAGCTCCAATACTTCTTTGGCCATCTGATGCAAAGAAAAGATTCATTGGAAAAGACCCTGACATTGCAAAAAACAGAAGACAAAAGGAGAAGGGGATGACAGAGGATGAGATGGTTGGATGGCATAACTGACTCAATGGATATGAGTTTGAGCAAGCTCTGAGAGATGGTGAAGGACAGGAAAGCCTGGTGTACTGCAGTCCACGGAGTTGCAAAGAGCTGGACATGACTGAGTGACTGAACTGAACTGAATATGATTTGATCACAGTTTTACCTGGCATTAGAAGTCCTTTCCAAGCATCCTTAAGATAAAGACTCCCTGATGTTTTCTGACTTTAGGACACTTTGGAGTAAATTGTTTCTATGGGCTTTCTTACAGTATGGCCCTAAGTTTTCTTTCAAGCAAGCTGTCAGTTTACAACTTGAGGAACATTCCAAATGCTCTTTCAATGTCCAATGGCTCTCTTTTGTCATTACTAAACTGAAGAAAGAGAGGGATTACAAAAAGTGTTATGTGATTGATTTATTTCATAGCTCCTTAGAGAAAATTTTTACAGTAAGGAAGGAGAGATATCTCATTATACATGACCAGTTTCTTCTGAAGTCCTTTATCCTTTACTAATAAATAACTTAATCCTTTGTGTAATGTTTAAATTCATTAAATACTAAGTAGCTGTAGGTTCCCTGAGCCTTTTATATCTGTGTCTCTAAGAAAGGTCATAGAGTCCATGTTCCTTTCCCATCAGATGTACTAGTTAAACCTCATTTTAGTACAAAGGGATGAAGGAGATTTTCTAACATATATATCATGTGTAAAGCAAGTCAGATCATATTTTTGGAGTTCTAACTCATAGTAATTTATTCTATAATTTGGAATTAATTAATATGATATTTCCCTTGTCACAAAGAGTAATGGAAAATGTTAACTATTTTTTTTTTTTTTTTATAAAATGTAGGGTACAGACAATTATGGCTTGGGAAACTTTTTCTTAAAGGTCAAATGGTAAGCAGTTTAAGCTTGCGGATCATGGGATCTCTGTTGCAAATACTCAGCAACCGCACACACGGCTTCAATAAATGGAATCACCTGGATTCCAATAAAACTTTATTTATAAAAACAAATGATTGGACTGTGAGCCAGAGTTTACAGACCACTGAATTAAATGCTACTTAAATTACTCCAATAGTCTAACATGTTATAACTCTAATGGACTATAAAATATTTTAGAAAAATACTATGTGACTTGATAACAAAATTTCCTTGTCAGAAAACTGAAACTATAGTTCTATAAGCCAAGATTTTGCATAACAGACCCTTTAGCTTTTAAGGCTATTTTAGAAGCAAAAATTCAATTTATCTCTCTCATTATGTGCACTTTCAGGAAATGTATTACACATATTTCTTTGATAGGAGTAATGAATGCATATATTCAGATTAAATGAGCTTGAAGTGCAAGGTGTATTTCAAGAAGGCTTTGATCAACAGCCATGTTATATTATAAAGGTAAGATGTTATCATGAGTAATTTATCAAACACAAATTTAATACTCCAGCATGTCAAATTTAGGGCATAACCCACTTGACATCATCACAGTGTATAAGTAACTTTTCTGGGGTGGTACTTCCTTGATAAAATATTATGAAAATAGCTTCTGTTTCTTATAAAATGCAAATCATCTCGAAGTACATTAAACTTGAATAGATAAATTTTTAATGAAACAGAAGGGTTGTTTTTGAAATTCACTGTTCTCTGACAGACTCTAAATGGCTTCATTTCTCTGTGCTTACCCCTTTAACTGTGTCTCTAAGAAAGGGGGTTTTTTTCCAAAATAAGAGTCCATGTTCCTTTCCCATCAGATGTACTAGTTAAACCTCATTTTAGTACAAAGGGATGAAGGAGATTTTCTAACATATATATCATGTGTAAAGCAAGTCAGATCATATTTTTGGAGTTCTAACTCATAGTAATTTATTCTATAATTTGGAATTAATTAATATGATATTTCCCTTGTCACAAAGAGTAATGGAAAATGTTAACTATTTTTTTTTTTTTTTTATAAAATGTAGGGTACAGACAATTATGGCTTGGGAAACTTTTTCTTAAAGGTCAAATGGTAAGCAGTTTAAGCTTGCGGATCATGGGATCTCTGTTGCAAATACTCAGCAACCGCACACACGGCTTCAATAAATGGAATCACCTGGATTCCAATAAAACTTTATTTATAAAAACAAATGATTGGACTGTGAGCCAGAGTTTACAGACCACTGAATTAAATGCTACTTAAATTACTCCAATAGTCTAACATGTTATAACTCTAATGGACTATAAAATATTTTAGAAAAATACTATGTGACTTGATAACAAAATTTCCTTGTCAGAAAACTGAAACTATAGTTCTATAAGCCAAGATTTTGCATAACAGACCCTTTAGCTTTTAAGGCTATTTTAGAAGCAAAAATTCAATTTATCTCTCTCATTATGTGCACTTTCAGGAAATGTATTACACATATTTCTTTGATAGGAGTAATGAATGCATATATTCAGATTAAATGAGCTTGAAGTGCAAGGTGTATTTCAAGAAGGCTTTGATCAACAGCCATGTTATATTATAAAGGTAAGATGTTATCATGAGTAATTTATCAAACACAAATTTAATACTCCAGCATGTCAAATTTAGGGCATAACCCACTTGACATCATCACAGTGTATAAGTAACTTTTCTGGGGTGGTACTTCCTTGATAAAATATTATGAAAATAGCTTCTGTTTCTTATAAAATGCAAATCATCTCGAAGTACATTAAACTTGAATAGATAAATTTTTAATGAAACAGAAGGGTTGTTTTTGAAATTCACTGTTCTCTGACAGACTCTAAATGGCTTCATTTCTCTGTGCTTACCCCTTTTTCATAAGGTCTATGACTACTAGACTATGAGTACTAAATTCTGGGCAACTTCTTGCATCTCTTACAGAGTTTAAAGAAGGAATTAATGAGCAACAAGCCTGTATGCTTCTTGCTCAACTTCTCCTATTAAGACAATTCATCAGAGATCACTCATGAACAGCTGTGCTCTGCAAGTCATAAGTGATAGGTCATGTGTGGTGACTAAAGTATGAGTCTCAATCAGTGTTCGTGAAGAGCTACTCGTCAAGAGTGCTATTTTCACTATGTGAAAGGTTATTTTAAAGGACTCTATAATCACTGAGTTATCTGAGCTGCATATAGCCCCTTCCATTAAAAAAAGAAAGAAAATGACACACTGTTAGAGGCTCATTTACTCTCAAGTCATAGGAAAATCTGTAAACCTATTCGTGGCTCCCATATCCCCAGGGACAAAATTCATCAGTTCCTTCAATCCTTTTCTCCTCTTCCTGAAGCATTTACCTTATAAATTTCACAAAGTCCTGATGGTGTCAGTAACCAGAAGTAGAGATGCATTTTCCATTCTCCACCCCAATCTTCACTACTCTTAGAATTAATGTAAGTGGACCCCACCTTCCTGAAAGTGTATATTAGGAGAGCTGGAGTTAGAGTGCTGGATGGCAGTAATGTTAGGCAAAATGGTACTGTAAAGCTGGTTTGGAAGACTTTGGGTGGCCGGTCACATTTCAGACGTCAGCTAGTTCCTGGTTCTAGTCAGAGCTGAAACACCCACAAACATGAACACATCTCAAAATTGCATTCTGGCACATGCTTTTCCAGTTTCAGCTGGATTCAGGAAATGTGCCAGAAAATCAGAAAAAAAAGTATTTTAAGCACAATTTTGTTTCTTAGTTTTTTCCCCCCCACTCTTAAAGAGCCTCCAAGACACTGTTAATAGTATCAAAAGAGAGGCATGATTGCTTTTCTTGGCATATGTCAAGTTTTAGAATTACACTCTCACTCCCTTTGATAGAAGCCAGAAAAGTGGATGTTTGAAGTTTTCATCTCAAGTACATTAAACTTGAATAGATAAATTTTTAATGAAACAGAAGGGTTGTTTTTGAAATTCACTGTTCTCTGACAGACTCTAAATGGCTTCATTTCTCTGTGCTTACCCCTTTTTCATAAGGTCTATGACTACTAGACTATGAGTACTAAATTCTGGGCAACTTCTTGCATCTCTTACAGAGTTTAAAGAAGGAATTAATGAGCAACAAGCCTGTATGCTTCTTGCTCAACTTCTCCTATTAAGACAATTCATCAGAGATCACTCATGAACAGCTGTGCTCTGCAAGTCATAAGTGATAGGTCATGTGTGGTGACTAAAGTATGAGTCTCAATCAGTGTTCGTGAAGAGCTACTCGTCAAGAGTGCTATTTTCACTATGTGAAAGGTTATTTTAAAGGACTCTATAATCACTGAGTTATCTGAGCTGCATATAGCCCCTTCCATTAAAAAAAGAAAGAAAATGACACACTGTTAGAGGCTCATTTACTCTCAAGTCATAGGAAAATCTGTAAACCTATTCGTGGCTCCCATATCCCCAGGGACAAAATTCATCAGTTCCTTCAATCCTTTTCTCCTCTTCCTGAAGCATTTACCTTATAAATTTCACAAAGTCCTGATGGTGTCAGTAACCAGAAGTAGAGATGCATTTTCCATTCTCCACCCCAATCTTCACTACTCTTAGAATTAATGTAAGTGGACCCCACCTTCCTGAAAGTGTATATTAGGAGAGCTGGAGTTAGAGTGCTGGATGGCAGTAATGTTAGGCAAAATGGTACTGTAAAGCTGGTTTGGAAGACTTTGGGTGGCCGGTCACATTTCAGACGTCAGCTAGTTCCTGGTTCTAGTCAGAGCTGAAACACCCACAAACATGAACACATCTCAAAATTGCATTCTGGCACATGCTTTTCCAGTTTCAGCTGGATTCAGGAAATGTGCCAGAAAATCAGAAAAAAAAAAAGTATTTTAAGCACAATTTTGTTTCTTAGTTTTTTCCCCCCCACTCTTAAAGAGCCTCCAAGACACTGTTAATACTATCAAAAAGAGAGGCATGATTGCTTTTTCTTGGCATATGTCAAGTTTTTAGAATTACACTCTCACTCCCTTTGATAGAAGCCAGAGTCAGACTGGTGTCTGGAGGTTGGAGGTGTGTATGTAATGTAAGTACTGAGTCTTAGATCCAGGAGTAGGGAAAGGGTGCTTGCAAATAGAGTTGACAGGCATCATCATTCCACCTTGATTTCACTCGGACATGTCTTCAAAGTACAGACTGTAAGACCAGATCAGGAGACATATTCCTCATACATATACTTTCATTTGTAATTTACATTTTCCTTTCGATCCAATCTTTGTAGCTTATTTTTCTTTACAACAGTCATATGCCATCTGCACGACCTTAGCCTTTCCAATGGCTACCCATGAAGATAGAATATTAACAATTTAATAAACTAAAATTTAGGTAGAATTCAGAAAATAGAGTGTCAATTTCTCATAAAACTAAACATAACACTCATGCTATGATGCATGAGTGTCCACTTCAAATATCTAGAGTATCCACTTCTAGATATTTATCTGAGACAAATGAAAACATACGTTCACTAAAAATCCTGGTCACAAATGTTTATAGTAGCTTCAGTCATAATAGTCAGAACTGAAAATAAGCCAGATGTCCATCAATTGGTGAATAAACTGTCATATACCCACACAATGGAATAGTCCTCAGCAAAATAAAATAAAACAAAGCAAAAGAAAATGAGCTACTAATACAACACAGCAGCATAGGTGAATCTCAAATGCATCATGCTAAGTGAAGTTAGCCAGCCTTGACAGCCTACATATTGTTTGATTGTATTTACATGACTGTCTGGGAAAGTCAAAGCAATGGGGACAGAAAAGAGATCAGTGGGGATGGAGGAAGGAGACTGAAAAAGGGGACCAAGGGAAACTTTGCAAGTGATGGAAATGTCTGTTACGATTGTGTGGTGTTTATACCTCTTTGTGGTTGAAAATCAGAGACTATATGTAGAAGGTGAATCAGAAAAAAAGTATTTTAAGCACAATTTTGTTTCTTAGTTTTTCCCCCACTCTTAAAGAGCCTCCAAGACACTGTTAATACTATCAAAAGAGAGGCATGATTGCTTTTCTTGGCATATGTCAAGTTTTTAGAATTACACTCTCACTCCCTTTGATAGAAGCCAGAGTCAGACTGGTGTCTGGAGGTTGGAGGTGTGTATGTAATGTAAGTACTGAGTCTTAGATCCAGGAGTAGGGAAAGGGTGCTTGCAAATAGAGTTGACAGGCATCATCATTCCACCTTGATTTCACTCGGACATGTCTTCAAAGTACAGACTGTAAGACCAGATCAGGAGACATATTCCTCATACATATACTTTCATTTGTAATTTACATTTTCCTTTCGATCCAATCTTTGTAGCTTATTTTTCTTTACAACAGTCATATGCCATCTGCACGACCTTAGCCTTTCCAATGGCTACCCATGAAGATAGAATATTAACAATTTAATAAACTAAAATTTAGGTAGAATTCAGAAAATAGAGTGTCAATTTCTCATAAAACTAAACATAACACTCATGCTATGATGCATGAGTGTCCACTTCAAATATCTAGAGTATCCACTTCTAGATATTTATCTGAGACAAATGAAAACATACGTTCACTAAAAATCCTGGTCACAAATGTTTATAGTAGCTTCAGTCATAATAGTCAGAACTGAAAATAAGCCAGATGTCCATCAATTGGTGAATAAACTGTCATATACCCACACAATGGAATAGTCCTCAGCAAAATAAAATAAAACAAAGCAAAAGAAAATGAGCTACTAATACAACACAGCAGCATAGGTGAATCTCAAATGCATCATGCTAAGTGAAGTTAGCCAGCCTTGACAGCCTACATATTGTTTGATTGTATTTACATGACTGTCTGGGAAAGTCAAAGCAATGGGGACAGAAAAGAGATCAGTGGGGATGGAGGAAGGAGACTGAAAAAGGGGACCAAGGGAAACTTTGCAAGTGATGGAAATGTCTGTTACGATTGTGTGGTGTTTATACCTCTTTGTGGTTGTCAAAATCATAGAACTATATGCTAGAAAGGGTGAATTTTTGTTGTATGGAAATCATATTTCTCTTTATATATGTATATATTTTGAATTAGATCTTCACTGCAGTAATGAGACATTTAATGTACATTTCCTGTGTCTCTCTTGGTTTCCTTTGTTTAAAATCCACCTCCTCTCTCTCACCTACCTGCAAACCAGCAATCTTACTCTGCCACCTATAATGACAAGCTAGCCACAATATTGCTATTGACCAGTGCTTAATTTAATGCTTTCTGACATCTTTTCAGTCTCCATTTATCTCATTACCCATAGTCTTTCTCAATAACTCAGTTGTTTCTGAAATCCACTGCCCTCTGAGAGTCAGCAAATCTACTTTTCTGATTGTGTCATTCAAAACTCTCCAGAAAAGGTTATGGAATCAGAAGTAATTCCCATCATCTTTATAACGGCTATGAGATACAGACATGGTCAGTTTATGGACTCATTCAACAAATATGTATCAATATTTGCTGTGTGCCATGTGCCAAACACTGCTAAACTCAGTGATGTGCATGTGCAAGGAGGTAAACATCTGACTTCATGTTATTTCTGGCCTGGTATTAAAGAATCATAGAAATCATGATGATCTGTACCAGGAAGGAAAGAGAGAGTGATGGTGGTGGTTAGAGCAGGGTTCACAGCATTTTTCCTGTCAAGGCACCCAATTCAATGTGATAGTATATGATGGTATGTGGTTAGCAGATGAGATCAACAGAGGTGGAGGAGGTTAATACCTGAATTTACTAGCAGCTCATGTTAAACACACACACAAAGGGAATAATTTGAAAATGGGATAAAGCAGAATTATTCATATCCTAAAACAAGTGATAAAGTAAATAGGAGGGAGTTAACTAGATGAAAAAGGCCAAGAATAGCCTCATGGAGGATGGAGGTTGTGAGACTTGAATCCATCTGGCTGAGCCAAGTGGAGGAAAGACCTGTCTAGCTATGGTGTTCTCCTGGAGCAAACCCAGAAATACAAGGAGGAGAAATGCACAAAAGAAAGGAGGAGCATATTTTGTTCAAAGTTTTAAAATCATTTGCCTGTCTTATTTCAAAGTGGATTTGTCCCAAACATCGTGTTTTCTTAATTCCCAAACTCACTCCACTGGGGAAAAAACATTTATTCTTCCATTATGCATGCTCCTTACCATCCCATCATTTTTTTGTATATATTTTGAATTAGATCTTCACTGCAGTAATGAGACATTTAATGTACATTTCCTGTGTCTCTCTTGGTTTCCTTTGTTTAAAATCCACCTCCTCTCTCACCTACCTGCAAACCAGCAATCTTACTCTGCCACCTATAATGACAAGCTAGCCACAATATTGCTATTGACCAGTGCTTAATTTAATGCTTTCTGACATCTTTTCAGTCTCCATTTATCTCATTACCCATAGTCTTTCTCAATAACTCAGTTGTTTCTGAAATCCACTGCCCTCTGAGAGTCAGCAAATCTACTTTTCTGATTGTGTCATTCAAAACTCTCCAGAAAAGGTTATGGAATCAGAAGTAATTCCCATCATCTTTATAACGGCTATGAGATACAGACATGGTCAGTTTATGGACTCATTCAACAAATATGTATCAATATTTGCTGTGTGCCATGTGCCAAACACTGCTAAACTCAGTGATGTGCATGTGCAAGGAGGTAAACATCTGACTTCATGTTATTTCTGGCCTGGTATTAAAGAATCATAGAAATCATGATGATCTGTACCAGGAAGGAAAGAGAGAGTGATGGTGGTGGTTAGAGCAGGGTTCACAGCATTTTTCCTGTCAAGGCACCCAATTCAATGTGATAGTATATGATGGTATGTGGTTAGCAGATGAGATCAACAGAGGTGGAGGAGGTTAATACCTGAATTTACTAGCAGCTCATGTTAAACACACACACAAAGGGAATAATTTGAAAATGGGATAAAGCAGAATTATTCATATCCTAAAACAAGTGATAAAGTAAATAGGAGGGAGTTAACTAGATGAAAAAGGCCAAGAATAGCCTCATGGAGGATGGAGGTTGTGAGACTTGAATCCATCTGGCTGAGCCAAGTGGAGGAAAGACCTGTCTAGCTATGGTGTTCTCCTGGAGCAAACCCAGAAATACAAGGAGGAGAAATGCACAAAAGAAAGGAGGAGCATATTTTGTTCAAAGTTTTAAAATCATTTGCCTGTCTTATTTCAAAGTGGATTTGTCCCAAACATCGTGTCCTATTCCCATTAGAATCAACATGCTGCTTACTGCCATTAGCTCACTCCACTGGGGAAAAAAAACATTTATTCTTCCATTATGCATGCTCCTTACCATCCCATCATAAAAGTGCTAGATGCTGTGATGAAATTAGCAAGATTAACACTTGTAAACAATGAAAGGTCCATAAGTACCAGATCAAATGGCTTTTGCACTTTTAAAACCTTTTGGTTTAGACCGCCTGTGAGAAACACAAATCTGAGAGGTGTTCTATCCTGGCTTGTCCTGTAGTTCCCTCATACCCTGGAAACCTCTCCAGGTACATCCCCTGAGCTTTGAGGATGGTTCTGCTTCTCAGTTAAGCTCAGGGTGGATGCTCTTTAGAACTTTTCATCTTCAGGCATCAGACTCAGGAAGTACAGGAAAGGGTAAAACTCATGTGGCAGTGAATTGAGAGTTTGTGGTCAAGATCTGAAACTGTTTTCAAAGAGTTAACAAAATCAACATCAGAGCCCAAGCCTGAACCATGAGAAAAAACAGCTCTCTGACTGAAAATACCCCTGGGTGAGTTCACTATGATTTTCTGAATGATAAATTTCTGATTTCTCCTAGCATATGAATGATTTATCCTGAAAAGACTGTGACTCTGGGATTCTAGCCTACTAGCCTATCAACAAACTAGCCTTACCTAATTGTTGTTCAGTCACCCAGCTGTGTCCAACTCTTCACGACCCCATGGATCACAGCACGGCAGTCCTAGTTGGTCGCCATGCAAAACTACGACACTGTATGAACATGAAAATACAAAGAATGTGTAAATACACAGTGACAAGGTCAGTCCAACTTTTAGTCTAGTTTGGTAAAGGTCAATCTATAAATGACTCAGTTTATTATGCTATAAGACTTCCCAGGTGGCACTAGTGGTAAAGAACCCACCTGCCAATGTCAAAGACATGAGATGAGGGTTGGGTCCTTGGATTGGGGAGATCCCCTGGAGGTGGGCATGGAAATCCACTCCAGTATTCTTGCCTGGAGAGTTACCATGAACAGAGGAAAGGCCTGAAAAAAGCATGTTTTTTTTCAAAGTGGATTTGTCCCAAACATCGTGTCCTATTCCCATTAGAATCAACATGCTGCTTACTGCCATTAGCTCACTCCACTGGGGAAAAAAAACATTTATTCTTCCATTATGCATGCTCCTTACCATCCCATCATAAAAGTGCTAGATGCTGTGATGAAATTAGCAAGATTAACACTTGTAAACAATGAAAGGTCCATAAGTACCAGATCAAATGGCTTTTGCACTTTTAAAACCTTTTGGTTTAGACCGCCTGTGAGAAACACAAATCTGAGAGGTGTTCTATCCTGGCTTGTCCTGTAGTTCCCTCATACCCTGGAAACCTCTCCAGGTACATCCCCTGAGCTTTGAGGATGGTTCTGCTTCTCAGTTAAGCTCAGGGTGGATGCTCTTTAGAACTTTTCATCTTCAGGCATCAGACTCAGGAAGTACAGGAAAGGGTAAAACTCATGTGGCAGTGAATTGAGAGTTTGTGGTCAAGATCTGAAACTGTTTTCAAAGAGTTAACAAAATCAACATCAGAGCCCAAGCCTGAACCATGAGAAAAAACAGCTCTCTGACTGAAAATACCCCTGGGTGAGTTCACTATGATTTTCTGAATGATAAATTTCTGATTTCTCCTAGCATATGAATGATTTATCCTGAAAAGACTGTGACTCTGGGATTCTAGCCTACTAGCCTATCAACAAACTAGCCTTACCTAATTGTTGTTCAGTCACCCAGCTGTGTCCAACTCTTCACGACCCCATGGATCACAGCACGGCAGTCCTAGTTGGTCGCCATGCAAAACTACGACACTGTATGAACATGAAAATACAAAGAATGTGTAAATACACAGTGACAAGGTCAGTCCAACTTTTAGTCTAGTTTGGTAAAGGTCAATCTATAAATGACTCAGTTTATTATGCTATAAGACTTCCCAGGTGGCACTAGTGGTAAAGAACCCACCTGCCAATGTCAAAGACATGAGATGAGGGTTGGGTCCTTGGATTGGGGAGATCCCCTGGAGGTGGGCATGGAAATCCACTCCAGTATTCTTGCCTGGAGAGTTACCATGAACAGAGGAGCCTGGCAGGTTATAGTCCATTGGTTTGAAAAGTGTTGGACATAACTGAAATAAATTAGCACGCATGTACAACTCTTTTTAATTCCTATTTACTTCAGGCTCAGCCCTTACTGAAATTCTCATAAGTCTGGTTTAAAGTTTGTTTTTTTTCTTCTTTGAATCATTTGTTCAATTCTGTGTTAATTGCAGGTTGCTCTTTTTTCTTTCATGGGCTTGCAAATACTTGGTCACTAATTTAGTACATATTTCAGTTCAGCACATTTAAGTTGATTTCACTTCAGCAAAACTGTATTGGGCATCTACCATGACCTTGGCACTAAGGGAAGACAGAGATGGCTGATCCTCATCGCCTTTTGTCAGAGAGGAAAATCTTTTCTTCTATCCTTTTATGTTCATCTCTTGAGTGCTTACAAATTAAACTGACAAAAGACAGATTAGCAAGAGGAAAGACAAATGAGAGTTCACAGAAAAATGTGACTCAAGGAGGTATTTAGAATTTGGGGCATGAATCTTAATAGGAGAAGAGGAGGTGGAGAAGGACATTTATGGGAAAATAAATGACTTTAAGGACAGATAAATGGGCCCTTAGGAGAATGGATGGGAAATACAGTTTTGTGACAATATCTTTTTAGATGTGATGGGGGATTGCTCATCTCCAGTGATAGGAGTCAAATTTCTTGATAGCTCCCAAGCAGGAGATTTCTCCCTATTGAGTGTTTCGGGAGATTCTTTAGGTTGACAGGAAATTTCAGAAACTCAAAATGATTTTTGTGCTCAAAATGATATATATTATTAATATATGTGCTAATATATTATATATTAATATATTAATGTAACATATTAATATGTGTTATATTAATATCAATATAGTAATATGTATTAATAATATATTAATATAATATATTATATATTAATATATAATTACAATTTTATTAATATATTGATATATAATATATTGCTATATACATTAGTAATAATATATATTATTAATATATATATAAATGGCAATGTGTATATATATATACACACACTTCAATTTAGTGGAGAAAGAAAGGCATTTATAAACCACGGTGTCACAAGCAATTCACAAGTAAAACATAAGAACAAATGAAGGAAAACTGAATTCTGACCAAAAACATTTTGGACAGTCACAGGATTTCTGAATAGTCCCTAAAATACTGGGTGGGCCAGAGGACATTGGGAACACGAGTCAAAAGGAGGAACAAGAGGGGAGGGAGCCTGGTGACCTTCTTGGATTAAGAATTCTTTTGAAATATGATACCTTCTTGATACTAATTTACATAATCTTTCCCCACCTAATTTTTCTTGTTTCTTCCTTGTTGTTCTTTGTTGTTTTCCACTGATTTGTGCTTCATATTTTATCAAATCTAGTTTTCTTCTCAATCTTTTTTGTAGTAACAAAGGGCCTAGCACAGCCACCTTTTTGCTTTGTAAATTTAAGCAAAAATCTGAAGCTTGCAGAAAAATTAATAGCATAGTACATCACACAGAGAACACACAGTGTACACAATGGCTAAAAACTCACCATACATCCATTGTCAAATGCCTGTGGGTGGGTGCTCAGTTGTGTCTGACTCTGTGAGACCCTTTGGACTGTAGATTACCAGGCTACTCTGTTCATGGGATTTTCCAAGCAAGGCTACTGGAATAGGTCGCCATTTCCTCATTTAGGGGATCTTCCAGACCTAGGGATCAAACCTACATTTCCTGCACTGCAGGCAGATTCTTTACCTCTGAGTCATTGGGGAAGCCCATTCAAATGCCTAATTACCTTTGTAAATATCTACATATATAGTAGTGTTTATAAGTAGGGTTTTGTTTAGAGTTCAGCTGATTTCAATATACTTAACGTATTATAAAATATGGGCTTTTATAGTCAGTCAGGTAGGATAAGAATCCAGAATTATCAAGATAAATGAATCTCAAATATCAATTACTAAAGGAGACAGCAAGCCTGGCCAGAAAGCAGGTCCTGTACTGAGGGTACTCTTCAAGTGGTCCTTGAAGCTGTCTACTTCTCTAGAGAGTGCTGGAGAGCAGCCCCAGTTTTTGGATTATACCATCTAAAAATGTAAACTGCAGCTTCTTCCAGCCCAAGCCTCAAGCTATGATTAAATATTTCAGTAAAGATTTACAGTTTGGAACGGTGTCACAAGCAATTCACAAGTAAAACATAAGAACAAATGAAGGAAAACTGAATTCTGACCAAAACATTTTGGACAGTCACAGGATTTCTGAATAGTCCCTAAAATACTGGGTGGGCCAGAGGACATTGGGAACACGAGTCAAAAGGAGGAACAAGAGGGGAGGGAGCCTGGTGACCTTCTTGGATTAAGAATTCTTTTGAAATATGATACCTTCTTGATACTAATTTACATAATCTTTCCCCACCTAATTTTTCTTGTTTCTTCCTTGTTGTTCTTTGTTGTTTTCCACTGATTTGTGCTTCATATTTTATCAAATCTAGTTTTCTTCTCAATCTTTTTTGTAGTAACAAAGGGCCTAGCACAGCCACCTTTTTGCTTTGTAAATTTAAGCAAAAATCTGAAGCTTGCAGAAAAATTAATAGCATAGTACATCACACAGAGAACACACAGTGTACACAATGGCTAAAAACTCACCATACATCCATTGTCAAATGCCTGTGGGTGGGTGCTCAGTTGTGTCTGACTCTGTGAGACCCTTTGGACTGTAGATTACCAGGCTACTCTGTTCATGGGATTTTCCAAGCAAGGCTACTGGAATAGGTCGCCATTTCCTCATTTAGGGGATCTTCCAGACCTAGGGATCAAACCTACATTTCCTGCACTGCAGGCAGATTCTTTACCTCTGAGTCATTGGGGAAGCCCATTCAAATGCCTAATTACCTTTGTAAATATCTACATATATAGTAGTGTTTATAAGTAGGGTTTTGTTTAGAGTTCAGCTGATTTCAATATACTTAACGTATTATAAAATATGGGCTTTTATAGTCAGTCAGGTAGGATAAGAATCCAGAATTATCAAGATAAATGAATCTCAAATATCAATTACTAAAGGAGACAGCAAGCCTGGCCAGAAAGCAGGTCCTGTACTGAGGGTACTCTTCAAGTGGTCCTTGAAGCTGTCTACTTCTCTAGAGAGTGCTGGAGAGCAGCCCCAGTTTTTGGATTATACCATCTAAAAATGTAAACTGCAGCTTCTTCCAGCCCAAGCCTCAAGCTATGATTAAATATTTCAGTACACGGGGATTTACAGTTTGGAAAACTACTGCAGTCTCCTCATATTCTAACTTTTCCAGTCTATTCCCTATTAAGTTTTACTCCAATTTATTGTTAGAAAGTCTTAAAATAAATTGATTCTGGAAGAAATTTTACAAATGGCTCAGAGAGGAAATGATTCTGTAGAACCTAGACAATACTTAGTTATTCCTTGTGTAGAATACTATAGCCTCTACAGTTTTTATTTTAACTTAGGACTTCCTTTACTAGATAAGAGGAACTTGTTGCAGAACTCCTCTCTACTCCAGAGACAGGATGCCCACACCTGCATGGGCATGAATAGAGAGAGGAAATGCGCACAATTGGCATTGTGCTGCTTTTCAGTCACCTTAAAACACCCTAGGAGAGTGAAGTCTATGGACCAGCCATATTTGCTCACAGATGAATTTTATAAGGCAAAACCACTTCACAAATTAATTCAAATGCTTAATGCATCACCCTTCCCTTTAGTACATACTCAAGGCATTGGAAGAATACAGTCTGACTTTATCACTGTTCTGCTTAAATATGTCTAAGATTTACATGTTGAACCTTAGCAAAATGACAAGCGGTTGACCATTCCACTCCTTCTAAAAACCCCTTAGGCATGGTAACATCCACTAAGAAAAACAGTGCATATGCACTGGAGCAACAAAATGATTGTGACTGAGAACAGAAGTTCAGGCATAGCTGACTGCATGTGTTAAGGCTGCCAGCCGTGCATCTTTTTGATACAGCCAGGGAGGATCATCATCTAGTCTAAAGAGTTAAACTCAGGCCATTAGCTGGTGACAGTTCATCCACCATGCTTACCAATCTGCCTACTTATGTTATCCTCTCTTTCCGTGTTTGCAAATAATACGCAATCCTTTTAGCACACATTATTTTTAGCTGAATAGAGGTTGCCTGGAGTTAAAGGGTTGTGGATGTCAACAGACTTGAGACAGGATGTGACCCTTTCAAAAAATAATGAATGAAGTCTATTTTTTCATTAAGGAGAAAATGTTATTGTTTATTAAGAAGATTCTTTTTTTTTTCCGATATGTGGTTCTCACATTTTACATTATCTGTGCCAACCATAAGGTCTAGAAAGTGAACTGAAGACCTTTGTTGAACTAAAAGTAAAAGGAAGAGAGATTGAATATTTTGTGAAGATTCTGACACAATACATGTCCGGGGGGTGTGAGTGGATGAGCAGGTTTCACACAAAGATCTATGTGTATGTGTGTAGGGAGAAGGGTGGATTAAAACCAGGCTACATTACACAGCAAGGTTCTTCTTTAGTATATAAAATAGTGAAAACAGATTTGTCTTTTATGTTCCCATTTAAGCAATAAATATCAAGCGAAGAACTTGTGTATTACATTGCAAAAGTAATCCTAATACATTGTAATCATAAAATAATATATTAAATACCACCTGGAATAAATATTGTGGTTAAGACTCAAATATTAGTTTAGATCTTGCCTCTACCATCTACTTTCTGTAGGACACTAGATTTATCCCTTTGTTCTTCTGATCTAGTGTTTTTATAATAGAAGTAAAAATAACATCTATTTCTTGGAGTAGTAATACAGTCTGACTTTATCACTGTTCTGCTTAAATATGTCTAAGATTTACATGTTGAACCTTAGCAAAATGACAAGCGGTTGACCATTCCACTCCTTCTAAAAACCCCTTAGGCATGGTAACATCCACTAAGAAAAACAGTGCATATGCACTGGAGCAACAAAATGATTGTGACTGAGAACAGAAGTTCAGGCATAGCTGACTGCATGTGTTAAGGCTGCCAGCCGTGCATCTTTTTGATACAGCCAGGGAGGATCATCATCTAGTCTAAAGAGTTAAACTCAGGCCATTAGCTGGTGACAGTTCATCCACCATGCTTACCAATCTGCCTACTTATGTTATCCTCTCTTTCCGTGTTTGCAAATAATACGCAATCCTTTTAGCACACATTATTTTTAGCTGAATAGAGGTTGCCTGGAGTTAAAGGGTTGTGGATGTCAACAGACTTGAGACAGGATGTGACCCTTTCAAAAAATAATGAATGAAGTCTATTTTTTCATTAAGGAGAAAATGTTATTGTTTATTAAGAAGATTCTTTTTTTTTTCCGATATGTGGTTCTCACATTTTACATTATCTGTGCCAACCATAAGGTCTAGAAAGTGAACTGAAGACCTTTGTTGAACTAAAAGTAAAAGGAAGAGAGATTGAATATTTTGTGAAGATTCTGACACAATACATGTCCGGGGGGTGTGAGTGGATGAGCAGGTTTCACACAAAGATCTATGTGTATGTGTGTAGGGAGAAGGGTGGATTAAAACCAGGCTACATTACACAGCAAGGTTCTTCTTTAGTATATAAAATAGTGAAAACAGATTTGTCTTTTATGTTCCCATTTAAGCAATAAATATCAAGCGAAGAACTTGTGTATTACATTGCAAAAGTAATCCTAATACATTGTAATCATAAAAATAATATATTAAATACCACCTGGAATAAATATTGTGGTTAAGACTCAAATATTAGTTTAGATCTTGCCTCTACCATCTACTTTCTGTAGGACACTAGATTTATCCCTTTGTTCTTCTGATCTAGTGTTTTTATAATAGAAGTAAAAATAACATCTATTTCTTGGAGTAGTAATAGGATTAAAGGCAATGATGCATATAAGCACTGTGTAATCCCAGCACATCATAAGTTCTCAATATATTAGACTAATTTTTGTGTGTGAAATTAGTCCAGTTAATTATTTTTGATCGGCATCTTGCTGGCATGAGATGCCAACTTCTTGGAAGCTGAATAATCCCAGAGACACTTTTCAGATAACTTGAACATTGAGAAGAGCATCCATATTAGAGATTTTCTAGGAAACCATTCTTACATTCTTTTTTTTTTTTTAATTTGAAGATTTCCTAGGATTACATGACCTTAGAATCAGGGTTGACTTATCCATTAGTGCCTAAGACTCACAGAGGACCATAAAAATAATTTAAAAATCAGAAAAAACATAAACTTTTAGATATACAATGTTTCAGTGCATTATATCAATAGTCACTTTATACCAACACAGTCATAAAACAACATTTAAAATATACTTTTATGAATGAAAGGGTCCAAGAAGACAAAGCTGTCAAGGTCTATAAAAATCATAAGGCAGTCCTATTTAAAATGTAGTGCAGGTAATAGTATTTTCCCTGGGTGATATAAGTGAGCTGCAAAAGAAAACAGCAGTTTGCTTTGTGGCGCAAGTGGCAAAGAATTTGCCTATGAATGCAGGAGATGCAAAAGGCATGGGTTTGATCTCTGGGCTGGGAAGATCTCTTGGAGAAGAAACGGCAACCCACTCCAGTATTTCTTGTCTGGAAAATTTCATGGACAGAGGAACCTGGAGGGCTACAGTTATCAGATCACAAAGAGTCAGACAGAACTGAGCACATGGTTGCAACTTTGTTGTTTTTCTGCGTGACTGTTGGGGATGGGGATCCAGAGGTTGGTGGTCAGATGGAGTGGTGGATTTAATCATTTCAGAGTGCACCAGGCATATTTTTCTAGGACTAACATTGACATATATCATCACAGGAACATCAGCATATGGAAAGACACAGTAGAAAAAAATGTGAATAAGGCCAGGGTGAGTAATTCATTTGATAGGGAAAGGGTAATAGAGAGAGCAGTGATTTTTACTATTCTTCAGATAGGAGGTATAGCGCCACATTTAAAATCAAACAAATAATTTTTAAAACCCACTGGAGAGCTAAAATAATGTCATTGAGATACAGGCTGCTACAAATATTACAAAAGATTCCCCCCCCCCCCTTTTTTGGCCACTTCTATTGGTCTTTCATTTATTTATTTTCATCCATCTTTGTTCTTTGGCCTGTGTGGGCCTCCCATTGCAGTGGCCTCTCTCGTTGCAGAGCACTGGCTCTGGGCACATGCGCTCCAGAGCTCCAGTTTGGTAATTGGACACATCGGTCCAGCTGTTCTGCGGCACGTGGGATCTTTCCAGGCCAGGGATCAAAGTGGCGCCCCTTGCACTGCAAGGTGGTGTCCTTACCTACTGGACTACCAGGGAAGCCCCCTACAAGAGTCCCTTTGCTCAAGAGGAACTAAGTTATATTTAAAACATGCTGACATGCAAGTCAAAAGAATCTGAACTTGTTGCTAAGGCAAGCCATGTGCTTAAGCCTTCAGTGTAGTTATTTTTATTTTATTTTATTTTTAAAAATTTTTACAGAGTTTTGATGTTCACAGACATGGATGTTCCCAGATCAGTCACATGCATACAGCCCCTTCAGGCTGTAGGAGCTCAGTATATGATGTCCCGTAAGATAATTTTGGACATATCAGGTTGTGTTACATTTACTAACAGTAAGGAGGAGTCTTTTCTTCTTTTTTGTTGCTTGGATTTTTAGTATTGTACAAGATTGTGTTTACAAATTGCTTTCATTACTGGCTTGGAGTTATTCAACATGTTGCAAAGTACTAGGAAGTTCCAAAATTTAAAAGGTAAAACAGTTTCTCAACAGACAAGCATTTAGAAATCACTGGTTTCTACTATATGCCAAAATACGATGTTAATTATAATCTATGACATGAATTTTCTAAGACGTCTTGTGAATATTATTTTGAATATACTGTATAAGACTCGGTGAATCTTACTGTATTTTACTCATAGCCTGCAATAAAAATATAGATACCCACAGTGTTCATGACAGTGCACTCAGCATTGGAACTCTGCCAACCAAACCATAGTCGAAGGAACTCCAAATGACTTGAGAAAATCATTTCACCTCTCTTAACCTCAGTTTCCTTATCTGTGTGCTAGAGGTTATAATTCCTAGTTTATTCATTTGTTGTGAGGCTCAAGTCAGACAATGCCTATAAAAGTGATTTGGAAAATGGCAAGAACTTGGAAAATATATAGGACATTGTTACTGCTGTCCTTTGAGCTCAGTTTTGATACCATGGAAATAACTGTGACTTTTTTTTTTTTTAATTTTGGCCTCTTTTATTGCTTTTTCATTCATTTACTTTCATCCATCTTTATTCTTTGGCCTGTGTGGGCCATTGCAGTGGGCTCTCTCATTGCAGAGCACCAGCTCTGGGTGCACGCGCTCCAGAGCGCTGGCTTGCAATTGTACACACCACTCCAGCAGCTCCATGGCATGTGTGATCAATCCTCCTGAGCAAGGGATCGAACCAGTGCCCCTTGCACTGCAAGGCGGACTCTTTACCCACTGGACCACCAGGGAAGCCAACTGTGAGATTTTCATAAGAGTAGTCCGGGTCTTGGGGCTAATTTGTGGACTTAAATTATCTGTATGTATAATTTAAGATTTAGTTCAACAACAATGTCTTGGGCATGATGTTTCTCTTAGGACTAATAAAAGTAAACACCTCTAACAAGCAACAAACTCAAGTTGCCCTTTGTTGCCCGGTAAGCCATTCTGCAAAGTGATTTGTTTTTCTCTTTGCAAATGTGTTCACAGTCTCCACTGAAAATTGGCATGAAAATAATAAACACGCAATGACAACAAATTGGTTCAGACTCTTTGACTTCAGTTGTTAATTGAAGCTTAACCAATTTGAATGCTTTTCTCTGAAGCCATGATTATAGGATCTTTACACCTAAAGTACATCCCCCAAATTAATAACCAGATGTCTAATTTTATAGAAATAGGAGCTAAATTATTCATGCAGATGAACTTTACAGACTTTGTGACTGACAAGGAGAAAACTATGTAAACTATGTAGATGAGTTTGGAAACCTTTTTTGGAGGCCTGGTTTTAGTGTCCTATTTTTATTTTTAAACTATCTTTCAACTAACTTTTGTTGAGTACCAACTCTGTGCCCAGTGCTACTGTGTATATCAGCTCATGTAATCTTCACAAAGATTCCATTTTAGAAACGAAGAAACAGAACTTCATTGAAGTTAAAAATCTAAGATCACAAAGCTTTTAGCAACAACACTTCTAACTTACTGACTCTAAGACCACATTCTTCTAAAACCAACAATTTATCACCCAGATCTACACTCTAGATAGAGTGTGCCCTCATACTGTCTGTTCTTCTAATCAAAACTTGATCTCAGGAAAGAATCTGACAAATTGGTTTGCAATAAGGCAGTAAGACATAAAAGACCCGTAAGCCATAAATTACGGGAAACATTGGCTCAGAGGGTCAAGAATCTGCCTGCAGTGTGGGAGATCCAGGTTCAATCTCTGGGTTGGGAACACTCCTAGAGACGGGAATGGCAACCCACTCTAGTATTCTTGCCTGGAGAATTCCATAGACAGAGAAGACTGGTGAGCTACAGTCCCTGGGGGTGCAAAGAATTGGACACGACTGAGTGATTAACACACATGAGGCTTAAATTCATATCTAACGCAAAGAGATGTATATTTTACCAGTGGAAAAGACTAATTATAATATTATCTCACATAATTAAAATACTTCCTCAAATTTTAGATATCATGATGCAAGTGATATAAACTAATTAATACTCTGAAATTAAATAAACTAATCAATAGTCTGAAATAATGTTGTATAAGTGGAATCCAGATAATGGGGACAGCAGGACTGATTGATGCTTTAATCTTTTCATGAAAAGCTTGTGTTCAGATTTGTAACTGCTTCTGATGGCCTTTGCTCATGTAAAGTCACCTGGAATGAGACTTCTGTTCAAATTGGCACTGGCAGTTTATGTTGTTCAAATTAGCATTAACAGTTCATGTAAAATATTCCCCCTGCTCTTCCTCCAAAGACCACAAAGACAGATGATATATCACATATATTTTTTAAAAAACAGAGCTACAATCAAAAGTAAGATACACATTTCTGAAGACCAGACACAAAATGAAAACACAAAACAGTATGTGTAGTTTAATCTACTGGCCTAATGAGTTCCAGGACAAGAAACAAGCAGAAGTGACCATGGATTCATTTCCTGAGGGTCAAGCTGGATGGGAGAACAGGATTGAGTTCAGTGAGCAAAACAGAGAGATAGGTTAGGACAGGGGCAGTCAAAGGCAAACACCAAGTTTTTGCCTTGAAGGTTAGAAGGAAGCACAAATAGTTGCTTCACCAAAACTGGGCCAAGCTCCAACTAGCTTAGAGTTGTATCCATAATATCCTTGCATTATGAGAGCTCTGGTTGCCAATAAGAAAGCAAGGCAGGTAGAGACAACTGTAAAATGGTCACACATGGAAAGGTGAAAGAGAAGAGCTTAAACAAATCCAAAGAAAGAATGAAAGCAGGAAAAGCATATTGAAGCATATTGAAGGAAACACAATAAAATTTGAAAAGAGGTATTAGAAACATTGGCTCAGAGGGTCAAACTCCTGGGGAGACGGAATGGGGCAACCCACTCTAGTATTCTTGCCTGGAGAATTCCATAGACAGAGAAGACTGGTGAGCTACAGTCCCTGGGGGTGCAAAGAATTGGACACGACTGAGTGATTAACACACATGAGGCTTAAATTCATATCTAACGCAAAGAGATGTATATTTTACCAGTGGAAAAGACTAATTATAATATTATCTCACATAATTAAAATACTTCCTCAAATTTTAGATATCATGATGCAAGTGATATAAACTAATTAATACTCTGAAATTAAATAAACTAATCAATAGTCTGAAATAATGTTGTATAAGTGGAATCCAGATAATGGGGACAGCAGGACTGATTGATGCTTTAATCTTTTCATGAAAAGCTTGTGTTCAGATTTGTAACTGCTTCTGATGGCCTTTGCTCATGTAAAGTCACCTGGAATGAGACTTCTGTTCAAATTGGCACTGGCAGTTTATGTTGTTCAAATTAGCATTAACAGTTCATGTAAAATATTCCCCCTGCTCTTCCTCCAAAGACCACAAAGACAGATGATATATCACATATATTTTTTAAAAAACAGAGCTACAATCAAAAGTAAGATACACATTTCTGAAGACCAGACACAAAATGAAAACACAAAACAGTATGTGTAGTTTAATCTACTGGCCTAATGAGTTCCAGGACAAGAAACAAGCAGAAGTGACCATGGATTCATTTCCTGAGGGTCAAGCTGGATGGGAGAACAGGATTGAGTTCAGTGAGCAAAACAGAGAGATAGGTTAGGACAGGGGCAGTCAAAGGCAAACACCAAGTTTTTGCCTTGAAGGTTAGAAGGAAGCACAAATAGTTGCTTCACCAAAACTGGGCCAAGCTCCAACTAGCTTAGAGTTGTATCCATAATATCCTTGCATTATGAGAGCTCTGGTTGCCAATAAGAAAGCAAGGCAGGTAGAGACAACTGTAAAATGGTCACACATGGAAAGGTGAAAGAGAAGAGCTTAAACAAATCCAAAGAAAGAATGAAAGCAGGAAAAGCATATTGAAGGAAACACAATAAAATTTCAAAGCATACAAAGAAAAGAAACTAATACAAAAGACAATTGTTAAACAATCTGGTAACCTAATTATGTTTGAGTAATTTGAAAAAGACTTAAGTATGAACATTTAAGACCTTGGAATGCATGAATGAAGGAAAGAACAAATAATTATAATACTGAGAAAGGATTAAGAATAAAAAGCATATGGCTATTAAAAAGTACTGGAGAAATCTTAGAAATGAAAAATGTAATCTTTAAAATTATATAACGATAACAAATTTTTAAAAAAGCCATGCATTTTAACACCCAGGCTACTTCTTATCTGGAGAAAATTACAAAAGTTTGAGGCTGGGCCCCAGACCCCATTGTCAGCCTTTCTAGAGGAGGCCTTCAAGATCTAATTACCAAGATTTGATGGAGGAGGCCAATAAGGATAAGAGGCTAATAAGGAAAGTGCAGCTCTTGGCTGTTCTGATTCCACCACCTCAAGGAGACCTTGGAGGACTGAGAAAGCTGTACAGACCACCAAGAAGCTGCCTGCGCCCAAACCAATGTGCATTAGTCAGCAAGGGGAGCACTGGAATGGGAAGTGTCTCGAGTGCCCTCCTGGGAGACACCCAGGGAGCAACCTGGACAGTCCCAGTTCTTTGTGAGTAAGCTGAATGAGAGAGCCCACACACCAACTGATGGGGTCTGAATGCCTGCCTGGCTATAGATGCCACTTGATCCATTCTTATTACTCCAGCAGAGCCTGTGTCACCCTTGATATGGCAGATAAAACCGAATTTCTTATAGACAGAGCCTGCTCTGCTCTGACTTGGCCAGTCAGCCCTGTCGGACAAACAACCAGGGGGTAGGTTGGGACAGGGGCAGTCAAAGGCAAACACCAAGTTTTTGCCTTGAAGGTTAGAAGGAAGCACAAATAGTTGCTTCACCAAAACTGGGCCAAGCTCCAACTAGCTTAGAGTTGTATCCATAATATCCTTGCATTATGAGAGCTCTGGTTGCCAATAAGAAAGCAAGGCAGGTAGAGACAACTGTAAAATGGTCACACATGGAAAGGTGAAAGAGAAGAGCTTAAACAAATCCAAAGAAAGAATGAAAGCAGGAAAAGCATATTGAAGGAAACACAATAAAATTTCAAAGCATACAAAGAAAAGAAACTAATACAAAAGACAATTGTTAAACAATCTGGTAACCTAATTATGTTTGAGTAATTTGAAAAAGACTTAAGTATGAACATTTAAGACCTTGGAATGCATGAATGAAGGAAAGAACAAATAATTATAATACTGAGAAAGGATTAAGAATAAAAAGCATATGGCTATTAAAAAGTACTGGAGAAATCTTAGAAATGAAAAATGTAATCTTTAAAATTATATAACGATAACAAATTTTTAAAAAAGCCATGCATTTTAACACCCAGGCTACTTCTTATCTGGAGAAAATTACAAAAGTTTGAGGCTGGGCCCCAGACCCCATTGTCAGCCTTTCTAGAGGAGGCCTTCAAGATCTAATTACCAAGATTTGATGGAGGAGGCCAATAAGGATAAGAGGCTAATAAGGAAAGTGCAGCTCTTGGCTGTTCTGATTCCACCACCTCAAGGAGACCTTGGAGGACTGAGAAAGCTGTACAGACCACCAAGAAGCTGCCTGCGCCCAAACCAATGTGCATTAGTCAGCAAGGGGAGCACTGGAATGGGAAGTGTCTCGAGTGCCCTCCTGGGAGACACCCAGGGAGCAACCTGGACAGTCCCAGTTCTTTGTGAGTAAGCTGAATGAGAGAGCCCACACACCAACTGATGGGGTCTGAATGCCTGCCTGGCTATAGATGCCACTTGATCCATTCTTATTACTCCAGCAGAGCCTGTGTCACCCTTGATATGGCAGATAAAACCGAATTTCTTATAGACACTGGAGCTGCCTGCTCTGCTCTGACTTGGCCAGTCAGCCCTGTCTCCATCTGTGGACTGTGCTGTGACAAGAACTGGTGACAGTCAAAGGGAGGATGATTTATATCTCTTGCTGACTTCCCAGGTGGCACAGTGGTGAAGAATCTGCTTCCAATGCAGGAGATACAGGAGACTCAAGTTCTATTCCTAAGTAACTAAGCCTGTGTGTCACAACTATTGAGCCTGTGCTCTACAGCTGGGGAAGTTCAACTACTGAGCCTACACGCCACAACTACTGAAGCCTGAGCACTTAAAGCCTGTATGCAACAAGAGAGGCCAATGCAATGAGAAGCCTGCACACCACAACTAGAGAGTAGCCATTGCTCGCCATAAATAGGGAAAAGCTCATGAAGCAAGGAAGACCTAGCATAGCCAAAAATAAATAAATAAAATTATAATAAAAACCTCTTCCAAATAATGAAAAAAGAAAGCAACCTAGTCATTCTGTAATGTCCATGTAATCTAAATGGAAAAATCAGATATTAAAGGACAAAACAAAATCATTCAGCAATCTTACTTATGAGTGTAGATAAAATTCTAGCAAATGAACTCCAACTATGCATTAAAATATAAATAAATCCTGATAAGATTAGGATCATTTCAGAACAATGCATCAGTATAGTAATCTATTAGCAAATCAATATCATATGATTATTTTAATACATGCAAAAAAAAGTTGATAAAATTTAACATTGTTTCAAGATTTTAAAAATCTTTTAAGATTTTATTTTATGGGAGGTAACTTCAAATAGCCTACTGATAACACCATAGTTATTTTTAAATATTTTGAAATTTCTTTTTAGTTATAGATAGCATGAGTAGATTTATAGGAAATTCAAGGAAGTTTACAAAAAATGCTTAAAATGAAATAAGATCTTTTATTAAGTGAATTGGTTAAAATATATTGATATTATAATCAATAATATTTCTACATACTAGTCACACCAATTAGAAAATATTCTTGCAATAACAAAAAAGTATGATTCAGAATAATAAATCTAGTGAAAGATATACAATATCTTCTAAAGAAAAAAATTAAAGAATAAGAAGTCAATAAATGGAAATGTGTACACTAATAGAAAAACAAGGTCTTAAATAATTTCTCCAACAAACTAATGTAATAATCACTGTAATTGGCTAAGTCTTGGATCTTGACAAAGATTGTATAAGTTGATTTTGAGTAACAGGAAACAGAAAGCTGTGATTCATCTTTTGTCAAGTTTTAAAATCACAATATTAAGTAACATTTAATTCAGACAAGAGTCAGCAAAAAGAGCCTAAAATGAGCATGTCCATTTGGTACACAATGCATGAGAGAGGTGATACAAAAAAAAGCACAAAAAGATGAGCTCTGTAGTAACTGGTGTGGGGTCAACTGACTTTGCATAATGTAAGAGCATAGTAAGATTCCCTATCACAAATTGTACGTATCAAAATAATTGGGTCAGATCTGAAGCCTAAAGGATAAAAAGTAAAATTTAAAAACTTTTAGAAGAATACATGTGAGGTAATCTTTCTTATTTAGAAAGGAAGAATTTCTTATATAAGAAAAGTAGTCATGAAGTAAATACAGATAAATTCAATATATAACACTTAAAGGTATAAGAATTTTTTCACTTATGTAACTAAGATGAGGTAACTATAATGTTTACTATAAAAGTGAATAAGGAAGACTAATCATTTTAGTAAACAAGTCAAAAATGTACAAGGAAAGCAATTCATAGACGAGCAAGTGAATAATTTATTTTAAAAAAGTTTGTGGGCTTCCCTGGTGGTCCAGTGGGTAAAGAGTCTGCCTTGCAAGTGCAAGGGGCACCAGTTCCATTTTTGACATGGGAAGATCCCATATGCTGCGGAGCAGCTGAGCTGGTGTATCCAATTACAAGCCAGTGCTTCGGAGCGCATGTGCCCAGAGCCGGTGCTCTGCGATGAGAGCAGCCACTACAATGGGAGGCCCACACAGGACATTAAGATGGATGAAAATAAGGAAATGAGGGACCAATAAAAGAGGCCAAAATTTAAAAAAAAAGAAAAAAAAAATCTAACTGCTAAAAAAAGTTTGAAATATTCTCAATCTCATTACTAGTCCAGAGAATAAAATTCAGACAGAAATGATGGATTCTTTTATACCAATAAAAATGGGAAGTTTTTAAAATTTTAAGTCTTTTCTTTTTTTTTGGCCACTTCTATGGTCTCTCGTTATTTATTTTCATCCATCTTTGGGCCTCTCATCGTAGTGGTCTCTCTCTGCAGAGCACGAGCTCTGGGCGCATGCGCTCCAGAGTTCCGGCTCAGTAGTTGGACACATCGGTCCAGCAGCTCCGCAGCACGTGGGCTGTTCCCAGACCAGGGATCGAACCCGGGCCCCTTGCAGTGCAAGGTGGTGTCCTTACCCACTAGACCACCAGGGAATCCCTTAAAATTTTGACCCAAGTTGAATTGAGAATGTGAGTAAATAAGAATTCTCATATCCTGGGAAAAGTATACATTCTAGAGACCACTTTATAGAGTAGAGATATAAAGATGAAGATGTATCTCTCTGTGCTTTAGCAATTCTCCTCATACATCCACATACCAGAGACCCTTCCACACATCTCATGAGGATTCAACTAAGGATGCTTGTTATAGGACTTCCTGGTGTCACAGTGGATAGAAATTTGCCTGCCAATGCAGGGCATATGGGCTCTATCCCTCATTGAGGAAGATGCCACATGCTGAGGAGCAACTACTGAGCCTGTGCTTTAGAGCCTGTGAGCTCTAGCTACTGAAGCCTGTGCACCAAGAAGAGAAGTGACAGCAGTGAGAAGCCCACATGCTGCAATGAAGAGAGCCCTGATCACTACAATTAGAGAAAGCTTGTGAAAAAGCAACTAAGATCTAGTGTAGTTGAAATTAAAAAAAAAAGAATGTTAATTATAAAGCAGTTTGCAATAGTAAAATGTCAGAAACTCATAAATCAATATCCAAAGGAGAATGGGTGATAAAATGTATATTCTTAGAGGTGACATACATTAACATGATTAGATTTCAAAACTGTAATATGAAATGAAAAAGAATATCAAGCCGTAAATAATAGCACACCATGCTATCACTTATGGAAATTTAAAATATGCAATGTTTTGATAGTGACAACATATGCATGATATAATAATGCAAAATTATCAACTGGTTGGATACAAGGTTTTGATGGTGTGGCCTCTGGATAGCTCAGGGATAAGTAGAGAAATTTAAAAGGGAAAAATTTTATGTTTTAAAATTTTAAAAAGGTCTTTTCTTTTTTGGCCACTTCTATGGTCTCTCGTTATTTATTTTCATCCATCTTTGGGCCTCTCATCGTAGTGGTCTCTCTCTGCAGAGCACGAGCTCTGGGCGCATGCGCTCCAGAGTTCCGGCTCAGTAGTTGGACACATCGGTCCAGCAGCTCCGCAGCACGTGGGCTGTTCCCAGACCAGGGATCGAACCCGGGCCCCTTGCAGTGCAAGGTGGTGTCCTTACCCACTAGACCACCAGGGAATCCCTTAAAATTTTGACCCAAGTTGAATTGAGAATGTGAGTAAATAAGAATTCTCATATCCTGGGAAAAGTATACATTCTAGAGACCACTTTATAGAGTAGAGATATAAAGATGAAGATGTATCTCTCTGTGCTTTAGCAATTCTCCTCATACATCCACATACCAGAGACCCTTCCACACATCTCATGAGGATTCAACTAAGGATGCTTGTTATAGGACTTCCCTGGTGTCACAGTGGATAGAAATTTGCCTGCCAATGCAGGGCATATGGGCTCTATCCCTCATTGAGGAAGATGCCACATGCTGAGGAGCAACTACTGAGCCTGTGCTTTAGAGCCTGTGAGCTCTAGCTACTGAAGCCTGTGCACCAAGAAGAGAAGTGACAGCAGTGAGAAGCCCACATGCTGCAATGAAGAGAGCCCTGATCACTACAATTAGAGAAAGCTTGTGAAAAAGCAACTAAGATCTAGTGTAGTTGAAATTAAAAAAAAAAGAATGTTAATTATAAAGCAGTTTGCAATAGTAAAATGTCAGAAACTCATAAATCAATATCCAAAGGAGAATGGGTGATAAAATGTATATTCTTAGAGGTGACATACATTAACATGATTAGATTTCAAAACTGTAATATGAAATGAAAAAGAATATCAAGCCGTAAATAATAGCACACCATGCTATCACTTATGGAAATTTAAAATATGCAATGTTTTGATAGTGACAACATATGCATGATATAATAATGCAAAATTATCAACTGGTTGGATACAAGGTTTTGATGGTGTGGCCTCTGGATAGCTCAGGGATAAGTAGAGTGATGAAGACCAACTATATCCATAATAAGTTCTTTTATGAAAACATGTCTGAAGCTAATATGACACAAAGTAAATACTTTTCATCCTATGTAGTGGGTATATGCATGTGTGTTTTTTCTTAACCTTTTTGGCTTTTAAAATTTTTTCAAGACCTGAAATAATAAAACAAACCTACTAGGATATTTGCAAGATAGTGAGCTTTGCAGTCAGCCTGTGTGTGTGTGTGTGTGTGTGTGTGTGTGTGTGTGTGTGTGTGTGTGTGTGTGTGTTTAGTCACTAAGTCATGTCTGACTCTTTGTGATCCCATGGACTGTGGCATGCCAGACTTTCCTGTCTTTCACTATCTCCCTAATAAAACAAACCTACTAGGATATTTGCAAGATAGTGAGCTTTGCAGTCAGCCAGTGTGTGTGTGTGTGTGTGTGTGTGTGTGTGTGTGTGTGTGTGTGTGTGTGTGTGTGTGTGTGTGTGTGTGTGTGTGTGTGTGTGTGTGTGTGTGTGTGTGTGTGTGTGTGTGTGTGTTTAGTCACTAAGTCATGTCTGACTCTTTGTGATCCCATGGACTGTGGCATGCCAGACTTTCCTGTCTTTCACTATCTCCCGAGTTGATGATGCTATATAACCATCTCATCCCCTGCTGCTCTCTTCTCCTTTTGCCTTGTATCTTTCCCATCATCAAGGTCTTTTCCAATGAGCTGGCTCTTCACATTAGGTGGTCAAAGTATTGGAGCATCAGCTTCAGTATCAGTCTTTCTAATGAATATTCAGGGTTGATTTCCTTTAGGATTGACCAGTGTGATCTCCTTGGAGGCCAAGGAACTCTCAAGTGTTTTCTCCAGTACAATTTAAAAACATCAATTCTTCAGCACTCCATACATCACTACTGGAAAAACCATAGCGTTAACTATATGGACCTTTGCTGGCAAAGTGATGCCTTTGCTTTTTAATATGCTATCTATGTTTACTATAGCTTTTCTTCCAAGGAGTAAATTTCTTTTAATTTCATGGCTGCAGTCACCGTTTGCAGTGATTTTGGAGCCCCCAAAAATCTGTCAGTCAGGACACTCTTTAACTATCTCATGCCTTCCTTGAGTGATGTCTTTTATTTATTAGAGAAAATGATTTTTTAAATGTCTTTGTTTTCAAGGTAAAGGAATTTTTCCTAATCTAGGCTTTTTGTCCTAACCTTTACTGCGCCTGACTTGATTATAATTTAACTCCTTCTCCTCTCTCTCTTTGGAGTCAATGGCTTGCACTTACATGCACTCTTTGTTGTCCCTATATTCATTCTTGGTTTTCTAGATTTATTAAAGCAGCTTTTAAATTTGGATGCTACCTTAGGTCCCACTTATCTATTTTTGTTTTTATTTTTATTACTCTAGGAGGTGAATTGAAAAAGACTTTGCCTTGATTTATGACAATGTTCTGCCAATGTTTTCCTCTCAGAGTTTTAAAGCTTTTGCATAACAAAGGAAACAACAGACAAAATAAAAAGACAAACCTCAGAGTGGAAGAAAATATTTGCAAATGAAGCAACTGAAAAGAGTATACAAAAAGCTCACGCAGCTCAATTTAAAAAAATGAGCAGAATATATAAATAGACACTTCTCCAAAGAAGTCATTCTCAGTCGTGGCTGACTCTCTGTGTCCTCATGGACTGTAGCCCTTCAGGCTCCTCTGTTCATGGGATTTCTCAGGCTAGAACACTGGATAGGGGTGCCATTTCTTTCTAAAAAGCACATGAAAATAGGCTCAATATCACTATTTTAAAAATGCAAATTGAAACTAAAGTATCATCTCATACTGGTCAGACTGGCCATTGTCAAAAAATCCTTAAATGGGGGCTTCCCTGGTGGTCCAGTGGGTAAGGACTCTGCCTTGCAGTGCAAGGGGTGCCAGTTTGATCCCTGGCCTGGGAAGATCCCACGTGCCGCGGAACAGCTGGACTGATGTGTCCAACTACTGAGCCGGAGCTCTGGAGCACATGTGCCCAGAGTCGGTGCTCTGTGACAACAAGAGGCCACCGCGATGGGAGGCCCACATGGGCCAAAGAACAAAGATGGATGACAAATAGATAAATGAAAGACCAATAGAAGCGGCCTGCCCTCCCCACTCCCTCCCCAACCTGCTCTCCCCGCAAATAAAATAATCTATAAGCAATAACTGCTGAAGAGAGTATGGAGAAGAGATAATCCTCTTATACTATTGATGGGAATGTAAATTGGTGCAGCTAGTATGTAGAATGCTATGGAAGTTCCATAAAAAACTAAAAATAGAGCCATTGTATCATCTAGTAATGTCTTTTATTTATTAGAGAAAATGATTTTTTAAATGTCTTTGTTTTCAAGGTAAAGGAATTTTTCCTAATCTAGGCTTTTTGTCCTAACCTTTACTGCGCCTGACTTGATTATAATTTAACTCCTTCTCCTCTCTCTCTTTGGAGTCAATGGCTTGCACTTACATGCACTCTTTGTTGTCCCTATATTCATTCTTGGTTTTCTAGATTTATTAAAGCAGCTTTTAAATTTGGATGCTACCTTAGGTCCCACTTATCTATTTTTGTTTTTATTTTTATTACTCTAGGAGGTGAATTGAAAAAGACTTTGCCTTGATTTATGACAATGTTCTGCCAATGTTTTCCTCTCAGAGTTTTAAAGCTTTTGCATAACAAAGGAAACAACAGACAAAATAAAAAGACAAACCTCAGAGTGGAAGAAAATATTTGCAAATGAAGCAACTGAAAAGAGTATACAAAAAGCTCACGCAGCTCAATTTAAAAAAATGAGCAGAATATATAAATAGACACTTCTCCAAAGAAGTCATTCTCAGTCGTGGCTGACTCTCTCTGTGTCCTCATGGACTGTAGCCCTTCAGGCTCCTCTGTTCATGGGATTTCTCAGGCTAGAACACTGGATAGGGGTGCCATTTCTTTCTAAAAAGCACATGAAAATAGGCTCAATATCACTATTTTAAAAATGCAAATTGAAACTAAAGTATCATCTCATACTGGTCAGACTGGCCATTGTCAAAAAATCCTTAAATGGGGGCTTCCCTGGTGGTCCAGTGGGTAAGGACTCTGCCTTGCAGTGCAAGGGGTGCCAGTTTGATCCCTGGCCTGGAAAGATCCCACGTGCCGCGGAACAGCTGGACTGATGTGTCCAACTACTGAGCCGGAGCTCTGGAGCACATGTGCCCAGAGTCGGTGCTCTGTGACAACAAGAGGCCACCGCGATGGGAGGCCCACATGGGCCAAAGAACAAAGATGGATGACAAATAGATAAATGAAAGACCAATAGAAGCGGCCTGCCCTCCCCACTCCCTCCCCAACCTGCTCTCCCCGCAAATAAAATAATCTATAAGCAATAACTGCTGAAGAGAGTATGGAGAAGAGATAATCCTCTTATACTATTGATGGGAATGTAAATTGGTGCAGCTAGTATGTAGAATGCTATGGAAGTTCCATAAAAAACTAAAAATAGAGCCATTGTATCATCTAGTAATCCTACTCCTGGGCATATATCCAGATAAAACTATACTTGGAAAAGATATATGCACCCGAATATTTATTTCCATAATATTTACATTAGTCAGGACATGGAAGCAACCTCAATGTCCATTAACAGAGGAAATGGATAAAGAGTATGTGGAATATACAATGGAATATCATTCAGCCATTAAGAAAGAACAAAATCATACCATTTGTAGCAATAGGGATGGACTTAAAAGACCGTCATACTGAGTAAAGTCAGTCAGTCAAATAAAGACAAATATCATATGATATCATTTATATGTGAAATGTAATAAAAGCCTACAAATAAATTTACATACAAAACAGAAATAGAGTTATAGATTATAAACAAATTTACAGTTACCAGGGGATAAGAGGAGGAGGGATAAATTCAAAGATTGGGATTGACATATATACAGTTCTATAAAGAAAACTACTAACTATTAAGAACCTACTATATAGCACAGGGAACTCTACTCAATACTTTGTAAGGGCCTACATGATAAAAGAATCTGAAAATTGTGTGTGTGTGTGTGTGTGTGTGTGTAACTGAAGGTTTCACTGGTGGCTCAGATGGTAAAGAATCCGCCAGCAATGCAGGAGACCCAGGTCCAGAAGATCCACTGGAGAAGGGAATGGCTATCCACTCCAGTAATCATGCCTGGAGGATTCCAAGCCAGACGAGCCTGGCAGGCTATAGTCCATAAAACAGCAAGGAGTCAGACATGACTGAGTGATTAATACTACCACAACTATGTATAGCTGAATCACTTTTTCTGTATACCTCAAAGTAATACAACATCATCAATCTACTATACTCCAATAATTTTTTTTTTAAATTTGGAAGACACATAGGAATATTTCCTTTCAGGCAGGCCTATGATCAGAAGTCTTGTATCGATGAGAGAAAATGGTACCAAATGGCAATTTGACTTCATGTTTGTTTGTTTATTTGTTTGTTTTTGAATTATCAGACAATAGGTATGTTGGTTGCCTAAACGGAACCTGAACATAGCACACAGAATGAAGAAGATAGCCACATATTCAGGTGTTATCTGATATGTCTGAAACATCTAGTAAAATCCTTACTCCTTGGGCATATATCCAGATAAAACTATACTTGGAAAAGATATATGCACCCGAATATTTATTTCCATAATATTTACATTAGTCAGGACATGGAAGCAACCTCAATGTCCATTAACAGAGGAAATGGATAAAGAGTATGTGGAATATACAATGGAATATCATTCAGCCATTAAGAAAGAACAAAATCATACCATTTGTAGCAATAGGGATGGACTTAAAAGACCGTCATACTGAGTAAAGTCAGTCAGTCAAATAAAGACAAATATCATATGATATCATTTATATGTGAAATGTAATAAAAGCCTACAAATAAATTTACATACAAAACAGAAATAGAGTTATAGATTATAAACAAATTTACAGTTACCAGGGGATAAGAGGAGGAGGGATAAATTCAAAGATTGGGATTGACATATATACAGTTCTATAAAGAAAACTACTAACTATTAAGAACCTACTATATAGCACAGGGAACTCTACTCAATACTTTGTAAGGGCCTACATGATAAAAGAATCTGAAAATTGTGTGTGTGTGTGTGTGTGTGTGTGTAACTGAAGGTTTCACTGGTGGCTCAGATGGTAAAGAATCCGCCAGCAATGCAGGAGACCCAGGTCCAGAAGATCCACTGGAGAAGGGAATGGCTATCCACTCCAGTAATCATGCCTGGAGGATTCCAAGCCAGACGAGCCTGGCAGGCTATAGTCCATAAAACAGCAAGGAGTCAGACATGACTGAGTGATTAATACTACCACAACTATGTATAGCTGAATCACTTTTTCTGTATACCTCAAAGTAATACAACATCATCAATCTACTATACTCCAATAATTTTTTTTTTAAATTTGGAAGACACATAGGAATATTTCCTTTCAGGCAGGCCTATGATCAGAAGTCTTGTATCGATGAGAGAAAATGGTACCAAATGGCAATTTGACTTCATGTTTGTTTGTTTATTTGTTTGTTTTTGAATTATCAGACAATAGGTATGTTGGTTGCCTAAACGGAACCTGAACATAGCACACAGAATGAAGAAAATAGCCACATATTCAGGAAGTGATATAAAAATAATTATGCTGAAAGTAATTTGCATTCAGTTCTGAAAAGAATCTTAAGGCACCTAGGAAGGGAAACAAGACTTTGTGGGCTAAAATAATTTTCTTCCAGGTCTGCAAAGAGTATTAATATCTTTACATGCTGCAAGCTCTTTATGATTTTTTTAGGATTGTAGTAACTCATATTCCTATGCATTTTGATCATCATAAATGGAAACAGTCAAGATTTATGTAATACTAACACCCTATACATTAGATGACTTTCTCTAAATAATGCATTTTTACTTTGTAAGCATTCTCCAAAAAGTCAAAAAGCAGCCAATGTTAGAATAGTTTCCAGGAATTAGATTTAATTCAAATATTTTGGTATGACATATTTTGATATATTTGGAGACATTCTAATGAATGCACAAGATTTTTGTCATTTTTGTCTGTTTATGGTAATGTAAGAAATGTCTAAAGCAATGGAGTTATTTTTAAAATGGTATTAGAGAAGAGCACATGTATCTTTCTTTTTATTTAGAAATTCTGCCTCTAGGATAATACTATTTGGGGATTTCCTTCTTTTCTTTTTATGTTTGAGTATTTACATTTTAAACAATTTATTTTTAATTGGAGCATAATTGCTTTACAATGTTGTGCTAGTTTCTGCCTTACGGCAACATGAATCAATGATAGGTATGTATACATGTGTTTATATACCCTCTCCTCTTGACCTTCTACCTTCCCACCCCATCCCACTCCAAGTTGTCACAGACCGCCTTCCTCACGGCCTACTTCAGACAGATGAAACTTAATACTTATGTATAGCTGAATCACTTTTTCTGTATACCTCAAAGTAATACAACATCATCAATCTACTATACTCCAATAATTTTTTTTTTAAATTTGGAAGACACATAGGAATATTTCCTTTCAGGCAGGCCTATGATCAGAAGTCTTGTATCGATGAGAGAAAATGGTACCAAATGGCAATTTGACTTCATGTTTGTTTGTTTATTTGTTTGTTTTTGAATTATCAGACAATAGGTATGTTGGTTGCCTAAACGGAACCTGAACATAGCACACAGAATGAAGAAAATAGCCACATATTCAGGAAGTGATATAAAAATAATTATGCTGAAAGTAATTTGCATTCAGTTCTGAAAAGAATCTTAAGGCACCTAGGAAGGGAAACAAGACTTTGTGGGCTAAAAATAATTTTCTTCCAGGTCTGCAAAGAGTATTAATATCTTTACATGCTGCAAGCTCTTTATGATTTTTTTAGGATTGTAGTAACTCATATTCCTATGCATTTTGATCATCATAAATGGAAACAGTCAAGATTTATGTAATACTAACACCCTATACATTAGATGACTTTCTCTAAATAATGCATTTTTACTTTGTAAGCATTCTCCAAAAAGTCAAAAAGCAGCCAATGTTAGAATAGTTTCCAGGAATTAGATTTAATTCAAATATTTTGGTATGACATATTTTGATATATTTGGAGACATTCTAATGAATGCACAAGATTTTTGTCATTTTTGTCTGTTTATGGTAATGTAAGAAATGTCTAAAGCAATGGAGTTATTTTTAAAATGGTATTAGAGAAGAGCACATGTATCTTTCTTTTTATTTAGAAATTCTGCCTCTAGGATAATACTATTTGGGGATTTCCTTCTTTTCTTTTTATGTTTGAGTATTTACATTTTAAACAATTTATTTTTAATTGGAGCATAATTGCTTTACAATGTTGTGCTAGTTTCTGCCTTACGGCAACATGAATCAATGATAGGTATGTATACATGTGTTTATATACCCTCTCCCTCTTGACCTTCTACCTTCCCACCCCCATCCCACTCCAAGTTGTCACAGAGCTCCAGGCTGAGTTTCTGTGTCAAACAACTTCACACTGGCTATCTATTTGACATATGGTAATATATATGTTTCAATGCGACTCTCTCCATTCCTCTCACCTTTTCTTTCCCCAGGGGTTTTCTGTATTAGTTCTACTGTGTGGTCCCCAAACAAAGACTAAAGCCTATAATTGCCATCTCTCAATCACACAGGGGCAATTAGTTTAAGCTACCAGTGACCATTGCCACACAATTCAAATGATCAGTGTGAAGAAGTGTAGTAGGACATTTACATAGTTCTTTGTTTTCCTAAATGATTGCCATTTTCTGCACGATAGCAACATATAAGCCAGTAGTAAATATTTTTAAACGGTGACACACATGTTGAGAAACATGAATATTTGGTGTATTCTTATCTACTCCTGGTCCTCCCAGAGTCTCCTCACTAGACTGCCCCTTTGTTGTCTCAGTAATGCCGTCTGAAGAGCATTGTGTTGGAGATAGAGTGGGCCTGGAAAGCCCTGTGCTTTCAGAGTCAGAACCCCTTTGCCTGCCCACATAGGCCAGGCTATGTGTACAGCTCAAGAGGGTTCTGCATGGGGCTGCAAGGCCCATCTAGTCCCTTACTCCCAAATCCTCCTTATGTGGTATGTGAATATGCTTCCCCAGGAAGCTCTGTACATCTCCCACTTTAACCCAGCCTTTATGCCCTTCCTGATCACTCAAAACTTTTTTTTTCATTCCCTAAAATTTGAGTCAGTCAACAGTTTACTCTTTATGTTCAGCCTCTTCTAAAGGTTTCATTCCCTTATTCATCTTAACACAAAAAAATGGTTCACCCCTGGAAATACTGCTTTCCCTTAGACTCTTTCTCCTGATGTCTGTTTTCTCTGCTATTTTTTCACTTTCCTCTTCATGTCTTTCAACACCAATCTTACCTCCTCATTTTTTCCTAAATACCACCAGCATCTTCAATGATTATGGAATCAAATAAACTCATTCCTCCTTACTATAGTCATCCTTCACCCTTGAAGATATAACTATCTGAATTTTTGAGTTTGAGTTGCCCTCACTGTAACATTATTACATACTTTTCCCTCTTTGGGCTTCCCCAATGGCTCAGTGGTAAAAGTCTGCTTGCAATGCAGGAGATGCAGTTTTGATTCCTGGGTCAGGAAGATTCCTAGAGGAGGACACAGCAACCCACTCCAGTATTCTTGCCTGGAAAATCCCATGGACAGAGGAGCCTAGAGGTGTGCAAACAGTCAGACATGGCCAAGTGACTGAGCATGCACTGCCTCCTTTGTTAGTGCATTTACTGAGCTCTCTCGTTTGGCTGGAGTCCAAGCTGAACCCCAGGGTGTTCATGCTTCACAGAGTTCATACACTTAGGTCTCTCTATACCCTACCACCTCCACTTCCAGACTAGGAAGATTGTTATTCTGTTTGATAACACAGCTTGGAACTGTGGGGTCAACATCTCCTGATAAGAACCCTAACCAACGGGGAAAGAGAGATGCAAAGGATTAGGGCACATAAAGATCCATTTATCCTTCCCTTTCATGAACTGTTCCAATGTACATTTTTCTCCATGCAAGCTTTCCAGAGAAGCCCCAGGTATTGAGTAAACACCTGCTGGATGAACTGCCTCATCTCTTTTTAAATGTACTTCCTAGCACTACTTCTCATTATGTCAGCTGCACCCTTCCTTGCCTCATTTCTCTCAATTTCTTCATCTTCACTGCTCTGCGCTTTCATCTACTCTTAAATTATAAGCATTTTAATCCTTTTCTCAGGCTTTGTTTTATAGAAGCCTCAGACAAGGACAGATATAGTTAATATCCACGACTACATATTTTGTGGAGGCAAGAGGAAATCAATGAGAAACTTTCAAGGTGAAATAAAGAAGATATAATATTCTATAACATTTTATTCTCTAATATTCAGTGGACCCTCCAGTTTTGATCACATGTTTAAGGAAAATGTCCAGAGTTTAATAAGCCATGCCTAACATCTTTTTTTTTTCCTGCTTCCTTTACCAGTGGCTGTTCTTTTGCACCTGAGATTATATTTTATTATTTGTTGTTTTCTCAATAAAAATGAAGTAATACTCTATGGAAATTATAACTATGATCAATAAAGTAAACATAAATATATTAAAAATGAATTAAGATACCTGAAATGGAAATTTCAGAAATAAAGATGTAATTTCTGAAATTAAAAAAAATTTCTCTGGATGGACATAACGGCCAAATGAATACACTGGATGAAAAAGTTAATAAAAAAAATGAAATAGAAATTATCCAAATAAAAACTGGAACAAAAATTGAAAAAAAGTGAATAGAGTCTCAAACACCTGTCTCAAAAGTCAGCTAACTATGGCCCATGGGCCAAACTGCATGGTTAGTGGGAGTGTGAACTGATACAGCCATTATGGAAGCCAGTGTGGAGATTCCTAAAAAACTAGGAATAGAGCCACCATATGACCTAGCAATCCCACTACTAGGCATATACACTGAAGAAATCAAAATTGAGAGACACAAGTACCATGTTGGTCATTGCAGCTCTATTTACAATAGTTAGAACATGGAAAACCTAGACACTTGGTCTCTTTTATACCCTACCACCTCCACTTCCAGACTAGGAAGATTGTTATTCTGTTTGATAACACAGCTTGGAACTGTGGGGTCAACATCTCCTGATAAGAACCCTAACCAAGCGGGAAGAGAGATGCAAAGGATTAGGGCACATAAAGATCCATTTATCCTTCCCTTTCATGAACTGTTCCAATGTACATTTTTCTCCATGCAAGCTTTCCAGAGAAGCCCCAGGTATTGAGTAAACACCTGCTGGATGAACTGCCTCATCTCTTTTTAAATGTACTTCCTAGCACTACTTCTCATTATGTCAGCTGCACCCTTCCTTGCCTCATTTCTCTCAATTTCTTCATCTTCACTGCTCTGCGCTTTCATCTACTCTTAAATTATAAGCATTTTAATCCTTTTCTCAGGCTTTGTTTTATAGAAGCCTCAGACAAGGACAGATATAGTTAATATCCACGACTACATATTTTGTGGAGGCAAGAGGAAATCAATGAGAAACTTTCAAGGTGAAATAAAGAAGATATAATATTCTATAACATTTTATTCTCTAATATTCAGTGGACCCTCCAGTTTTGATCACATGTTTAAGGAAAATGTCCAGAGTTTAATAAGCCATGCCTAACATCTTTTTTTTTTTTCCTGCTTCCTTTACCAGTGGCTGTTCTTTTGCACCTGAGATTATATTTTATTATTTGTTGTTTTCTCAATAAAAATGAAGTAATACTCTATGGAAATTATAACTATGATCAATAAAGTAAACATAAATATATTAAAAATGAATTAAGATACCTGAAATGGAAATTTCAGAAATAAAGATGTAATTTCTGAAATTAAAAAAAATTTCTCTGGATGGACATAACGGCCAAATGAATACACTGGATGAAAAAGTTAATAAAAAAAATGAAATAGAAATTATCCAAATAAAAACTGGAACAAAAATTGAAAAAAAGTGAATAGAGTCTCAAACACCTGTCTCAAAAGTCAGCTAACTATGGCCCATGGGCCAAACTGCATGGTTAGTGGGAGTGTGAACTGATACAGCCATTATGGAAGCCAGTGTGGAGATTCCTAAAAAACTAGGAATAGAGCCACCATATGACCTAGCAATCCCACTACTAGGCATATACACTGAAGAAATCAAAATTGAGAGACACAAGTACCATGTTGGTCATTGCAGCTCTATTTACAATAGTTAGAACATGGAAGCAACCTAGATGTCCGCTGGCAGATGAATGGATAAAGAAGCTGTGGTACATATATACAACGAACTATTACTCAGCCATAAAATGAAATGCATTTGAATCAGTTCTAATGAGATGGATGAATCTAAAACCTAAACTGAGTAAGATATGTCAGAGAGAGAAAGATAAATATTGTATATTGACACATGTGTATGGAATCTAGAAAGATGGTGCTGATAAATGAATATGCAGATTAGCAGTGGAGAGGCAGACATGGAGAACAGTTTTAGGGACTTTGGTGTGAGGGAGGAGAATATGCTGTGGGACTAGGAGATCTCAAACGGGGGCTCTGTGGTGACCTGGAGGGGTGTGATGGGGAGAGGGATAGGAGGAGATTCGTGTGAGGGACATACGTATACTTATGGCAGATTTGGGTCGATGTGTGGCAGTAAACAACAAAATCCTGTAAATAATAATAAATAAAATTTGTATGGAATAAGAAAAGTAAGAAAAAAAAAGAATAGTTTTTACATTTTAAAGTACTGTTAAAAAGAAAAAATACTCATGCTAATAGTAGCAATTATTCACAATAACCAAAATGTGGAAGAAGCCCAAGAATCTATCAATGAATGAATGGATAAATAAAATTCAACATATGCATAAAATAAATATTGTTCAGTCTTAAAAGGAAGGAAATTTTGATACATGATACAACATGGATGAAGCTTGAGGACATGATACTCAAAGAAAAGACAACACTGTATTATTTCATTTATATGATGTACCTAAAATAGTGAAATTTATGGAGATAGAAAGCAGAATGGCAGTTGCTAAGGGATAAGGAGAGGGCATGGATGGCTATTGTTTAATGGTTACTTAGTTCCAGTTTTTCAAGATAAAAAGATTTCTGGAGTTAAATGGTGGTGATGGTTGCACAGCAATGTAGATGTACTTCACACAACTGAACTGTACACATTAAGATAGTTAAGGTGGTAAATTTTATATGTATTTCACTACAATGAAATATTTTTAAAAAGAAATAAAAAATATATAACGGGGATCATATATGACCTGCAAAGTCTACATTGTTTGTTGTCTGGCACTTTACAGGAAAAGTTTGTTGACCTTTGATGGTCAAATGCATCAATCTGGTTCTAGAAGGAGAGAAAAAAAGAGACTGAGAGAGAAAAACATTTGAAGAAATAATGATTAAAATATTCAAATGTAACAAAAAATAAAAATTTGAAGCTATAGGATGCTAGAGGAAAACCAAACATGATAAAAACAAAGCACCTCAGCTAAAAAACATCTTACTTATAACAATACTTTAAAATGTAAAAACTATCCTTATTTTTTTCCCCCTTACTTTTCTTATTCCATACAAATTTTATTTATTATCAAACTTCTGAGAGCCAAAGAGAAAATCAAACAAGTTACAAGAGAAAAATTACATATTACATGTTGCTACTGTTCATTCACTAAGTCATGCTCAACTCTTTGCAACCCCATGGATTGTAGCACCAGCTCCCTAGGGTTCTCCAGGCAAGAATGCTGGAGTGGGTTGCCATTTCCTTCTTCAGACATAATATATAGGTACAACCAATAATTTTTTTTTAATCAGAAACTGTAGAGACAGTATCTTTAAAATGCTGAAAGAAAACTGTCAATGCAGAATTCTATATCCAAATTTCATTAAAAAATGAAGATGAAATAAAGGTATTTTAGATTTAAAAAATAAATCAGAAATAGTATGTCTGTATTGGAAGGATTAGTAAAGAAAGAGGAAGTTATTCAAGAAAAGTAAAATGATTTCAGATGGAAAAGTTGGAACTTCAGGAAAGGATGATGAATATCAGAAATGGTTAAATGCAAAAGTCTATTCTTATGTTTCTTTTTGTTATTTTCTTCTATTTCTTTATGAACTATATACCTGTTTGAGAACATGAAACTATGGAATTTATAATGTGTGTAGATATATTACATATGACAATTATAATGGACAGACGGAAAATAGCCCTACATGGTTGTTAGATTTTCATATCTGTAGCATTGGGTTGGCGAAAAAGCTCATTTTGATTTTTCTGTAAGGTCTTATGGAAAAATCTGAACAAACTTTTTGGGTAACTCACCGTTAAACATAAACTCAAAAAAGTTAATAAAGTGCATTTTAAGGCCTGGGCCAACCATAGACAATAACAACAACAATAAGCAGAGAAATATAACTAAAAGACAAACAAGAAAATTAACATGGGATTTAAAATATCATTCAAATATTTTTAGAAGTAAAAAAATATACAAAGGGAAGAAACCAAAGGAAACTATTAATTCTCATCCTTTTAAGGCTGCATCTCTATCCTCTTGCCCTACTGGTTGCCAAGGGATAGGGGATGGGGGAAAGTTAGTCTTTGAACAAATGTCCACTACAATGTCATGTCAGCATCTGAAATAAAACAAACTTAGCTTTCCACCAAAAAAGAGAGAGAGAGAGAGAAAGAGATTGCATCTCTGTTACTGTCACTGGGAAAGTTTCTCACTTTTTAGGATAAATGTGATTAGATTAAGGCACCTAGATAATCCAGGATGATCCTACGAACTCTAGGTCCTTAACCTTAATCATATTTGTGAAATTCCATATTTACAGATTCTGGGAATTAGAAACTAGACACCATTGGCAGCAATTATGCTGCCTACCATCTTGCCCTCTAGCCTTCAAATTTTTATGGCCACAATAAAAACATAACATGAGGCAAAATACACTCACCTCACCCTAAACCCATTATAGCATTAACTCAAAATCCAAATTATCACCTAAATCTTGTCATTGAAAAACCACCAAATCCTATAATCTAAATCATTTAAATTACATATGAGTGACTTCTGTGTATAATTCATCCAAGAATATAATCCCTCTCTTTCTTTGGATTTTTGACCTTAAAAGAAGCATTATCTGCTCCCAAAATATGGTAGTAATACAAGGCTAGGATAATAGCTCTAAGAATTCCACTATAAAAGAATATTGGAAGTGGGAATTAAAAAATGTCACTGATCCCAAGAAATACAGAAATTCAACTGAGCAAACTCCACTTGGTTTTAACACTTGGGCATGATCATCTTTGGCACTATGTTTCCAGCCTCTGGGTTGGAGGCTCTAATCCTGAGAGTCATCCTTCCCTTTCATCTACAAAGTGTTATTACCTGAATAGTTTCATCAGTCTGTTCAGGGTCAGGCAGTCTTATTTCATTTTGCACTTTTCCTTTCAGTTCAATTGGCCAATATTTCTGCTGGTATAAAATTCTCAGGAACCTTAAAGATCTCCTCTGTATGTCACAGGGATTCAACCCATTAGAAAAGAGGCTTGTCCATAGATTTCCCTACATAGCCTCATTCTTGTCTTTGGCTATTGCTGAGAGGGGTGATAAGACCCTTAAGCTTCCAAGTTGCTCTCTTTTTTTTAAGAAATGTGTGATTTACATCCTTAATGTCATCAAAGAACTTTTGATTTAATATTTGAACTTTTGATCTTTCTGAGTCATTAACCCATAGCTGTAGGTTATAAACTTGGCTTTTTCACTAGAGTATACTTTTCTGACAGTGAATCTTTTAATTTTGGCATTTTCTAAAACCTAGATATGCTGAGAAGTTCCAACATCACTAAGGAATAGTTCCATTTTATTTAACAGCTCTTCCCTCCATTTCTCTCTTTTGATATTTCACTCCAAGAAGCAAGAAAAGACCAAACTGTACATGTAACACAGAGCTTGGTAATAACAGCTAAATTCCAATATCATTTTTTATAAGTTCTACTTTTCACATTACTTTAGGACATGGTTACACTAAGTTTTTTGTCCAATATAATAAAGTTTTTTTTCAGTTTGAAATAATATGTTCTTCATTTCCTTCTGAGCATTCAGTGGAAGAACCTTTAAAATTCACATTTCTCTTAATAGCTAGGTTCTTTCTTTTCAGAGCATAGTGTTTAATGTATTGTGAATCTTAGCTAAATGCAAACATCATTTTTATTCTCAAAGCTATGTTAGTTTACAAATTTCAACTTATTACAATCTTTTCCTTCATACCTTTTCAGTGTGATACATACATTTTCAAAATGATACACACTGAAAATATCTGTGCTCAGATTTTTTAAAGACTTTTTAATTTTCCCCATCATGCCTCTTTTTAATTTATATTTATTTTTATCCATCTTTTAAAAAATTCTTTGGCATGTGTGGGCCTCCCATTGCAGTGACCTCTCTCATTGCAGAGCACTGTCTCTGGGTGCATGTGCTCCAGAGCACTGGCTCGTAATTGGACATACCTGTCAAGCTGCTCTGTGGCACGTGGGATCTTCTAGGGCCAGGGATCTAACTGGTGCTGTTGCACTGCAAGGCAGACTCTATAACCACTGGACCACCAGGGAAGCCCTGTGCTCAGTTTTTAGAAGCAAATTCCATGAAGCCAATAAGCACTGATAAAGACATAAGGTCACAAAGTGCTGTCTTCTGTTACTTTTACTTAGGCAAATATATTGAATTTAGACCTTTCTGTCATGTTCCTCAAAGTTCTCCAGCATCTGCTCAAGGTCTAGCTCTGAATCCAATCTATTTCCACATATTGGCATTCATTACAAAAGCATCCTACTTTCAGCTACAAAATCTATGTTGGTTTTCTAGGTAGTCATAACAAGTTACCTCAGTATTTATGACTTACAACACAAATATGGCATGGGAGACTTGTCCAAGATGGCAGAAGAGAAGGATTTAGAGTTCACTTCCTCCCACAAATACATAAAAAATACATGTATATGTGAAACAATTCTAAGAGAATACCAACTGAAATCTTGCAGAAAATCTCATACAACCAACACTATAAGAAAGATCTCCATGTACTCAGATAGGACAAGGGGAAACAAGAAGGAATAAGGACAGGACCTGCACCCTGAGAGAGAAAAGCTTCCCTCACCCTGGGAAACTTCTTGACTGACTGGGAAGTCTGCTGGGACAGACAGGGGGTTTCAGAGGCAGGAGAGAAGAGGATGGGAGCTGGTTTTGTCACCACCAGGTAGAGACTAACAGACAATCTTGGGCATGTTACCACAGTTTCCTCCAAGAAGCATGCCTGCGGTTATGTTCAGTGACAGGTGCTGAAACTCAGGCTTCAGCTGAGAGACCAGGGGAGAGGACTGGGTTAGGCTGTGTGGAGACAGCCTAGAGGGCCAGCATACCCTCAGAAAAGACATGGCAAGCATCATACCCAAAACAGCTCTTGCACCAAAAATATTAGACTCAAGCCACCCAGAGGTGCTCCCACACAAAAACAACCCTTCAAGACTAGAGTAGACAACGATTTATCCTAAATTCATGAGTCAGAGAAACATCAGAAAAATGAAAAAGCAAAGGAATTACTCCCAATTAAAAGAATAAGTTCCTCAAAAGAACATTGAAATAGGTCTAACAGACCTTGATTTTAAGAGGAAATAAAAACACTGAAGGAGTTAAGAAAAGCTATTAATAGTGGATCACTGTAACAAAGAACTAAAATCTTTAAAGAAGAGTCAATCAAAATTAGACAGATCAACTCCCAAGATAAAGAATCACAAAGTGCTGTCTTCTGTTACTTTTACTTAGGCAAATATATTGAATTTAGACCTTTCTGTCATGTTCCTCAAAGTTCTCCAGCATCTGCTCAAGGTCTAGCTCTGAATCCAATCTATTTCCACATATTGGCATTCATTACAAAAGCATCCTACTTTCAGCTACAAAATCTATGTTGGTTTTCTAGGTAGTCATAACAAGTTACCTCAGTATTTATGACTTACAACACAAATATGGCATGGGAGACTTGTCCAAGATGGCAGAAGAGAAGGATTTAGAGTTCACTTCCTCCCACAAATACATAAAAAATACATGTATATGTGAAACAATTCTAAGAGAATACCAACTGAAATCTTGCAGAAAATCTCATACAACCAACACTATAAGAAAGATCTCCATGTACTCAGATAGGACAAGGGGAAACAAGAAGGAATAAGGACAGGACCTGCACCCTGAGAGAGAAAAGCTTCCCTCACCCTGGGAAACTTCTTGACTGACTGGGAAGTCTGCTGGGACAGACAGGGGGTTTCAGAGGCAGGAGAGAAGAGGATGGGAGCTGGTTTTGTCACCACCAGGTAGAGACTAACAGACAATCTTGGGCATGTTACCACAGTTTCCTCCAAGAAGCATGCCTGCGGTTATGTTCAGTGACAGGTGCTGAAACTCAGGCTTCAGCTGAGAGACCAGGGGAGAGGACTGGGTTAGGCTGTGTGGAGACAGCCTAGAGGGCCAGCATACCCTCAGAAAAGACATGGCAAGCATCATACCCAAAACAGCTCTTGCACCAAAAATATTAGACTCAAGCCACCCAGAGGTGCTCCCACACAAAAACAACCCTTCAAGACTAGAGTAGACAACGATTTATCCTAAATTCATGAGTCAGAGAAACATCAGAAAAATGAAAAAGCAAAGGAATTACTCCCAATTAAAAGAATAAGTTCCTCAAAAGAACATTGAAATAGGTCTAACAGACCTTGATTTTAAGAGGAAATAAAAACACTGAAGGAGTTAAGAAAAGCTATTAATAGTGGATCACTGTAACAAAGAACTAAAATCTTTAAAGAAGAGTCAATCAAAATTAGACAGATCAACTCCCAAGATAAAAACTGAACTAACAGCAATAAACAGAAAGCTAAATAACACAGAACAAATAAGTAATCAGAAGATGGAAGAACAAAAATCACCCAATCAGAACAGCAAACAGAATGGTAAATGAAAAAAGAAAATGAAAGCAACACATGAGATCTATTGGATAATATAAAGTATGGCAATCTATGGATAACAGGAATCCCAGGAGAAGGGAAAAAAAGCGGACTGAAGACATATTTGAAGAAATTATGGCTGAAAAGTTCCCAGACCTAAAAAAGGAAATATAATAGCCAGATACAAGAAGCAAAGAGAGTCCCAAACAAAATGAACCCAGACAGAGTTACACTGAGACATATTATAATAAAAATGGCAAAACTTAAAGAGAGGACTCTAAAGGCAGCAGGAAAAACAGAGTTAGTTACAAGGGCCCCTTCTAAGGCTGTCAGCTGATTTATCTATAAAAAGCTTATAGGCTAGTAGGGAGTGGCAAGATATATTCAAAGTCCTTACAGGGATCCATCATCTTGGATACTCTACCCATAAAGATTATCATTTAGAAAAAATACAAAATCAACTGGAAAATGAGGTTTAAAATACATATTTATCAATAATTACTTTAAATGTCAGTTTGGCTAAATGCTATCAAAAGACATACAGTACAGAGTGCATCATAAGAATCTACAATTCACCCACTGTAGGGTGAAGGACACATTGATTGAAGTTAAGTGATAGACTGGGTTAGGCCGGGGGGTGTGGAGACAGCCTAGAGGGCCAGCATACCCTCAGAAAAGACATGGCAAGCATCATACCCAAAACAGCTCTTGCACCAAAAATATTAGACTCAAGCCACCCAGAGGTGCTCCCACACAAAAACAACCCTTCAAGACTAGAGTAGACAACGATTTATCCTAAATTCATGAGTCAGAGAAACATCAGAAAAATGAAAAAGCAAAGGAATTACTCCCAATTAAAAGAATAAGTTCCTCAAAAGAACATTGAAATAGGTCTAACAGACCTTGATTTTAAGAGGAAATAAAAACACTGAAGGAGTTAAGAAAAGCTATTAATAGTGGATCACTGTAACAAAGAACTAAAATCTTTAAAGAAGAGTCAATCAAAATTAGACAGATCAACTCCCAAGATAAAAACTGAACTAACAGCAATAAACAGAAAGCTAAATAACACAGAACAAATAAGTAATCAGAAGATGGAAGAACAAAAATCACCCAATCAGAACAGCAAACAGAATGGTAAATGAAAAAAGAAAATGAAAGCAACACATGAGATCTATTGGATAATATAAAGTATGGCAATCTATGGATAACAGGAATCCCAGGAGAAGGGAAAAAAAGCGGACTGAAGACATATTTGAAGAAATTATGGCTGAAAAGTTCCCAGACCTAAAAAAGGAAATATAATAGCCAGATACAAGAAGCAAAGAGAGTCCCAAACAAAATGAACCCAGACAGAGTTACACTGAGACATATTATAATAAAAATGGCAAAACTTAAAGAGAGGACTCTAAAGGCAGCAGGAAAAACAGAGTTAGTTACAAGGGCCCCTTCTAAGGCTGTCAGCTGATTTATCTATAAAAAGCTTATAGGCTAGTAGGGAGTGGCAAGATATATTCAAAGTCCTTACAGGGATCCATCATCTTGGATACTCTACCCATAAAGATTATCATTTAGAAAAAATACAAAATCAACTGGAAAATGAGGTTTAAAATACATATTTATCAATAATTACTTTAAATGTCAGTTTGGCTAAATGCTATCAAAAGACATACAGTACAGAGTGCATCATAAGAATCTACAATTCACCCACTGTAGGGTGAAGGACACATATAGATTGAAAGTTAAGTGATAGAAAAAGCTATTTCATGCCAATGGAAATAATAAGAAAGCAAGGGTAGCAAGATTCATATCAAACAAACTAGACTTCAAAACAAAGAATATAGATAAAAAGAAAGATACACACTATATAATGATAAAAGGATCAATACAAGGAGAGGATATTATACTTGTTAACATACATGGACCCAGCAGAGGAGTACATAAGTACATAAAACAAATACTAACGACATAAAGGGAGAAAGTGATGGTGATACAATAATAATAGGAACACCTCAATGGCATCAATGGACAGACAGAACGTGATAGAAAATTTAAGCAACAGAGACCCTAAATAACACAGTAAAGCAGTTAGACTTAGTTGATATCCATAAATGCTACATTAAAACAAAAAATACTACATGTTCTTTTCAACCACACATGGGATGTTCTCTAGGATATACTCCATTCAGTAACTCAAAGAAGCCTCAGACAAGCAAAATCAACAGGAAAACAAAAACTAACAGAATATATCACTATGAAATCTATCTTAGAAGAAGCCTTATTATGTGTTTAATAATTTTTAAATTATCTCAAAGATTTTTTCTGACCAAAATGGCATTAAATTAGAAATCAACCACAGAAAAAGAAATGAGAAGAAAGCAATTAAACAGAGATTAAATTATATGCTAGTTTAAAAAATGGATCAACAGGGCTTCCCTGGTGGTCCAGTGGGTAAATACACCACCTTGCAGTACAAGGGGCGCCTGTTCAATCCCTGGCCTGGGAAGATCTCACATGCCATGGAGCGGCTGGACCTGAGCCAGCACTCTGGAGCGCATGCACCCAGAGCTGGTGCTCTGCGACAACAGAGGCCACTGCAATGGGAGGCCCACACAGACCAAAGAACAAAGATGGATGAAAATAAATAAATAAAAGATTAACAGAAATGGCCAAAAAACCCCAAACTTAATTTTTTTAAAAAAAGGAACAACAGTGAAATCAAAGAGAAAATTTAAAAATACTTCAAGGCAAATGACAATGAAAACACAGCAATACACAATCTATAGTGCAGTAGCAGTCCTAACATCAAGAATCTACAATTCACCCACTGTAGGGTGAAGGACACATATAGATTGAAAGTTAAGTGATAGAAAAAGCTATTTCATGCCAATGGAAATAATAAGAAAGCAAGGGTAGCAAGATTCATATCAAACAAACTAGACTTCAAAACAAAGAATATAGATAAAAAGAAAGATACACACTATATAATGATAAAAGGATCAATACAAGGAGAGGATATTATACTTGTTAACATACATGGACCCAGCAGAGGAGTACATAAGTACATAAAACAAATACTAACGACATAAAGGGAGAAAGTGATGGTGATACAATAATAATAGGAACACCTCAATGGCATCAATGGACAGACAGAACGTGATAGAAAATTTAAGCAACAGAGACCCTAAATAACACAGTAAAGCAGTTAGACTTAGTTGATATCCATAAATGCTACATTAAAACAAAAAATACTACATGTTCTTTTCAACCACACATGGGATGTTCTCTAGGATATACTCCATTCAGTAACTCAAAGAAGCCTCAGACAAGCAAAATCAACAGGAAAACAAAAACTAACAGAATATATCACTATGAAATCTATCTTAGAAGAAGCCTTATTATGTGTTTAATAATTTTTAAATTATCTCAAAGATTTTTTCTGACCAAAATGGCATTAAATTAGAAATCAACCACAGAAAAAGAAATGAGAAGAAAGCAATTAAACAGAGATTAAATTATATGCTAGTTTAAAAAATGGATCAACAGGGCTTCCCTGGTGGTCCAGTGGGTAAATACACCACCTTGCAGTACAAGGGGCGCCTGTTCAATCCCTGGCCTGGGAAGATCTCACATGCCATGGAGCGGCTGGACCTGAGCCAGCACTCTGGAGCGCATGCACCCAGAGCTGGTGCTCTGCGACAACAGAGGCCACTGCAATGGGAGGCCCACACAGACCAAAGAACAAAGATGGATGAAAATAAATAAATAAAAGATTAACAGAAATGGCCAAAAAACCCCAAACTTAATTTTTTTAAAAAAAGGAACAACAGTGAAATCAAAGAGAAAATTTAAAAATACTTCAAGGCAAATGACAATGAAAACACAGCAATACACAATCTATAGGTTGCAGTGACAGCAGTCCTAAGAGGGAAGTTTAGAGTGAGACAGGCCTTCCTCAAAAAACAGACAAACAAAAATCTCAAATAAACAACCTAACAAACCACCTAAACCAATTAGGAAAAGAAGAAGAAACATAATCTAAAGTCAGTAGAAGGAAGGAAATTATAAAAATGAGAAGAACACATAAAATAGAAATTAAATTTTTTTTTAAATCAATAAAACCAAGAGCTGGTTCATTGAAAGGGTGAACAAAATTGACAAACCTCTGGCCAGGTTCACCATGAAGAAAAGAGAGGAAACAAGTAAACACAACAGGAAATAAGACAAATAACAACTGATACCCTCCTAGATGGTGCTAGTAGTAAAGAACCTGCCTGATAATGCAAGAGACATAAGAGATTTGACTTTGATCCCTGACTTGGGAAAATCCCCTGGAGGTGGGCATGGCAACCCACTCCAGTATTCTTGCCTGGAGAATCAATCCCATGGATGGATGAATCTGACAGGCTACAGTCTGTAGGGTCATACAGAGTCAGATATGATTGAAGCAACTTAGTATGTATGCACGAACCATAGAAGCATAAATAAAGGAATACTATTAACAACTATATGCCAACAAACTGGGCAACCTAGAAGAAACATGTTTCTAGAAATATATAGCCCAGCAAAACTAAATCAAGAAGAAACAGATACATTGAACAGACTAATCACTATTAGTAAAACAGAATATGAAATAATAATAATTTAAAAAAAGGAAAAAAAAGCAACTCCCTGCCAACTCTTCCAAAAGACTTAGAAGAATACTCAGAAAGTCATTCTATGATGTCACCATCATCCTAATACCAAAACCAAAGACACTATCAAAAAAAGAAATTTATAGGTCAGTATCTTTGATAAATATAGATGTAAAGTTCCTCAACAAAATATTAGTAAACTGAGACCAATAATACATAAAAAAGATCATACACCATGATCAAACTAGTGGATATAGGTGGAACATACCTTAACATAATAAAAGCTGTTTATGACAAACCCAAGGCTAATATTCTACTCAATACTGAAAAGCTGAAAACCTTCCTGCTAAAATCTGGAACAAGACAAAGATGCTGACTTTCCCCACTTCCCTTCAACGCAGTATTGGAAGTCATAGTGACAGCAATTAGACAATGAGAAGAAATTAAAGGTATCCAAAGTGGAAGGGAAGAGGTAAAACTATCATTATATGCAGATAACATGACATTCTATATAGAAAACCTCAAAGACTCCAACACAAAAAAACCTGTTAGAACTGATAAATGAATTCAGCAAGGTGGCAGGATACATGATTAACATACAGAAATCTGTTGCATCTGTTTCCACTGACAATGAAATTTCAGGATTCAAATGTTTAAAAAAAATCCTTTTAAAGTTGCATCAAAATAAAAGAACTAGCAGTACACCTGAGGAACTGAAAGGCTTACATGCTGATAACTATAAGACATTGATAAAGGCAACTGAAGATGATTCGAAGAAACTGAAAGATATCCCATGCTCTTGGATTGGAAGAAGTAATATACTTAAAATGGCCATACTATCCAAAGCAGTCTATGGATTTAATGTGATCCCTGTCAGCATTTTTCACAGAACTAGAACAAATAATCCTATAATGTATGTGGAAAAATAAAAGACCTGGAATTGCCACAGCAATCCTGAGGAAAAAGAACAAAGCAGCAGGCATAACCTTCCCAGACTTGAGATAACACTACAGAGTTACAGAAACTGAAATAATGTAGTATTTCAGACACATAGATCAGTGGAATAAAGGACCCAGTAATAAACCTACTACTCCTATGGCCAATTAATTGCTCAGAAACAAACAAACAAAAAGAGGTAAGAATATACAATGGATAAAAGACAATCTCTTTAATAAAGTGGTACTCAGAAAACTGAACAGCTACATGTGAAAGAATGACATTAGAATATTCTCTAACACCCTCAGTACTCAGTCATGTCTGACTCTCTGTGACTCTATGTACTATAGCCCACCAGGCTCCTCTGTCCAAGGGATTATTCCAGACGAGAATACTGGAGTGGGTTGCCATTTCCTCCTCCAGGGGTTCTTCCTGACCCAGGGATCCAACCTGTGTCTCCTGCATTGCAGGTAGATTATTTACTACTGAGTCATCGAGGAAGCCCACATGCAAACGATATACAAAAATAAACCATGAATGGCTTAAAGACCTAAATGTATAACTAGATATTATTAATATAAAATTCCTAGATGCAGAGCACTCTTTGGCATAAATCGTGGCAATGTTTTTTTGGACCTGTCTCCTAGGCTAGTGGAAATAAAAGCAAAAGTAAACAAGTAAGATTTAGCCAGAACTAATAGCTTTTTCAGAGCAAAGGAAACCACCACAAAATGAAAAGACAACTTATGGAATGGGAAAAATATTTCCAAATGTGATGACTGACAAGAGATTAATTTCCAATATATGTGAACAACTCATATAGCTAAATATCAAAAGAGCAAACAATCTATAATCAAAAAGTGAGTAGAAGACCTAAACAGACGCTTCTCCAAGTAAGACATATAACCAGTAGGCACATGAAAAGATAATCTACATCGATAATTACAAGGGAGATGTAAATATCTCTACCATGAGATGTCATCTCACACCAGTCAGAATGGCCATCATCAAAAAGTCTAAAATAAGAAACACTGGAGAGGATGTGGAGTAAAGGGGACTCTTACACCATTGGTGAGAATGTAGGTTGGTACAGCAACTGTGGAAAATAGTGTGGAGGTTCCTTACAAAAAATTGAGCTACTATATGATCCAGCAACCCCACTCACGGACATATATCTGGAAAAGCCTAAAACTCTAATTCAAAAAGATACATGCACTCCTATGTTCATAGCAGCAGTACTTACAAGAAACATTATATGGGACCAACCTAAATTTCCATCAACAGATGAATGAATAAAGAACATAAAGAAGATGGGATACATATATAGATATAGATATATACACACAAGAAAACATACACACACACACACACAATGGAATATCGCTTAGCCATAAAATAATGAAATGGCATTTTCAGCAACATAGATGGACTTAGAGGTTATCATACTAAATGAAGTAGGTCAGATAAACACAAATATTATATGATATCACTTATATGTGGAATCAGAAAAAAATGATACAAATGAACTTATCAAATAGAAACAGACTAAAAGACATACAAAATAAACTTATTGTTACCAGAGAGGAAAGGGGAAGCGGGTAAATTAGGAGTTTGGGATTAACATACTTTTGTTGCTGTTGTTGTTCAATCACTCAGCCATGTCTGACTCTTTGCGACCGTATGCACTGCAGCACGCAAAGGTTTCCCTGTCCTTTATTATCTCTCAGAGGTTACTCAAACTCATGTTCATTGAGTTGATGATACCATCAACCTTTTCATCATCTGTTGCCCCCTTCTCCTCCTGCCCTCAATCTTTCCCAGTACCAGGGTCTTTTCAAATAAGTTGGCTCTTTGCATCAGATGGCCAAAGTACTGGGGCTGCAACTTCAGCACCACTCCTTCCAATGAATATTCAGGGTTTATTTCCCTTAGGATTGACTGTTTGAGCTCCTTGCTGTCCAAGGAACTCTCAAGAGACTTCTACAGCATCACAGGTCAAAAGCATCAATTCTTTGGTACTCAGTCTTCTTTACTACATGTATAAGTATATACATACTACTATATACAAAATAATCAAAAAGGACCTACTGTATATCACAGGGAACTATATTCAATATCTTGTTAGAATGTATGATGAAAAAGAATCTGAAAAATAACATATGTATCTATTTATATATGTATATAAAAATGAATCACTTTTCTGTACACGTGAAACTAAAACATTGTAAAAATTGAGCTACTATATGATCCAGCAACCCCACTCACGGACATATATCTGGAAAAGCCTAAAACTCTAATTCAAAAAGATACATGCACTCCTATGTTCATAGCAGCAGTACTTACAAGAAACATTATATGGGACCAACCTAAATTTCCATCAACAGATGAATGAATAAAGAACATAAAGAAGATGGGATACATATATAGATATAGATATATACACACAAGAAAACATACACACACACACACACAATGGAATATCGCTTAGCCATAAAATAATGAAATGGCATTTTCAGCAACATAGATGGACTTAGAGGTTATCATACTAAATGAAGTAGGTCAGATAAACACAAATATTATATGATATCACTTATATGTGGAATCAGAAAAAAATGATACAAATGAACTTATCAAATAGAAACAGACTAAAAGACATACAAAATAAACTTATTGTTACCAGAGAGGAAAGGGGAAGCGGGTAAATTAGGAGTTTGGGATTAACATACTTTTGTTGCTGTTGTTGTTCAATCACTCAGCCATGTCTGACTCTTTGCGACCGTATGCACTGCAGCACGCAAGGTTTCCCTGTCCTTTATTATCTCTCAGAGGTTACTCAAACTCATGTTCATTGAGTTGATGATACCATCAACCTTTTCATCATCTGTTGCCCCCTTCTCCTCCTGCCCTCAATCTTTCCCAGTACCAGGGTCTTTTCAAATAAGTTGGCTCTTTGCATCAGATGGCCAAAGTACTGGGGCTGCAACTTCAGCACCACTCCTTCCAATGAATATTCAGGGTTTATTTCCCTTAGGATTGACTGTTTGAGCTCCTTGCTGTCCAAGGAACTCTCAAGAGACTTCTACAGCATCACAGGTCAAAAGCATCAATTCTTTGGTACTCAGTCTTCTTTACTACATGTATAAGTATATACATACTACTATATACAAAATAATCAAAAAGGACCTACTGTATATCACAGGGAACTATATTCAATATCTTGTTAGAATGTATGATGAAAAAGAATCTGAAAAATAACATATGTATCTATTTATATATGTATATAAAAATGAATCACTTTTCTGTACACGTGAAACTAAAACATTGTTAATCAAATAAGCTCCATTTAAAAACAAAGAAATATGGCATGGAGTTCAGTGAACTAAATCAAAGAGTTAACAGGCTACATCCCTTTCAGAAATCTCTAGAAGAAAATCTGCTTTCTTATCATTTGGACTTGTGGCAGAAATCAGTTCCTTCAGGTCTCTATAAGATTCAGGTCCCTATTTCCCTCCTGGCTGTAAACTGAGTAGCCAGAAGTAGATGCTACCAGTTTTTGGTTCCTTCATCTTCAAATCCAGCAATAGCAAATTAAGTCTTTCTCATGCTACATCTCTCTGAGCCTTCTTCCACTGTGGTTTTATCTCTCCCTGACCACATTTGAAAAAGATTTTCTGCTTTAAAAGATTTATGAGATTAGAATGGGTCTGCTCAAATAATCAAGGACAATCACTTAGTTTCTATGTCCTTAATCATAATAACATTTTCAAAGTCTTTTGCTGTGCAAAGTATCATAGAGTCTAAGGGACTGGGGAGTAAATAACCTTGAGTACTATTTTTCTCCATATGACATTAACTATTTCAATGATTACATTACTGTGATCATGAAAGACCAAAACACTTCAATGAAAAGACAAAGACTATTGAAGGAACATAAACAAAACCCAATTATATACTGACACCGAAAGACACACATTAACTCTGACAGCACAGACATTTCAAAAGTAAAGGAATAAGAAAGATATCCCACGTAAACATTAAGAATAAGATGGCTAGGTTGGTTATATTAATGTCAGATAAAATAGATTTATCTAAAAAACGATATTAACAGAGATAAAGAAAAATCCTTCATGAAGATGAAATGGTCAATTTATCATGAAGATATAATAACTATAAATAGAGCTTCAAATTACATGAAACAAAATCTAGATTATTATTAGACAGCCAATTACACAATCACCATTGGTGGTTTTAATACCCTTCTCTCAGGATTTGATAGAACTAGACAAAAAAAATAGTTAGTATAGATAAAGAAGACCTGAACAGTGCTATCAACTACCTTGATGTATTAATATTTAATGAATCACTATGCCAAAATGACTGTAAAATACACATTCTTTTCAAGTGCAATGATAATTTTACTGGGACAGATCACATTCTGTTCTCATAAAACAGACTTCATATATTTTTAAAACATTTGTGCACATTATTTCTACTATAACTTAATAAAGGAGGCAATGAGGAAAGTAGTCATTCATGGGTTGGTAAGGAGAATAGCTATCACTGTTTTCTTTTCAATTACAGTAGTATTTTTTATGATTCCTGAAGAAGCAATGCACTTGTGGCATCTTAGATCCCCAAATAGGGAATGAACCTGGGCCATCAGCAGTGAAACCCCAGAGTCCTAATCACTGGACTGCCAGGTAATTCCCAAAATTGGGTTATTTTGAACATAAAGATTTACTTCTCTACGTCAAATGTTTAAATCAATAAACTTTAATGTTTTCTAAATGCTTTTTAAAATTGTCTGAGAATTTTTGTCTTTTTAGCTGTAATTCCTGAAATAAAATTTTGACTTTCAAAAGGCTATCCCAGCTAGGATCTCCCTGGGCTTCTCAAGTGTCTCAGTGGTAAAAAATCTGCCTCCCATTGCAGAACAAGTGGGTTTCATCCCTGGGTTGGGAAGATAACCTACAGAAGAAAATAGCAACCTATCCAGTATTCTTGCATGGGAAATTCCATGGACAGAGGAGTTTAGTGGATTACAGTCAATGAGGTCATGAAAAAACTGGAAACAACTTAGTGACTAAACAACAACATATCCATATATTATTAGAAAGAGGGTCAAACACCATCCACACATACCAAATCAAGAGCTCTATATTGTCATTATTTTTGTGCTCAGTTGAAAATTTTACCTCTAATAACAAATTTTAAAAAGTAAATGTCTTTCAGTAATTAAACATCAAAATTGAGTATGCTAAAAGAAGATAATGTAGATGAGAACACTTTGTAAACTGTAGAGTTTCTCAAAATTTTTTTCATGAAGATATAATAACTATAAATAGAGCTTCAAATTACATGAAACAAAATCTAGATTATTATTAGACAGCCAATTACACAATCACCATTGGTGGTTTTAATACCCTTCTCTCAGGATTTGATAGAACTAGACAAAAAAAATAGTTAGTATAGATAAAGAAGACCTGAACAGTGCTATCAACTACCTTGATGTATTAATATTTAATGAATCACTATGCCAAAATGACTGTAAAATACACATTCTTTTCAAGTGCAATGATAATTTTACTGGGACAGATCACATTCTGTTCTCATAAAACAGACTTCATATATTTTTAAAACATTTGTGCACATTATTTCTACTATAACTTAATAAAGGAGGCAATGAGGAAAGTAGTCATTCATGGGTTGGTAAGGAGAATAGCTATCACTGTTTTCTTTTCAATTACAGTAGTATTTTTTATGATTCCTGAAGAAGCAATGCACTTGTGGCATCTTAGATCCCCAAATAGGGAATGAACCTGGGCCATCAGCAGTGAAACCCCAGAGTCCTAATCACTGGACTGCCAGGTAATTCCCAAAATTGGGTTATTTTGAACATAAAGATTTACTTCTCTACGTCAAATGTTTAAATCAATAAACTTTAATGTTTTCTAAATGCTTTTTAAAATTGTCTGAGAATTTTTGTCTTTTTAGCTGTAATTCCTGAAATAAAATTTTGACTTTCAAAAGGCTATCCCAGCTAGGATCTCCCTGGGCTTCTCAAGTGTCTCAGTGGTAAAAAATCTGCCTCCCATTGCAGAACAAGTGGGTTTCATCCCTGGGTTGGGAAGATAACCTACAGAAGAAAATAGCAACCTATCCAGTATTCTTGCATGGGAAATTCCATGGACAGAGGAGTTTAGTGGATTACAGTCAATGAGGTCATGAAAAAACTGGAAACAACTTAGTGACTAAACAACAACATATCCATATATTATTAGAAAGAGCGCTCAAACACCATCCACACATACCAAATCAAGAGCTCTATATTGTCATTATTTTTGTGCTCAGTTGAAAATTTTACCTCTAATAACAAATTTTAAAAAGTAAATGTCTTTCAGTAATTAAACATCAAAATTGAGTATGCTAAAAGAAGATAATGTAGATGAGAACACTTTGTAAACTGTAGAGTCCTAAAAATAAAATCAATATCTATTCTATGGGTATAATAAAAATATTCCATGTTTTATATTCATTTTATAAATTCAATTCTAATACTAGTTTCTCTAGGAATTTAACCTAATACAATGAAGACCCAATTATTTCCCTTAAAACATTGCATTTCTGAAGAAACATACATTTCGTAGTATCATTTACTTCTGAGAAAGTAGTAATATAATAATTTATGAAATACTGTTCTTCAGTGTTCAGATTGCCCTTTATCAAGAAAACCTTTTTAACCCAACCCACTGTGACTGGTTAATTTTATTAGTTAAACATAAAACTCGTTAATTTGGCTGGGTCATAGGGTGCAGGGTGTTTCTGTATGATTAACATTAAATGGGTGAGTGAAAGTCACTCAGTCATCCAATTCTTTATGACCCCATGGACAAGCCATGGAATTCTCCAGGCAGGAAGAGTGGAGTGGCTAGCCATTCCCTTCTTCAGGGGATCTTCCTGTAAGATCTCGGCACAGCAAGAGACAGGCAGATCGGCCAAATAATAAGCAAAACGTTGTTTTATTGGGATTCTGCTCCCAGGTGAGGTTCACAGGTCCATGAGTAGGGCCCAGAATTACGCCCAGAGGCGGGGCAAGGGCTTTTATCTGCTCAGGGTAAAACGTGAGTCAGGGAGGGTAAGGTCTTGCACCAGCAGAAGTGTTTAAAACGTAAGTCAGCTTTAGAGGCGGGGCCTAAGGGGATTCTTTACACTTCTTATCCAAAATTGCTTTTTGGGCCAGAAAACCCCAAGTGGGTTTCATCCCTGGGTTGGGAAGATAACCTACAGAAGAAAATAGCAACCTATCCAGTATTCTTGCATGGGAAATTCCATGGACAGAGGAGTTTAGTGGATTACAGTCAATGAGGTCATGAAAAAACTGGAAACAACTTAGTGACTAAACAACAACATATCCATATATTATTAGAAAGAGCGCTCAAACACCATCCACACATACCAAATCAAGAGCTCTATATTGTCATTATTTTTGTGCTCAGTTGAAAATTTTACCTCTAATAACAAATTTTAAAAAGTAAATGTCTTTCAGTAATTAAACATCAAAATTGAGTATGCTAAAAGAAGATAATGTAGATGAGAACACTTTGTAAACTGTAGAGTCCTAAAAATAAAATCAATATCTATTCTATGGGTATAATAAAAATATTCCATGTTTTATATTCATTTTATAAATTCAATTCTAATACTAGTTTCTCTAGGAATTTAACCTAATACAATGAAGACCCAATTATTTCCCTTAAAACATTGCATTTCTGAAGAAACATACATTTCGTAGTATCATTTACTTCTGAGAAAGTAGTAATATAATAATTTATGAAATACTGTTCTTCAGTGTTCAGATTGCCCTTTATCAAGAAAACCTTTTTAACCCAACCCACTGTGACTGGTTAATTTTATTAGTTAAACATAAAACTCGTTAATTTGGCTGGGTCATAGGGTGCAGGGTGTTTCTGTATGATTAACATTAAATGGGTGAGTGAAAGTCACTCAGTCATCCAATTCTTTATGACCCCATGGACAAGCCATGGAATTCTCCAGGCAGGAAGAGTGGAGTGGCTAGCCATTCCCTTCTTCAGGGGATCTTCCTGTAAGATCTCGGCACAGCAAGAGACAGGCAGATCGGCCAAATAATAAGCAAAACGTTGTTTTATTGGGATTCTGCTCCCAGGTGAGGTTCACAGGTCCATGAGTAGGGCCCAAGAAGTTACGCCCAGAGGCGGGGCAAGGGGCTTTTATCTGCTCAGGGTAAAAACGTGAGTCAGGGGAGGGGTAAGGTCTTGCACCCGCGCAGAAGTGTTTAAAAACGTAAGTCAGCTTTACTGGATCTGGGCGGGAAGATTCTGGATGCAGCTAGCACCAATGGTTAAGTCAGCGGGAGATTCTTTACAACCACTGTCTCCTGAAATGGCTAAGCCCCATGGCCCTTCCAGCAACCTAACACTTCCCAACTGAGGGTTCAAATCTAGGTCTCCCACATTGCAGATGGATTCTTTACCATCTGAGCCACCATGGAAGCCCAACAGTACTGGAGTGGGTAACCTATCCCTTCTACAGTGGATCTTCCTGACTCAGGAATCAAACCAGGGTCTCCTGCATTACAGGCAGATTCTTAGCAGGCAGAGTAAAGCAGACTGCCGTTCAGAATGTGGGTGGGCCTCATCCAAGCAGTTGAGACCTGAATAGAAGCAAAAAGCTAAGCAAGAGAGGATTTTAGTTCCTTTAGCCTGACTGACTGACCTAAAACACTGATCTACTCTCCTTGAATGGGAACTACCCTATTGGCTCTCCTGGGTTCCAGCTTGTGAATTGCTGATTTGGTACTCCATAATTATGTGTGTCATTTCCTCATAATTCTAATCTCAACCTCTTTTTCTCTATTTACTTATATGTATATTTACCTAGATCTCATTCCTTATCTATCTATTCATCTATCTATCTATCTATCTTCTCCTACTAGTTCTGTTTTTTCTGGAGAACCCTGATTAATACACCCACTATTTCTAGGGTAGATTCATATTTCAATATATGCCCTTAGGTCCTGCTCCATCTCTCTATACAGTATGTCACTCCATATTATAATTGCTTCTCAACTTCAAGTTCTAAGAAAGCAAAAATAATGTCTTTTCCTGACATCCTTTAGCCATAGTTCTTAGCAATGTGACTGACACTTAGTAGGCACTAGACAATAGTTACTGAATAAATGAAAGAATAGATAAAATTTCAATGAGAAATACCTAGATTGCTTTCATCATGTAAGTTATTTATTTTATCATAAGTTATTTATTTATAATCGACCCATTGATTATAAACCTAGTTAAACCTAGGTAGTTATTCCTGAATATGATTAAGTCATTAAATCCTTTAGTTTATATATGTAGCAATTTCTTATTTTCTAAATTTCAGTTTATATATTTCTATTCAGCTTATAAATTTTTTTCAAAATGACTTTTTGATATATATTATTCCTGAAAAATACTGAACATTCCAGTGGGTTTGGGCATTTCCATTCCTGGTTTTGAACAAAGGCAATCGAAGACCAAGAATGGAAAAGGACCATCATGTGGAAGCAAAATGCTCCTCCACCCATTCTACTCAGCTACTTGTTCAAAGTGAGACAACCATCTGCCAATAATAATTAAATGTTTAGAGGGCTATAGGATGATAATAACTATTGTGGCTGAAAATTCCTTATTTTAAAGTAATTCCATTTGGACCTGGAATTGCATTCACTGCTCTAGAAAAAACACTGAAACTTAAGTTAGACAGTGTTTTGGCATGTAGACATACTTCAAGATTTTGGATATGTGAATTAAGAACAGAATGGAATTTTTGAAAATAGGTCAATGATGGTTAAAATCATTCTCCTTTATTCTTTCTGTTAATTTTTTTTAAAGAAACACTTAAACCCAAATGTCTAGGCTTTGTACACATCAATAGAAAATACAAACAAGAAATAGAAAGAACACAGAAACTACTATTGATCCTTCTTTACACAAAAGGAGTTATTTTCTTTTGAACTGGTTTTAAAAAGTAGAATTTCCCCCTCCCTCTCTCCTTCAATACTTCAATAAAGAAATTAACAATTCATTGTGTATAAGCTGGAGCTTCAAAGAATTACTGAAAAAGAAGTTAAAAAAAAGCATTACACAAAGAGAGAAACAATTTTCAAGTCAGACTTATCTCTTCTCTCAGATTTAGGTACATGCATTTTTTACTGTGAGTTGAATGAATGAGGGTGAATACAAGCCTGTGTTGATACTACTTTGCACCCAACCACATTACTAGAATCCTTTTACATAAAAATTACCCAGTGTTTCATTCCTTTTGTTCTTTATATTGTTGTACCATGAATACCTAGTTTAATTTAACATGAAATGCCATTTTAGTAAGCCTCTGGAGAGCCATTCATTTAAATATCGATACATGTAAAAGCAAAAGGGGAGTACCTATTATACTAGTATACACTTTCATGTAAAAAATGACATTTCTGTCAAAAGCTTATATTTATGACTCTAAATTTTAAGCTAAACTTGTGAGACATAAGTTGTCCTTGTTTCCAAAGAACAGAACAGTGTTTCTGACTTATAGAAAGTATCATTGATCCATTATTTTAAAAAAGTTAGTTTTTACATATTTATTACAATGTAGTACAATTTTTTAAAAAGCATAATACTCAAAACTTGTACTTTTTTCTATTTTCCTTCACTTTCTATTTTACATTGGCAGTTTTACAGATAGCTTTCTTTAGTTATTACAATGTCATTTAACTCTGCTGTTACTTGTGGTGCTAGAGAAGACTCTTAAAGAGTCCCTTGGACTCCAAGGATATCAAATCAGTCATTCATAAAGGAAATCAACCCTGAATGTTCATTGGAAAGACTGATACTGACACTGAAGTTCCAGTACTTTGGCCACCAGATGCGAAGAGGCAACCCATTGGAAAAGACCCTGATGTTGGGAAAGATTGAGGCTAAGAGAAAAAAGGAAGCAACAGAGGATGAGATGGTTTGATGGTATCACTGACTCAATGCACATGAGTCTGAGCAAACTTCAGGATATAGTGAAGGACAGGGAAGCCTGATATGCTTGTACACATCAATAGAAAATACAAACAAGAAATAGAAAGAACACAGAAACTACTATTGATCCTTCTTTACACAAAAGGAGTTATTTTCTTTTGAACTGGTTTTAAAAAGTAGAATTTCCCCCTCCCTCTCTCCTTCAATACTTCAATAAAGAAATTAACAATTCATTGTGTATAAGCTGGAGCTTCAAAGAATTACTGAAAAAGAAGTTAAAAAAAAGCATTACACAAAGAGAGAAACAATTTTCAAGTCAGACTTATCTCTTCTCTCAGATTTAGGTACATGCATTTTTTACTGTGAGTTGAATGAATGAGGGTGAATACAAGCCTGTGTTGATACTACTTTGCACCCAACCACATTACTAGAATCCTTTTACATAAAAATTACCCAGTGTTTCATTCCTTTTGTTCTTTATATTGTTGTACCATGAATACCTAGTTTAATTTAACATGAAATGCCATTTTAGTAAGCCTCTGGAGAGCCATTCATTTAAATATCGATACATGTAAAAGCAAAAGGGGAGTACCTATTATACTAGTATACACTTTCATGTAAAAAATGACATTTCTGTCAAAAGCTTATATTTATGACTCTAAATTTTAAGCTAAACTTGTGAGACATAAGTTGTCCTTGTTTCCAAAGAACAGAACAGTGTTTCTGACTTATAGAAAGTATCATTGATCCATTATTTTAAAAAGTTAGTTTTACATATTTATTACAATGTAGTACAATTTTTAAAAGCATAATACTCAAAACTTGTACTTTTTTCTATTTTCCTTCACTTTCTATTTTACATTGGCAGTTTTACAGATAGCTTTCTTTAGTTATTACAATGTCATTTAACTCTGCTGTTACTTGTGGTGCTAGAGAAGACTCTTAAAGAGTCCCTTGGACTCCAAGGATATCAAATCAGTCATTCATAAAGGAAATCAACCCTGAATGTTCATTGGAAAGACTGATACTGACACTGAAGTTCCAGTACTTTGGCCACCAGATGCGAAGAGGCAACCCATTGGAAAAGACCCTGATGTTGGGAAAGATTGAGGCTAAGAGAAAAAAGGAAGCAACAGAGGATGAGATGGTTTGATGGTATCACTGACTCAATGCACATGAGTCTGAGCAAACTTCAGGATATAGTGAAGGACAGGGAAGCCTGATATGCTGCAATCCATGGAGTCACAAAGAGCAGGACACAACTTATGACGGAACAACAAGAACAACTTTTCTTAATATCGCATTGCAAGTATGTGCATTCCAACTATTTATGTATTCCTGCTATAAATCACACTAATAAACCCAATTGTATATTAGTGTGATTCTTTATATTAAGATGTGTGATTCTTTAATTGTATATTAGTGTGAGTCTTTATATTAAGATGAATACTTAGAAAAAGAATGCCCTTTTAATGTCATTCTTTCCTGAATATAAGACATTGAATTAGTAACCGAATTTAGTCACTTGTTTTCAAAATGGACAAGACTCCAAGCCTCCTCTTATACAATTACAAACCAGGTTGATAACTCAGATTTGGGTTAGTTGACCTAACTATCAATTCTATCTCTGATACCTGTATAATCTTTGGGAAGTGACTTATCTTCTACCATTCTTATTTTTCATCTTAAAACGAGAATAGTGACTTCTCATTTCCAGTTCATCATGTAAGGAGTTTAGAAACTACCCCCATCCTAATAATAAGTAAAAAACTAATAAAAATGGAAAAATCAGCAACTCTTAAAATCACTAGAAATGTGATATCATTATAAACTGCCTCCATATTTGGAGAATCAGACAGGAAGATACAGAGAATCCTAGTTTTCCAGGGCAGAAACCCATAAGTGTTATGGGAACAAGCACCAGGGAGGAAAATCTGAACTATAACTGATGAATTACTGGAAGCTCACCATAGACAACTCTGAGCATTAACAACCCAAGAGAGACTTCCATTGTTGAAGAAGAATTTTGTGAGTTTTTCCGTCAGGAGCTCAACCAAGTCCATATGGTGAATATCAGAGAAAAAGCACCTTAAGCTTCTGGCAAGAAGAGAGGAAAAAAAGGGCCAATTTGAAATGTACTAGAACATTGTGTTCTTAACAGGGTCTACCTTCAGGAGAAATTGTTTTATCAGAGCCTAAGTTTCTGTAACTTTATAATCACCTGAGAGAAAGGAAATACTCAACTTTGTCTCCCTCTAGCCTTCCACTTAGGGGAAGGGAAACACACAGCTGCAGCCTCCTGTAGGCACTCTGTGTGACTAATGGAGAAAACCTGGGAGTTACTGGTGATATTTAAAATCCAGGAGTACAGGCTCACCAGAAGACTGAAAGTTAAACAAGAGAGTATAGAATGCTTCTGTCTCTCCCACACCTTACCCCTATGCTACTGAAGGCCTATTTAGTATAGTTCTTATTACCCAGTATATCACGTCTTCCTTTCAGCACTAAAGGATAAGGCATACTAAAAGGTAGAAAACAGTTCTGGAAGACTGAACAAACATTAGAACCAGAGTCACCAGGAATGTTGGTGTTATCAGACAAGGAGTTTTTGACAAGTATGATTAACATGTTAAGAGCTCTATTGTAAAAATATTGATAAACAACATACAAGAACAGATGAACAATGTAAACAGAGAGGTGGAAATTTTAAGAAAGAATTAAACAGAAATTCTAGAGATGAAATACAGTGTAATAAAAATAAAAAATGCCTTTGATAAGCTTATTAGTAGACAGGAAACCACCTAGGAAAGAACCTCTGCACTCAAGAATATGACAACAGAAAATTCCAAAAGTGCAAAACAAGGAGAAAAAATCCCACAAAACCTCCAACAAAACAGTATACTCAAGAATTGTGGGATAACCACAAAATTTGTAACGTGTAATGGGAACACCCAAAGGAGAAGCTAAAGAAAGAAAGGAAAGGAAGTACTCTCTGAACTATAACTGATGAATTACTGGAAGCTCACCATAGACAACTCTGAGCATTAACAACCCAAGAGAGACTTCCATTGTTGAAGAAGAATTTTGTGAGTTTTTCCGTCAGGAGCTCAACCAAGTCCATATGGTGAATATCAGAGAAAAAGCACCTTAAGCTTCTGGCAAGAAGAGAGGAAAAAAAGGGCCAATTTGAAATGTACTAGAACATTGTGTTCTTAACAGGGTCTACCTTCAGGAGAAATTGTTTTATCAGAGCCTAAGTTTCTGTAACTTTATAATCACCTGAGAGAAAGGAAATACTCAACTTTGTCTCCCTCTAGCCTTCCACTTAGGGGAAGGGAAACACACAGCTGCAGCCTCCTGTAGGCACTCTGTGTGACTAATGGAGAAAACCTGGGAGTTACTGGTGATATTTAAAATCCAGGAGTACAGGCTCACCAGAAGACTGAAAGTTAAACAAGAGAGTATAGAATGCTTCTGTCTCTCCCACACCTTACCCCTATGCTACTGAAGGCCTATTTAGTATAGTTCTTATTACCCAGTATATCACGTCTTCCTTTCAGCACTAAAGGATAAGGCATACTAAAAGGTAGAAAACAGTTCTGGAAGACTGAACAAACATTAGAACCAGAGTCACCAGGAATGTTGGTGTTATCAGACAAGGAGTTTTTGACAAGTATGATTAACATGTTAAGAGCTCTATTGTAAAAATATTGATAAACAACATACAAGAACAGATGAACAATGTAAACAGAGAGGTGGAAATTTTAAGAAAGAATTAAACAGAAATTCTAGAGATGAAATACAGTGTAATAAAAATAAAAAATGCCTTTGATAAGCTTATTAGTAGACAGGAAACCACCTAGGAAAGAACCTCTGCACTCAAGAATATGACAACAGAAAATTCCAAAAGTGCAAAACAAGGAGAAAAAATCCCACAAAACCTCCAACAAAACAGTATACTCAAGAATTGTGGGATAACCACAAAATTTGTAACGTGTAATGGGAACACCCAAAGGAGAAGCTAAAGAAAGAAAGGAAAGGAAGTACTCTCTGAAGCCATAATAGCTGAGAATTTCCCCCAAGTTAATGCCAGCCACAAAAATTCATATTCAGCAATCTCAGAGAACACTAAGCAGATAAAAACACCAAGACAAAACCATACACATAGGCATGTTAGATTTAAACTTAAAAAAAACAAAGATAAAGAAAAAATTATGAAAGAAGTCAGAGAGAAAATTTTTCCTTTCCTATAGAAGAGCAAAGATAAAAACTACATCTCACTTCTTAAAAAACAAAACAAAACAATCAAGAAGAGAATGGAATGAGATATTCCAAGTAGAGGGGAAAAAGTCTCTACCAACCTAGGATTTGATACCCTGAAAATTTGTCCATTAAAAGTGAAAGAGAAATAATGACTTCTCAGACAAATAAAAATTAAGGGTATTTGTTTCCAGTAAAACTTCTTTGCAAGAAACATTTTTAAAAAGTTCTTTAGAGAGAAGAACATGATAAAGGTCAGAAACCTGGATCGACTTAAAAAAGGAAGAGCATTATAGATGTGATAAATAAAGATGAAATAAAAACTTATTTTTCATAGTATTAATTTAACATATTTAAGTTTTTTCAAAATAACAACAGAAACAAATCTTAGATTATGTCCATTTATTATAAGTAACATAGATGACAGCAATGATGAAAGGGATGGAAGGGAAGAACTACAAATATTTTTTTGTTGTAAGATACTTGTAATACCTGTCGAGTGATATAATATTATCCAATGTTAACTTGGATTGACTGTAGGTGTATATTGCAAATCTATTGCAATCAGTAACAAAAGTTGAGAAGAAATGCAACTGATATGTTAAGAAAGGAGAATATGGACATATGCAAAATGCTTAATTAAAATCACAAAAGACAGAATAAGAGTAGAAAACAAAAAAGGAGCAAAGAGCAAAGGCAACAAATAGGAAACAGACATAAATATGTTAGATGTTAATCCAGCTATGTCAATAATTACTTTGAACAAAAATGTTCTAAATTTACTAATTAAAAGATGGAGAATGACAGAGAGAATTAAAAAAAAGAGACCCAACTCTATGATTTATAAGAAACCCATTTTAGATGTAAAAGCATTCACTGATGGTGGGAATGCATAATGGTATAGCCACTTCAGAAGACAGTACAGCTGTTTCTTACAAAACTAAACATGCCCTTACCCTATGATCTAGCAATCAAACAATCAAAGGAGTTAAAACCCACATACGAATGCCAAAACTTGGAAGCAACCACAGTGCATTTTAGTGAGTTAGTAGATAAAGTGTGGTATATCCTAGATAATGGAACCTTTTTTTAGTACCAAAAATGAGTGAAATATCAAACTATGAAAAGACACAGAGAAAACTTTACTTCATATTACTAAGTGAAAGAAATCAACCTGAAAAAACTATATGCCATGTTTCCAAATATATGACATTCAAAAAAAAAGACAAAGTTATGGAGACAACAAAAACTTTAAAATTTTCCAGGGGTTGTAGGGAGAAAAGAGGGATACACAGGCAAAGCATGGAGGATTTTTTTAAAAACTATTTTTCAAAGCAGTTTTTGGTTCACAGAAAAATTAAGAAGATACAGAAATTTCCGTATACTCCCTGCCTCCACACATGGATAGCCTCCTGCATTATGAACATCCCCAGCAGAAGGGTATATTTGTTATCATTGATGAACCAACAGTGGCACATCATAATAACCCAGAGACTAGAGTAGACAAGGGTTCACTTGGTGCTGTACATTGTTCTAGTTTGGACAAAAGGATAATGACAGGTATCCACCATTGTATGTAGTATTGTACAAAGGTTTCACTGTTCTAAAAATCTTCTGTACTTACAGGATTTTTAGAGCGTGAACATACTCAGATATTATAGTGGAACATGCCATCATACATTTGTCAAAGCCCAGAGGGCATATAACACAAAGTATGAATAAGCCCTAGTAAAAACTATGAACTTGGGGGGTTAATGATGTGTCACTGGACTGACCAATCACATGATGGTAACAAATGTACCATATCGGTGGGGAATTTTGACAATTGGGGAGACTGTGCATGTGTGAGAACAGGGTAAATGGAACTCTCTGATATGTTCTTTCTGTTCAGTTTTCTCTGAAGCTCAGAGAGAATTAAAAAAAAGAGACCCAACTCTATGATTTATAAGAAACCCATTTTAGATGTAAAAGCATTCACTGATGGTGGGAATGCATAATGGTATAGCCACTTCAGAAGACAGTACAGCTGTTTCTTACAAAACTAAACATGCCCTTACCCTATGATCTAGCAATCAAACAATCAAAGGAGTTAAAACCCACATACGAATGCCAAAACTTGGAAGCAACCACAGTGCATTTTAGTGAGTTAGTAGATAAAGTGTGGTATATCCTAGATAATGGAACCTTTTTTTAGTACCAAAAATGAGTGAAATATCAAACTATGAAAAGACACAGAGAAAACTTTACTTCATATTACTAAGTGAAAGAAATCAACCTGAAAAAACTATATGCCATGTTTCCAAATATATGACATTCAAAAAAAAAGACAAAGTTATGGAGACAACAAAAACTTTAAAATTTTCCAGGGGTTGTAGGGAGAAAAGAGGGATACACAGGCAAAGCATGGAGGATTTTTTTAAAAACTATTTTTCAAAGCAGTTTTTGGTTCACAGAAAAATTAAGAAGATACAGAAATTTCCGTATACTCCCTGCCTCCACACATGGATAGCCTCCTGCATTATGAACATCCCCAGCAGAAGGGTATATTTGTTATCATTGATGAACCAACAGTGGCACATCATAATAACCCAGAGACTAGAGTAGACAAGGGTTCACTTGGTGCTGTACATTGTTCTAGTTTGGACAAAAGGATAATGACAGGTATCCACCATTGTATGTAGTATTGTACAAAGGTTTCACTGTTCTAAAAATCTTCTGTACTTACAGGATTTTTAGAGCGTGAACATACTCAGATATTATAGTGGAACATGCCATCATACATTTGTCAAAGCCCAGAGGGCATATAACACAAAGTATGAATAAGCCCTAGTAAAAACTATGAACTTGGGGGGTTAATGATGTGTCACTGGACTGACCAATCACATGATGGTAACAAATGTACCATATCGGTGGGGAATTTTGACAATTGGGGAGACTGTGCATGTGTGAGAACAGGGGGTAAATGGGAACTCTCTGATATGTTCTTTCTGTTCAGTTTTTCTCTGAAGCTAAAACTGTTCTAAGATACAAAGTTTATTAATTTATAAAGAAATTGGGAGGAATGATGTTTATTTGCCCACACAAGTGATTATGCATATTATAAATGTAAGGTCAATCCAAATATAAGTTATTATGTTGCTATATTCAAAGTAATTATAAAATTTGACAAATTAGTAAATACTTGGACAACAGAAATAAAAAAGAACTTCATGGTATAGACATATTAATGCAACTGGATTTCATTTAAAATTTGCTAAAAAAGTGAATGAGGTGTTTCCATGCTAGTGATAGTTATATATTTGCTCTAGATAAAAACAAACAATTTTTAGGAAAACTGATGCTTCCAATTTAGAAATAGTGGTACTAGAAAAAGATGTCAACAGAAAAACAGCTCACTGATCTTTAAATTGTATTTTCAGCTACATTTCAACAATAGTTTTGGAGTCTGACATCTCAAGTTCTTTATGGATTATGAATATCTCTGGCAAAACCAAGACTCAGAAGCATTTTAGCCAGCTAAATGTAACCTTTATCTTCAAGTCAGATAGATGTCTCTTAATTATGTACAACTTTTCTTTTCTAGTCACATTTTAAACTAAACAAATCTCTAACACTTAAAATACACACACAGTTCTATCTGCTTTAATATTATGCTAAATACAATGTTTTTTCAATGAAGGTTTCTAATGGATCTTTTTAAATCTCACTTTCAATTGTCCAGTTTCAAATTACTTTCATCTTCAGAATCAGCGCATAATGAACAATCATTTGAAGTATGTTTCATGATATTTAAACATCCTATAAAGAAGACATGGTATTTATATCAATGTGCATTTCTATATGAAATTTATGTTTCCATTTTAGTTTCAGAAATAACTGCTTAGTTTAATTAAAATAAATTGACTCCATGACAAGAAGACAAAAAAGATTTTTCTAAGGAACTTGAGGTTAGGGCAGTTACAGGTTTGGGTGACAAGTACTTAATGGCTTGATTATACTACATTGGTGGAATAAAAGCCATTTAACCTTGTTTCACTCTGACAAACAATACTAGTTGCCTTCCCATTCTTCAAAGACAAACTGGGCCATATGGAAAATTTTAAGAGTTCACTTGAGCAGAAGTTGATTAGAATTAGGCAATAACAAAGGAGGAAGTGGTTAGGACAGCATTATCAATAGGAGCCAAGGAAAGATTTTTAAAGAGAAAAGGTGGAAGCAAATTATTGATTGGCTGCAGTTTAAAGTCTCATTGGTTGCATGTGACTGATTATTCTGAGGTTTTGATTTTGCAATCTTGAGATATTTACAGGTTAAGATTTTTGTTTGCTTAGTTTGCTTTAAGGTCAACTTAGTCTAATGGTTTCCCTGTTTAATTAGCATCACAAATTACCAAAGTTCTGTCAGATTGCTGGTTTATTTTTTCTTTTTTTTAATTGAGGTTTGGCTGATGTTGTATTAGTCTCAGGTATACAGCGACATTATTGTCATTTATCTTTTACATAGTTTTGTTGTTTACAGCTATACATAATCCCCAAACAGTCATAGGTATATCCCTGACCCCTCCTACCCAAGCCCCCTTCTCTTTCCCTCTGTCCCACCCTCCAGGTTGATGCATAGTCCCCATGTAAGTTCCCTTAGTCTTACAGCTTAATCACAATGGTTATCTCTTTTACATAGGTTTTCATGTTAACCGTATCTCTTGCCTGATCTTCCCTCCCCTCAATGTCCATAGGTCTGTTCTCTATGTCTGTTTCTCCTTCACTGCTCTGCATGAGTTTTTATCAGTACCATTTTACTAGATTCCATATATGTGTGTTAGTATACTGTATTTGTCCTTTCTGTTTTGACTTATTTCACTTTCTATAATAGGTTCTAAGTTCATCCACCTCTTTAGGACTGATTCCTCTGCATTTCTTTTTATGGTTGAGAAATATTCCATTGTATATATGTACCACAGCTTCTTTATCCATTCATTTGTTGATGGACATCCAGGTTGCTTCCATGTTCTAGCTATTGTATACAGTACTGCAATGAACACTGGGGTACAGCTGTCTCAATTTTAGTTTCATCAGGGTATAAGCTTAATAGTGGCATTGCTGGGTCATATGGTGGTTCTATTCTTAGTTTTTAAAGGAATCTCCATACTGTCTTCCATAGTGGTTGTATCAACTTACGTTCCCACCAAGACTGTTGGTTATTTTATTTTTTTTAAGATTTATTTATTTATTTTGGGTGGGGGTCGGGTTGGGGAGGGAGGGGAGCAGGCGGACCACTTCTATTGGTCTTTCATTTCTCTATTGTCATCTGTCCTCGTTCTTTGGCTTCTGTGGGCCTCCCATCGCGGTGGCGTCTGTCGTCGCAGAGCACCGGCTCTGGGCGCATGTGCTCCGGAGCTCTGGCTCGGTAATTGGACACATCGGTCCAGCCGCTCCGTGGCACGTGGGATCTTCCCAGGCCAGGGATCGAACTGGCGCCCCTTGCACTGCAAGGCGGTGTCCTTACCCACTGGACCACCAGGGGAAGCCCTGTTGGTTATTTTTAATTTTAGAGTTTAAATTTTGGGGATCAGGATAATTTTAGAATTTAACATAATGCCTCTGTTATGTTCACATAATCTGAAACAAGGGAAATCACTGAAAAAGAAAGTCAGAAATATCGGATTTTATTTGAGAAAGTATGCCACAGGAATGACGTGATTGTCAGTTTTGATGTGAAGAATATATAACATTATGATTATGGTTCAAGCAAAGGCAATGCCTATGAAATCAGAGAAGACTGTGCTCCACTGGTTCTTGATTTCTCTTATAAGTAACTACATAGGTTTTCATGTTACCTCTTGCCTGATCTTCCCTCCCCTCAATGTCCATAGGTCTGTTCTCTATGTCTGTTTCTCCTTCACTGCTCTGCATGAGTTTTTATCAGTACCATTTTACTAGATTCCATATATGTGTGTTAGTATACTGTATTTGTCCTTTCTGTTTTGACTTATTTCACTTTCTATAATAGGTTCTAAGTTCATCCACCTCTTTAGGACTGATTCCTCTGCATTTCTTTTTATGGTTGAGAAATATTCCATTGTATATATGTACCACAGCTTCTTTATCCATTCATTTGTTGATGGACATCCAGGTTGCTTCCATGTTCTAGCTATTGTATACAGTACTGCAATGAACACTGGGGTACAGCTGTCTCAATTTTAGTTTCATCAGGGTATAAGCTTAATAGTGGCATTGCTGGGTCATATGGTGGTTCTATTCTTAGTTTTTAAAGGAATCTCCATACTGTCTTCCATAGTGGTTGTATCAACTTACGTTCCCACCAAGACTGTTGGTTATTTTATTTTTTTTAAGATTTATTTATTTATTTTGGGTGGGGGTCGGGTTGGGGAGGGAGGGGAGCAGGCGGACCACTTCTATTGGTCTTTCATTTCTCTATTGTCATCTGTCCTCGTTCTTTGGCTTCTGTGGGCCTCCCATCGCGGTGGCGTCTGTCGTCGCAGAGCACCGGCTCTGGGCGCATGTGCTCCGGAGCTCTGGCTCGGTAATTGGACACATCGGTCCAGCCGCTCCGTGGCACGTGGGATCTTCCCAGGCCAGGGATCGAACTGGCGCCCCTTGCACTGCAAGGCGGTGTCCTTACCCACTGGACCACCAGGGGAAGCCCTGTTGGTTATTTTTAATTTTAGAGTTTAAATTTTGGGGATCAGGATAATTTTAGAATTTAACATAATGCCTCTGTTATGTTCACATAATCTGAAACAAGGGAAATCACTGAAAAAGAAAGTCAGAAATATCGGATTTTATTTGAGAAAGTATGCCACAGGAATGACGTGATTGTCAGTTTTGATGTGAAGAATATATAACATTATGATTATGGTTCAAGCAAAAGGCAATGCCTATGAAATCAGAGAAGACTGTGCTCCACTGGTTCTTGATTTCTCTATAAGTAATCATATTCATGACTCCCAAAGAGCTCTGGACAATGAAATGGAAACCACAGTAAACTGTACAATATGTCCACTTAGCAATTCTGAGATGATGGCAGGTTATCTGGGGCACTATTTTCATAAGTACCTCATTGGTTTCCAGGGAACAACAAAAAATTTAGTGCCTAATAGTAACACCCCTTAGGACACCAGTGAATGGATTGCAAAGAGGAAAGTTTTCTCATAAGTGGCCCAGGCATGTATCATTTAGAAATGCTGTGTTGATTTGTGTGTATGAGAAATTGGGGAGGGTTGCAGTGTGATTTTTCAGATATTATTAATATTAAGTCACTCAGTTGTGTTCAACTCTTTGCAATCTCATAGACTGTAGCCCTCCAGGCTCCTCCATTCATGGGATTCTCCAGGCAAGAATACTGGAGTGAGTTGCCATTCCCTACTCCAGGGGATCTTCCTGACCCAGGGATTGAAGCCTGTTCTGCACTGCAGGCAGTTTCTTTATCATCTGAGTTACCAGGGAAGTCCCAATATTAACATTATGGCATCTACAAATGGAGAGTATTTTACTTCTTCCTTTTCAATCTGGATGCCTTTTATTTCTTTTATCTCTCCCCACCCCTAATTACTCTGTCTAGGCCTTCCAGTACTATGCTGAATAAAGATTGTAAGAGTTGAGCTAAAATTTTACTTTTCTTCCGCCCTCTGGGCGCATGTGCTCCGGAGCTCTGGCTCGGTAATTGGACACATCGGTCCAGCCGCTCCGTGGCACGTGGGATCTTCCCAGGCCAGGGATCGAACTGGCGCCCCTTGCACTGCAAGGCGGTGTCCTTACCCACTGGACCACCAGGGGAAGCCCTGTTGGTTATTTTTAATTTTAGAGTTTAAATTTTGGGGATCAGGATAATTTTAGAATTTAACATAATGCCTCTGTTATGTTCACATAATCTGAAACAAGGGAAATCACTGAAAAAGAAAGTCAGAAATATCGGATTTTATTTGAGAAAGTATGCCACAGGAATGACGTGATTGTCAGTTTTGATGTGAAGAATATATAACATTATGATTATGGTTCAAGCAAAAGGCAATGCCTATGAAATCAGAGAAGACTGTGCTCCACTGGTTCTTGATTTCTCTATAAGTAATCATATTCATGACTCCCAAAGAGCTCTGGACAATGAAATGGAAACCACAGTAAACTGTACAATATGTCCACTTAGCAATTCTGAGATGATGGCAGGTTATCTGGGGCACTATTTTCATAAGTACCTCATTGGTTTCCAGGGAACAACAAAAAATTTAGTGCCTAATAGTAACACCCCTTAGGACACCAGTGAATGGATTGCAAAGAGGAAAGTTTTCTCATAAGTGGCCCAGGCATGTATCATTTAGAAATGCTGTGTTGATTTGTGTGTATGAGAAATTGGGGAGGGTTGCAGTGTGATTTTTCAGATATTATTAATATTAAGTCACTCAGTTGTGTTCAACTCTTTGCAATCTCATAGACTGTAGCCCTCCAGGCTCCTCCATTCATGGGATTCTCCAGGCAAGAATACTGGAGTGAGTTGCCATTCCCTACTCCAGGGGATCTTCCTGACCCAGGGATTGAAGCCTGTTCTGCACTGCAGGCAGTTTCTTTATCATCTGAGTTACCAGGGAAGTCCCAATATTAACATTATGGCATCTACAAATGGAGAGTATTTTACTTCTTCCTTTTCAATCTGGATGCCTTTTATTTCTTTTTATCTCTCCCCCCACCCCCTAATTACTCTGTCTAGGCCTTCCAGTACTATGCTGAATAAAGATTGTAAGAGTTGGCATTTCCTGACCTTAAAGGAAACACTTTTAACTTTACACTGCTGAATATGTTAGTTGTGGGCTTGTCATATATGGCTTTTTTGTGTTGAGGTGTATTTATTGCCTTTATATGCAGTTTGTTGAGGGCTTTTTTGTTTAAATCACGAATGGGTGTTAAATTTTGTCAAATGTTTTCCCTGCATCTATTGAGATGAATATATGATTTTATCCTTTGTAGTGTGGTGTATCATATTGATTACTTTGCAGATGTTGATACATCCTTGAATCTCTGGAATAAATGTTACTTAATTATGGTGTTGCAATGCTTTAATGTACTGTTGAATTTGGTTTGCTGATAACTTGTGGAGGGGTTTTGTGTCTATGTGGATTCAGAAATACTGGCCTGTAATTTTCTTGTCTTGTCTCCTGGTCTGGCTCCGATTTCAGGGGAATGCTGGTCCCATAACATAAGTGTGGAAGTATTCCTACCGCTTCTAATTTCTGAGAGAATTAATACAGATTCATAATTAATGCAAATCCTTCTCAAAATGGAAGAATTCACCAGTGAAGCCATCTGGTCCTAGACTTCTCTTTGTTGGAAGGTTTTCGATTACAGATTAAATTTCCTTACTAGCAATCGGTCGATTACTTTCTTTTATTGATTCTGTCTTAATATGCTATATATATTTAGGAATGTATATATTTCTTCTAGGTTGTCAAATTCATCAACATATAATTATTAATAATAGTCTCTTATGATCCTTTGTGTGATATCTCTCTCTTTATGATTTTTATTTCTTTGAATCCAACCTTTTATTTTTTCTTGGCTCCTTCAGGTGAACTTTTCCTATTTTGATGATCTTTTCAAAAATAAACAATCTCATAGACTGTAGCCTCAGTCTCCAATGGGAAGCTCCCAGGGATTTTGAAGCCTGTTCTGCACTGCAGGCAGTTTCTTTATCATCTGAGTTACCAGGGAAGTCCCAATATTAACATTATGGCATCTACAAATGGAGAGTATTTTACTTCTTCCTTTTCAATCTGGATGCCTTTTATTTCTTTTTATCTCTCCCCCCACCCCCTAATTACTCTGTCTAGGCCTTCCAGTACTATGCTGAATAAAGATTGTAAGAGTTGGCATTTCCTGACCTTAAAGGAAACACTTTTAACTTTACACTGCTGAATATGTTAGTTGTGGGCTTGTCATATATGGCTTTTTTGTGTTGAGGTGTATTTATTGCCTTTATATGCAGTTTGTTGAGGGCTTTTTTGTTTAAATCACGAATGGGTGTTAAATTTTGTCAAATGTTTTCCCTGCATCTATTGAGATGAATATATGATTTTATCCTTTGTAGTGTGGTGTATCATATTGATTACTTTGCAGATGTTGATACATCCTTGAATCTCTGGAATAAATGTTACTTAATTATGGTGTTGCAATGCTTTAATGTACTGTTGAATTTGGTTTGCTGATAACTTGTGGAGGGGTTTTGTGTCTATGTGGATTCAGAAATACTGGCCTGTAATTTTCTTGTCTTGTCTCCTGGTCTGGCTCCGATTTCAGGGGAATGCTGGTCCCATAACATAAGTGTGGAAGTATTCCTACCGCTTCTAATTTCTGAGAGAATTAATACAGATTCATAATTAATGCAAATCCTTCTCAAAATGGAAGAATTCACCAGTGAAGCCATCTGGTCCTAGACTTCTCTTTGTTGGAAGGTTTTCGATTACAGATTAAATTTCCTTACTAGCAATCGGTCGATTACTTTCTTTTATTGATTCTGTCTTAATATGCTATATATATTTAGGAATGTATATATTTCTTCTAGGTTGTCAAATTCATCAACATATAATTATTAATAATAGTCTCTTATGATCCTTTGTGTGATATCTCTCTCTTTTATGATTTTTATTTCTTTGAATCCAACCTTTTATTTTTTCTTGGCTCCTTCAGGTGAACTTTTCCTATTTTGATGATCTTTTCAAAAAATAAACATAGCTCTTAGCTTTGTTGATCTTTTCTATTGACCTTTTAATCTTTATTTCATTTATCCCCTATCTGATCTTAGTTATTTCACTCCCACTATGAACTTGGGGCTTTGTTTGTTCTTTTTTCTAGTTCCTTCAGGTATAAAGTTACATTGTTTATTTAATATCTTTCCTTTTTCTTAATGCGGGCATTTATTGCACAGATCATTTTTTCAGCTTTTAGTAGGGTATTTGCCCCTTGATCATCCAGTGATAGAGAGCTCATGGATTCAAAATTAAGCAATTCTCAATTTTGAATATTTACTAAATGTAAGAATGTCATCCCAGACATTAAAATGAAATTTCCTTATAAACTTCTATTAATGGTCTATCCTTTAAGGTAACCAATTATAAAGCAATTCTATAACTATTTTTATAAGAGTTTATTTGATGATAGTTCTCACATCTCCAGTAAGAATTTTCAGTTCCAAAATGAACATCCTATATACTTCAGGTGCTTTTTACATAACATAGCAAGGTCCCTTTTGTAGTTCTACAGCTTTATCACAGTTCATTTTAAAACACGGTGCTAAGATACGAATATATTACATGTGATCTTACCAAGACAGTATAGTGGTATATGTTCTTTTTTCTTAGCATAGGTTAGATTTTCATGAGTGTTTTTGAGAACTCATTTCACATGGTGGCTTATATTATGTTTCAGTTCACTAAAGTGCTTACTTCTTTTCCCAAGTGAGCTGTTTAATCAATTGTCATGAAAAGTAATGCAGAATTTTGAATTTTTACCATGATCTTGATTCTTATGAGTCTAGATGACTGTATAACATCAGTGTATTCATATGGGAAAAAATGGGATGAAGTGATGAGTTTCTCACTGAAAAATGACCCATAGGTTGTTTACTATTTTTATATAAAATTATTTAATGGGCTACGAACCTATGTAACTGCATATATTCTAGTTTATCTTCAGGGGAGAATACTATAAGTGCCTGTTGAGAAGACTGTCATGACCTCACCCATTCTGCTTTCTGAGAAGCACCAGCTTCCTTTATTAAGTATTAGCAAATTGGAATCTGTAGCTACAATTCAAATTTATCATTAAGATAATATTTTATTAATGATAAAGTAATGATTTTACCTTTTTGGGGCCAAAACATAAAAATATAACTTTCATCAAACTATAATTAAATGGCTTTTCCGCGATGACATATGGACATTCATTTTCATATCCTTAAATATAATTCAGAATAGGTTGGATGGATCTTGAATCTTAAAACAGGAGTTTAAATTGGATGGAGGTCATCTAGAATGTTTATGATCTTAGTTAAATGACTTATATTCTTGGGATCTTAGTCTGTGATGATGATGAATATGAAAGCATTGGTGATAACCATCAACCTGGGATTCAAACATCTATTGATAACACATATACTACACCCATGTGAAGTGAAGTATGTTAACCCCTCAGTCATGTCTGACTCTTTGCAACCCCATGGAGTGTAGCCTCTCCTCTCTCTATGGAATTCTTCAGGCAAGTATACTGAAGTGGGTAATCATTCCCTTCTCAGGCGATCTTCTCAACCCAAGGACCTATATACTTCAGGTGCTTTAAACATAGCAAGGTCCCTTTTGTAGTTCTACAGCTTTATCACAGTTCATTTTAAAACACGGTGCTAAGATACGAATATATTACATGTGATCTTACCAAGACAGTATAGTGGTATATGTTCTTTTTTCTTAGCATAGGTTAGATTTTCATGAGTGTTTTTGAGAACTCATTTCACATGGTGGCTTATATTATGTTTCAGTTCACTAAAGTGCTTACTTCTTTTCCCAAGTGAGCTGTTTAATCAATTGTCATGAAAAGTAATGCAGAATTTTGAATTTTTACCATGATCTTGATTCTTATGAGTCTAGATGACTGTATAACATCAGTGTATTCATATGGGAAAAAATGGGATGAAGTGATGAGTTTCTCACTGAAAAATGACCCATAGGTTGTTTACTATTTTTATATAAAATTATTTAATGGGCTACGAACCTATGTAACTGCATATATTCTAGTTTATCTTCAGGGGAGAATACTATAAGTGCCTGTTGAGAAGACTGTCATGACCTCACCCATTCTGCTTTCTGAGAAGCACCAGCTTCCTTTATTAAGTATTAGCAAATTGGAATCTGTAGCTACAATTCAAATTTATCATTAAGATAATATTTTATTAATGATAAAGTAATGATTTTACCTTTTTGGGGCCAAAACATAAAAATATAACTTTCATCAAACTATAATTAAATGGCTTTTCCGCGATGACATATGGACATTCATTTTCATATCCTTAAATATAATTCAGAATAGGTTGGATGGATCTTGAATCTTAAAACAGGAGTTTAAATTGGATGGAGGTCATCTAGAATGTTTATGATCTTAGTTAAATGACTTATATTCTTGGGATCTTAGTCTGTGATGATGATGAATATGAAAGCATTGGTGATAACCATCAACCTGGGATTCAAACATCTATTGATAACACATATACTACACCCATGTGAAGTGAAGTATGTTAACCCCTCAGTCATGTCTGACTCTTTGCAACCCCATGGAGTGTAGCCTCTCCTCTCTCTATGGAATTCTTCAGGCAAGTATACTGAAGTGGGTAATCATTCCCTTCTCAGGCGATCTTCTCAACCCAAGGATAGAACCTGTACCTCTTGCATTGCAGGTAGATTCTTTATCATCTGAGCCAGCAAGAAAGTCCATATTATTCCCATACTCATACGGTTTTCCTTAAGTTCTCCCAAATAATTAATTTTATGGCTCTTACCAATTAGCATTTCCTCTACCCATATTCCCTGTACCCTTAAGAATGTCTATATTAGCCATGCAACTATAGTATTTAATTAAAATAAAACACTATATAAATTATCAAAAAGTATCACATCATTAAACTCAAAATTCCAGGAAAAACTTTAACTATGAGTCAGTAAATTTACTGAAGCCAACGGTTCATGCTTTTTCTCATGTAGTTTAGTGAGACCTAATATAACTCTGCCTCTTTATTCAGTCTCTCAGCATTTCCTAGAATTTTATTGCATGAAAACAGTAAATCCAAGAATACTCTTTTAATTCACGTCAGTCATTGCAGTCCTTTCCTCTTTCAGTACTGGTTAGGATCATTGTGCTTTGGGTTGTCATCCCTTCCTATGCCAAAGGTCACCCATTACTACTGACTATGCCAATTTTACATCTGCAACATTTTGTCTAGAAATGTCCTTTCTAAATCACCACAAAGAGTGGGCCTTAACTCCTTTTAATGGAAATTGCCATCATCTCTGATAGTCTCATATCCTTTTCTCTGGAAGAGAGGAAATCAGTCTTTCAACAGAACATTTTAGAATTTAGTTTTAAATCCATCTAACTCCCTATCATTTTAGAGTTTAGGAGTATGTTTTGGTGGAGTTTCAAAAGAAGGAAGCATAGCTTCCTTGGTGAAGCTTTGGACAAGACAGCTATAAGTAATTCCTCAAGAACGTCATCCATTATGAGGATAACATAATAGATGTCATGTTATTCTCTCCCAAGTCACCAGTTTCACAACATTGGAGTGCAGTTTTTCACTTTCATTCTGACATCTTCAGGCGCTCAATTGCAACACATAGAAGGCAGTGTTTTGAAGGACAAAAGCCATATTCCAAGGGGCCTAAGTATGTTAACCCCTCAGTCATGTCTGACTCTTTGCAACCCCATGGAGTGTAGCCTCTCCTCTCTCTATGGAATTCTTCAGGCAAGTATACTGAAGTGGGTAATCATTCCCTTCTCAGGCGATCTTCTCAACCCAAGGATAGAACCTGTACCTCTTGCATTGCAGGTAGATTCTTTATCATCTGAGCCAGCAAGAAAGTCCATATTATTCCCATACTCATACGGTTTTCCTTAAGTTCTCCCAAATAATTAATTTTATGGCTCTTACCAATTAGCATTTCCTCTACCCATATTCCCTGTACCCTTAAGAATGTCTATATTAGCCATGCAACTATAGTATTTAATTAAAATAAAACACTATATAAATTATCAAAAAGTATCACATCATTAAACTCAAAATTCCAGGAAAAACTTTAACTATGAGTCAGTAAATTTACTGAAGCCAACGGTTCATGCTTTTTCTCATGTAGTTTAGTGAGACCTAATATAACTCTGCCTCTTTATTCAGTCTCTCAGCATTTCCTAGAATTTTATTGCATGAAAACAGTAAATCCAAGAATACTCTTTTAATTCACGTCAGTCATTGCAGTCCTTTCCTCTTTCAGTACTGGTTAGGATCATTGTGCTTTGGGTTGTCATCCCTTCCTATGCCAAAGGTCACCCATTACTACTGACTATGCCAATTTTACATCTGCAACATTTTGTCTAGAAATGTCCTTTCTAAATCACCACAAAGAGTGGGCCTTAACTCCTTTTAATGGAAATTGCCATCATCTCTGATAGTCTCATATCCTTTTCTCTGGAAGAGAGGAAATCAGTCTTTCAACAGAACATTTTAGAATTTAGTTTTAAATCCATCTAACTCCCTATCATTTTAGAGTTTAGGAGTATGTTTTGGTGGAGTTTCAAAAGAAGGAAGCATAGCTTCCTTGGTGAAGCTTTGGACAAGACAGCTATAAGTAATTCCTCAAGAACGTCATCCATTATGAGGATAACATAATAGATGTCATGTTATTCTCTCCCAAGTCACCAGTTTCACAACATTGGAGTGCAGTTTTTCACTTTCATTCTGACATCTTCAGGCGCTCAATTGCAACACATAGAAGGCAGTGTTTTGAAGGACAAAAAGCCATATTCAGCCCACAGTTTTGGCTTGCTTTCCCTATTATTTCTCCTCAGAATTATGCAATCTTTGGGTTATTCCAGAAAATATGAAAATGATCATCATCTGTATAGGACCCTGTCCAATATGTTTAAGGATTTTTAATCACAATCCAGCTCATGCTTGAGATTTGCATGCAGCATCCATGGGCTAGAAAAATGCAAGCCCTCAGGATGGCAATGGCCTTCTTCTCTGACATTAGGAAAAAGGAAAATTGTTTTATTATTTCCTCTAAAGGGAAAATTCTTTAAGTAAACTGATTGAACTAGGGATCATTGGTATGATGAGGGACCTTGTATGTGTCTTTGCTATATGCCTAAACCTTTTTAAATAAAATATTATTTCAGCTGATTGAACTGGGAATTATTGGTTATATGAGGGGCACAATAAAATTGTGTGTCTCCATTACAAACCTAAATCTTTCTTTAATAGAGTGTTTGGACCATTATGCTCTCACATTTGCTTCTGAATAGGTAATAACTATCGATCATGTTCCTCTATGATAAATTTTCAGTATGATCCCTAAAGGCCCTAGCATTAAAATATAAGAATGAGTAGGAGTGATTTGTACCTTTGATTGTTATTGTCATTAGCATTAGATGATTTCTCTTAATACTTTTCACTTGAGTGACTATTATAAAATTATATTTTTTCAAATGAATATTTAAAAATCACAGAGAAAAGAAATGGGGTGTACAAAGGTGGAAACCACTCCAGTGGGAAGTGCTATTCTTTCCTGGGGAGCTCTCTAATTTCCTGGGAAATACTGTCATAAAATACTTTGTACTTTTAGAATGCTTTTACCAAGAGAAACCTGCTGTATTTTAACACTTTCTCTCCTTTTATTTCAAAAGGAAAAATCCAATCTTCATGTGTTTCAAATAAATGATTACCTTCACACTGCCCTTCTCCTGTCTTCCATTTGTGTGCATGGATATTATCTTTGTATTTCTTTGGCCTCTTTGGAGCATGAAGATGTGCCTGGCATTAACAGACACGTACAGAGGGCATTAAGTCTTAGACACTGAATGGTGTCACTCTAGCTGATGCTGTCCAGGCAAGCACATAAGTTGATTCTGGCTTTTGAGCTTCAGTAAGGCATCCAAATGTATGTTTTTCCTGTGTTCATCGAAAAAAAAATTTTTTTAAAGGGCAATCAGATGATATAATAGTGGACCTTAAAAACAGAAAATCAGTGTCATTGTGACTATTATAAGTTTCATTTTTAAAAAAGGCTGTAGTATCAAGTTCAGGAGCAAAGAAGGACTTTCTGCTTCCATTCTGTGAGAATGGAAGCCCATATCACAGCAGACAAGGCCTCTAGGGACAGTACATGAGATCAAAACAGTGGGAGTGGAATTTTCCTGAGGTTTACTTCTATAAATAATTAGCTGAATGTCTTTACATAAATAAATATTTTCCTCTGGGAATTACCATATCATTAGGAATTTCTAGACACTAATCCTAATTTGGGCATCTATTCCCCATTCTCATTTTTTAGCAGCTGTCTGCCTCTCTTTTAAGAGATCTATTTTCTGAAGAAAGCCACAGAGAAGTTGAATAATAGTAAAAAGAAATAGTGTGCATTACTAGGACAAAATGAAATTACTATAGAGGAGGCATGACAAAAGACCAGGAAAAAAAATATTTTTAACCATTAAAATAGTGTTACAATTCATAAGGAGTATCCTTGTCTCTTTCTCATTTTAGGTCTTTATCCCATGTATTTGTTCTTGGTAAAGAGATGTCAATGAATTGCTGGAGGAGGCTTATATTAGCCATATTCCCTTCCCTTTTCAAACCAGTTACTCTTTTTTTTTTTAACATTATAGAGAAGACCATGGAGGAGTTAACCATAAGAAGTTAAAGAAGACAAGTATTCAAATCTTATTTCTAAAGTCATGAAAGCCCCCTTTGTTATCTCAATATAATTCAATACAAGAGTCAAAAAGATGATTGTTAAACATTTATTTCCACAAACAAGGCTCTTGACTAGTGCTTGAAATGCAAAATAAGCAGGAAGCTTTATACTTTAAACGTATTTCTTTGGCCTCTTTGGAGCATGAAGATGTGCCTGGCATTAACAGACACGTACAGAGGGCATTAAGTCTTAGACACTGAATGGTGTCACTCTAGCTGATGCTGTCCAGGCAAGCACATAAGTTGATTCTGGCTTTTGAGCTTCAGTAAGGCATCCAAATGTATGTTTTTCCTGTGTTCATCGAAAAAAAAATTTTTTTAAAGGGCAATCAGATGATATAATAGTGGACCTTAAAACAGAAAATCAGTGTCATTGTGACTATTATAAGTTTCATTTTTAAAAAAGGCTGTAGTATCAAGTTCAGGAGCAAAGAAGGACTTTCTGCTTCCATTCTGTGAGAATGGAAGCCCATATCACAGCAGACAAGGCCTCTAGGGACAGTACATGAGATCAAAACAGTGGGAGTGGAATTTTCCTGAGGTTTACTTCTATAAATAATTAGCTGAATGTCTTTACATAAATAAATATTTTCCTCTGGGAATTACCATATCATTAGGAATTTCTAGACACTAATCCTAATTTGGGCATCTATTCCCCATTCTCATTTTTTAGCAGCTGTCTGCCTCTCTTTTAAGAGATCTATTTTCTGAAGAAAGCCACAGAGAAGTTGAATAATAGTAAAAAGAAATAGTGTGCATTACTAGGACAAAATGAAATTACTATAGAGGAGGCATGACAAAAGACCAGGAAAAAAAATATTTTTAACCATTAAAATAGTGTTACAATTCATAAGGAGTATCCTTGTCTCTTTCTCATTTTAGGTCTTTATCCCATGTATTTGTTCTTGGTAAAGAGATGTCAATGAATTGCTGGAGGAGGCTTATATTAGCCATATTCCCTTCCCTTTTCAAACCAGTTACTCTTTTTTTTTTTAACATTATAGAGAAGACCATGGAGGAGTTAACCATAAGAAGTTAAAGAAGACAAGTATTCAAATCTTATTTCTAAAGTCATGAAAGCCCCCTTTGTTATCTCAATATAATTCAATACAAGAGTCAAAAAAAAGATGATTGTTAAACATTTATTTCCACAAACAAGGCTCTTGACTAGTGCTTGGAAATGCAAAATAAGCAGGAAGCTTTATACTTTGGGGGAGCAGGGAATCTAAAATAGGTAATGATACAGTCCTGCATGAGCAGTAGATCTCACCTATCATTTGCATAAACCAGTTTCATAACTTCGTTAGTAGAGCTCTTTATAAAAAGAATACTATGTAAATTTGTTTACAATGCAAGTAATCACCTCTTCATTGGTTTTGGAAGTCAGAATTTGGTAGTTCATATATTCTTAAATCAGGGAATTATTCATATTATAAAACAGCAACATCTCTCTGAAGATCTTTGCTATCTAGTACTGGGGTTCTAATTGGGGAGCAGAGCTAGACTGGTGGAAAGTAGTGTTCAATGATGCAGCAAACCTTTGGCCTTCCAGATCCATGATCTGTATTTCCATACCCTGGTCTGCATAGGGAATTGGCCCCAGGACCATATCAAAGGCTTCCTTACAACCTTTGAAGTCTTGTTGATGCTGTTAGCAGATGAGCAGGTAGTAGGAGAGAGTGACTGCTTACTTATTTTGCCAAGTCCCTTCCTTTCAAGTTGCTGGATCACAGATTCCAGGTCCTGTCCAGCCAAACTCCCTTACAGCTACTAAGGTAGACATGTGTCTCCAAGCGTACGTGGTAACATCTCTGTATTGCTGTTTTCCTCCAAGCACTGCTCTTTCCCTTGTTAGTTTCCTTAAACCTTGTATTTCCCAATCATCTTTTTTAAAACTCTAATCAACAATTTTAACAGAGATCATTGGTTCTTGATCACATAGAAAGTTTTCTGATACAGTATTTATATTAGGAGAGTACACTGTAGTAGAAATAGTGGATTAATTTTTAATAGACTTTCCCTTCTAAAGGTATTCTGCCTTCTGTATTTCTCTTCATCAACCTGTCCTCTCAATTGTCTTGGACTGTAGGGAAAAATATTCCTGGTAGAGCTAAAGAATACTGACCCCTTCCTACAATCCAAGGCATAATAGGAAAGTTAAAGAGGCATCTTTCCTGAGAATTTCTCATCCCTAAAGGTTTCAAAAAAGATGATTGTTAAACATTTATTTCCACAAACAAGGCTCTTGACTAGTGCTTGGAAATGCAAAATAAGCAGGAAGCTTTATACTTTGGGGGAGCAGGGAATCTAAAATAGGTAATGATACAGTCCTGCATGAGCAGTAGATCTCACCTATCATTTGCATAAACCAGTTTCATAACTTCGTTAGTAGAGCTCTTTATAAAAAGAATACTATGTAAATTTGTTTACAATGCAAGTAATCACCTCTTCATTGGTTTTGGAAGTCAGAATTTGGTAGTTCATATATTCTTAAATCAGGGAATTATTCATATTATAAAACAGCAACATCTCTCTGAAGATCTTTGCTATCTAGTACTGGGGTTCTAATTGGGGAGCAGAGCTAGACTGGTGGAAAGTAGTGTTCAATGATGCAGCAAACCTTTGGCCTTCCAGATCCATGATCTGTATTTCCATACCCTGGTCTGCATAGGGAATTGGCCCCAGGACCATATCAAAGGCTTCCTTACAACCTTTGAAGTCTTGTTGATGCTGTTAGCAGATGAGCAGGTAGTAGGAGAGAGTGACTGCTTACTTATTTTGCCAAGTCCCTTCCTTTCAAGTTGCTGGATCACAGATTCCAGGTCCTGTCCAGCCAAACTCCCTTACAGCTACTAAGGTAGACATGTGTCTCCAAGCGTCGTGGTAACATCTCTGTATTGCTGTTTTCCTCCAAGCACTGCTCTTTCCCTTGTTAGTTTCCTTAAACCTTGTATTTCCCAATCATCTTTTTTAAAACTCTAATCAACAATTTTAACAGAGATCATTGGTTCTTGATCACATAGAAAGTTTTCTGATACAGTATTTATATTAGGAGAGTACACTGTAGTAGAAATAGTGGATTAATTTTTAATAGACTTTCCCTTCTAAAGGTATTCTGCCTTCTGTATTTCTCTTCATCAACCTGTCCTCTCAATTGTCTTGGACTGTAGGGAAAAATATTCCTGGTAGAGCTAAAGAATACTGACCCCTTCCTACAATCCAAGGCATAATAGGAAAGTTAAAGAGGCATCTTTCCTGAGAATTTCTCATCCCTTCAGGAATGAGAGACAAGGCTGTATCATTATATTGTTATTCTTAGTTTTTAAAGACAGGTTATAAATAGGTTCTGATTGATAATTGGATCAAAAGAGAGGAATGGACATATCAATAACAGACTCCAAAATCTGATATCCATGGAAGAGAATCAGGCACTAGAGAAAACCATTACATGGCTTCATTATTTATAGATTATTATACCTTCTTAAGGATTTCCTGGTAGCTCAGCTGGTAAAGAATCTGCCTGCAATGCAGGAGACCCCAGTTTGATTCCCGGGTTGGGAAGATCCCCTGGAGAAGGGGTATGCTACCCACTCCAGTATTCTTGAGCTTTCCTGGTGGCTAAGATGGTAAAGAATCCACCTGCAACATGGGAGACCTGGGTTTGATCTCTAGGTTGGGATGATCTCCTGGAGAAGAGAATGGCTACCCACTACAGTATTCTTTTTTTTTCTTTCTTTCAATTTTGACCTCTTTTATTGTTTTTTATTTTATTTATTTTCATCCACCTTTATTCTTTGGCCTGTGTGGGCCTCCCATTGCAGTGAACTCTCTCATTAGGCTCTGGCACACCACTCCAGAGAGCTGGCTCCTAATTGGACACACCAGTCCAGTCGCTCCACGGCATGTGGGATCTTTGTGGGCCAGGGATTGAACCGGCACCCTTTGCACTGCAAGGCGGACTCTTTACCCACTGGACCACCAGGGAAGCCCCCTCAACCATTCTTGTCTGGAAAATTCCATAGATAGAGGAGCCTGGCAGGCCAGCGTCCATGGGATCCCCAAGAGTCGGATGTGACTGAGCAAAAAATGTAACTTCCCTTCTAAAGCAGAGATCATTGGTTCTTGATCACATAGAAAGTTTTCTGATACAGTATTTATATTAGGAGAGTACACTGTAGTAGAAATAGTGGATTAATTTTTAATAGACTTTCCCTTCTAAAGGTATTCTGCCTTCTGTATTTCTCTTCATCAACCTGTCCTCTCAATTGTCTTGGACTGTAGGGAAAAATATTCCTGGTAGAGCTAAAGAATACTGACCCCTTCCTACAATCCAAGGCATAATAGGAAAGTTAAAGAGGCATCTTTCCTGAGAATTTCTCATCCCTTCAGGAATGAGAGACAAGGCTGTATCATTATATTGTTATTCTTAGTTTTTAAAGACAGGTTATAAATAGGTTCTGATTGATAATTGGATCAAAGAGATGAATGGACATATCAATAACAGACTCCAAAATCTGATATCCATGGAAGAGAATCAGGCACTAGAGAAAACCATTACATGGCTTCATTATTTATAGATTATTATACCTTCTTAAGGATTTCCTGGTAGCTCAGCTGGTAAAGAATCTGCCTGCAATGCAGGAGACCCCAGTTTGATTCCCGGGTTGGGAAGATCCCCTGGAGAAGGGGTATGCTACCCACTCCAGTATTCTTGAGCTTTCCTGGTGGCTAAGATGGTAAAGAATCCACCTGCAACATGGGAGACCTGGGTTTGATCTCTAGGTTGGGATGATCTCCTGGAGAAGAGAATGGCTACCCACTACAGTATTCTTTTTTTTTCTTTCTTTCAATTTTGACCTCTTTTATTGTTTTTTATTTTATTTATTTTCATCCACCTTTATTCTTTGGCCTGTGTGGGCCTCCCATTGCAGTGAACTCTCTCATTAGGCTCTGGCACACCACTCCAGAGAGCTGGCTCCTAATTGGACACACCAGTCCAGTCGCTCCACGGCATGTGGGATCTTTGTGGGCCAGGGATTGAACCGGCACCCTTTGCACTGCAAGGCGGACTCTTTACCCACTGGACCACCAGGGAAGCCCCCTCAACCATTCTTGTCTGGAAAATTCCATAGATAGAGGAGCCTGGCAGGCCAGCGTCCATGGGATCCCCAAGAGTCGGATGTGACTGAGCAATGTTAACTCATACCTTCTTACTTTCATGGAATCATTTATGTGTTCATTCATGAACATATTCATTCCAAAAATACATATATTTTTGGCCACTTCTACTGGTCTTTCATTAATTTCCATCTTTTTCCTTTGGCCTGTGTGGGCTTCCCATCGCAATGGCCTCTCTCACTGCAGAGCACCTTCTCTGGGGTCATGCACTCCAGAGCTCTGGTTCGGTAGTTGGACACATTGGTCCAGCCACTCCATGGCACATGGGATCTTCCCAGGCCAGGGATTGAACCAGCACCCCTTGCACTGCAAGGTGGTGTCCTTACCCACTGGACCACCAGAGAAGCCCTCAAAAAATATTTTAATGGATAACTATGTCCTGCCGTGCAGAGATAGGGTTTAATAATATACCAGTGAACATAGCAGGATCTCCCCTCAAGGAGCTTGTAAAGAGGAACCACAACTGATATCAGAACCTACAACACCCCCTTTATATAACAAACAACAGGTTGCTAAACATCATTCTCAACCAATCTTTGTATCATCTTCATAAAACATGAAATCATAAGTTAAAAAAAACTACTGTTGACAGACACATAGAGGTACTCAAGTATGGTGGCCTCTATAGTATTATTATTGCTTTTCTGTCACTGGATCTTTGTTATGGAACCAATTACATGCACAAATCCAATCTAGGTGTCAAGGACTAGTTTAATATTTTGTTAAGTAATTAATACTTCTACATAATGTTATGTATCCTTGTGGTCTTTTTTTTTCCCTCCTCTCTCACAATAAGCTATGAGTTCTCTGAGGACAGGCTGTCTCTCCGGTTCATCTTTGCATCCATAGAAGTATGTAACCAATTACATAACTGTATGTGATATGGAAGATGCTCAAGTAAATTAGGCTACATTAATGAACAGAAGAATGTATTCTAGGCTGTGCTTCAGATTCTTCTGACTTGCAAGATAATTACCTTAAATTTTTCATTATATCCTAAACCAAGGAATATATATAAATATCCATTATTGATATGGGAGATTGACATAGATAAGAAAGATTTTTCCAGAGGACAGAACAAACTCAAATTCTCTGCACTATCCTCAACCTACTAAAGAGATTAAAGACAGAACATAACAAATTACATCTTGATTAATCAAACTTCAATGTTTAGTCTATAGATTATCTAAGCTCCTTTTATTCTTTACTTCTTCTAGGTACTCTATTATTTTCCATGCAATGATTAACCAAAAAAAATCAGATATTTCATTTTTTTGTCAGAAGCTTTCATAAGATATTTAAAAAACAAAAGAATAAAAATGTCAAATAACATTAAAACAGATTTAATTGATTTTATTCGTTCTAGTATAGATCTGTAAGTCATAGGCAGAAATAATAAAGGCTTTTGTCTGAAATGAATATAAAAATTATAATTCTAAAACAGCTCTGAAAAAAAAACAAACACTATGATTAAAAAATGAGCAGAGAACCTGAATAGAAATTTCTCCAAAGATGTACAGATGTTCAACAGACACATGAAAAGGTAACTCTGTATCACTAGTCATTGGGGAAATGCTATGTCCTGCCGTGCAGAGATAGGGTTTAATAATATACCAGTGAACATAGCAGTCCGAGCTTGTAAAGAGGAACCACAACTGATATCAGAACCTACAACACCCCCTTTATATAACAAACAACAGGTTGCTAAACATCATTCTCAACCAATCTTTGTATCATCTTCATAAAACATGAAATCATAAGTTAAAAAAAACTACTGTTGACAGACACATAGAGGTACTCAAGTATGGTGGCCTCTATAGTATTATTATTGCTTTTCTGTCACTGGATCTTTGTTATGGAACCAATTACATGCACAAATCCAATCTAGGTGTCAAGGACTAGTTTAATATTTTGTTAAGTAATTAATACTTCTACATAATGTTATGTATCCTTGTGGTCTTTTTTTTTCCCTCCTCTCTCACAATAAGCTATGAGTTCTCTGAGGACAGGCTGTCTCTCGGTTCATCTTTGCATCCATAGAAGTATGTAACCAATTACATAACTGTATGTGATATGGAAGATGCTCAAGTAAATTAGGCTACATTAATGAACAGAAGAATGTATTCTAGGCTGTGCTTCAGATTCTTCTGACTTGCAAGATAATTACCTTAAATTTTTCATTATATCCTAAACCAAGGAATATATATAAATATCCATTATTGATATGGGAGATTGACATAGATAAGAAAGATTTTTCCAGAGGACAGAACAAACTCAAATTCTCTGCACTATCCTCAACCTACTAAAGAGATTAAAGACAGAACATAACAAATTACATCTTGATTAATCAAACTTCAATGTTTAGTCTATAGATTATCTAAGCTCCTTTTATTCTTTACTTCTTCTAGGTACTCTATTATTTTCCATGCAATGATTAACCAAAAAAAATCAGATATTTCATTTTTTTGTCAGAAGCTTTCATAAGATATTTAAAAAACAAAAGAATAAAAATGTCAAATAACATTAAAACAGATTTAATTGATTTTATTCGTTCTAGTATAGATCTGTAAGTCATAGGCAGAAATAATAAAGGCTTTTGTCTGAAATGAATATAAAAATTATAATTCTAAAACAGCTCTGAAAAAAAAACAAACACTATGATTAAAAAATGAGCAGAGAACCTGAATAGAAATTTCTCCAAAGATGTACAGATGTTCAACAGACACATGAAAAGGTACTCTGTATCACTAGTCATTGGGGAAATGCAAATCAAAATTGCAGTGAGATCACCTCATGGCTATCACAATGACTATTATAAAAAAGACGACACAAAACAAGTGTTGGGGAAGACGTGGAGAAAAGGGAACACTGTTGGTAGAAGTGTAAATTGGTGTATCCCCTATGGAACACAGCATGGAGGCTCCTTAAAGAACTAAAAATAGAATTACCATATGATCCAGCAATTCTACTTCTGGGTTTTTAGAAGAAAGCAAAAACAATAATTTAAAAAGATATATACACCCCTATGTTCATTGTGACATTACCTACAGTAACTGAGATTTGAAAGTAACTCAAGTTGTATCCATTGATAAAGATGATATATATGTGTATATATATATATGTGTGTGTACATATATGTGTATGTACGTGTATATATATGTACATATATGTGCGTGTGTGTGTGTGTGTGTGTGTGTGTGTGTGTGTGTGTGTGTGTGTGTGTGTGTAAAAATACCTGGTGACTCAGACAGTAAAGAATCTGCCTGCAATGCAGGAGGCTCAGGTTCAATCTCTGGGTCAGGAAGACTGTCTGGAGAAGCAAATGGCAATCCATTCCAGTAGTCCTTTTTTTTTTTTTTTTTTTTTTTAAATTTTGGCCTCTTTTATTGGTTTTTAAATTTATTTTCATTCAACTTTGTTCTTCAGCCTATGTGGGCCTCCCATTGCAGTGGCCTCTCTTGTTGCAGAGCACCAACTCTGGGCATATGCGTTCCAGAGCACTGGCTCCTAATTGGACACATGGTTCCAGCAGCTCCACAGCATGTGGGATCTTCCCAGACCAGGGATTGAACTGGTGCCCCTTGCACTTCAAGGTGGACTCTTTACCCACTGGACCACCAGGGAAGCCCCACTACAGTATTCTTGCCTAGAGAATTCCACGTACAGAGAAGCCTGAGGGCTACAGTCCATGGAGTTGCAGTGTCAGAAACGACTGACTACACTTTCACTTTTCACATATGTGCACATGTGTATATATATATATATAATTATGACACTGATTCGCTTTGATGCACAGCAGATACCATCACAATATTGTAAAGCAATTATCCTCCAATTAAAAAAAATGAGCAAACTAATAAACCAGAAACAAACTCATAGATACAGTAAAGAAACTTGTTACCAGGGGTCAGTAGTGGGGGTGAGGGGAGGGTTGGAAGATTGGGCAAAATCGGTAAAGAGGTACAAAATGGTTATAAAGTAAGTCATTCAAATACAATACATAGTCAATAATACTATGTGGTGGCAGATGGTTACTAGACTTATTGTGGTGATTAACTCATAAACTATATAAGTATCAAATTACTGTATTATATACCAGAAACTAATAAAATATTGTATGTCAACTATTCTGTTTAAAAAATAAAAAGAAAAAAATAAAACAGCTTTGGATCCAAAAAATAAGGAGATTTATATTTGAATATTTTTACCTTGGTCAAGTTATTTATCTTCTCTGTGTCTCTCCTTTCAAATGTAAAGTCAAGTTAGATGAGTAAGTTCCAAAGTTTTCTGTACCTTTAATACTCTTATTTCCATTTTTAATCCTGAAATTATTAAAAAATTCCCATTTATATAAATCTTTCCACACATCATTTTAGACTTGCAAAACATCCCTTAATGTGGACAAGTTGATATGGAAGGAAATTATGGCTTAGAAAAGGCCATTTAATCACTTGCCCAAGGTTACATATCCAGTAAATGAGAGCCAAAAGCAACACATGCTAAACTCCTTGTCCAGTGCCTTTTCTGTTTTAGCAGTTGGCTTCTCCAAAAACTAGACAATGCACTTACACACACATTCACACACACAACTTTCTTTTCTTTATATACACAGTGAACATGGTTCCAGCAGCTCCACAGCATGTGGGATCTTCCCAGACCAGGGATTGAACTGGTGCCTTGCACTTCAAGGTGGACTCTTTACCCACTGGACCACCAGGAAGCCCCACTACAGTATTCTTGCCTAGAGAATTCCACGTACAGAGAAGCCTGAGGGCTACAGTCCATGGAGTTGCAGTGTCAGAAACGACTGACTACACTTTCACTTTTCACATATGTGCACATGTGTATATATATATATATAATTATGACACTGATTCGCTTTGATGCACAGCAGATACCATCACAATATTGTAAAGCAATTATCCTCCAATTAAAAAAAATGAGCAAACTAATAAACCAGAAACAAACTCATAGATACAGTAAAGAAACTTGTTACCAGGGGTCAGTAGTGGGGGTGAGGGGAGGGTTGGAAGATTGGGCAAAATCGGTAAAGAGGTACAAAATGGTTATAAAGTAAGTCATTCAAATACAATACATAGTCAATAATACTATGTGGTGGCAGATGGTTACTAGACTTATTGTGGTGATTAACTCATAAACTATATAAGTATCAAATTACTGTATTATATACCAGAAACTAATAAAATATTGTATGTCAACTATTCTGTTTAAAAAATAAAAAGAAAAAAATAAAACAGCTTTGGATCCAAAAAATAAGGAGATTTATATTTGAATATTTTTACCTTGGTCAAGTTATTTATCTTCTCTGTGTCTCTCCTTTCAAATGTAAAGTCAAGTTAGATGAGTAAGTTCCAAAGTTTTCTGTACCTTTAATACTCTTATTTCCATTTTTAATCCTGAAATTATTAAAAAATTCCCATTTATATAAATCTTTCCACACATCATTTTAGACTTGCAAAACATCCCTTAATGTGGACAAGTTGATATGGAAGGAAATTATGGCTTAGAAAAGGCCATTTAATCACTTGCCCAAGGTTACATATCCAGTAAATGAGAGCCAAAAGCAACACATGCTAAACTCCTTGTCCAGTGCCTTTTCTGTTTTAGCAGTTGGCTTCTCCAAAAACTAGACAATGCACTTACACACACATTCACACACACAACTTTCTTTTCTTTATATACACAGTGAACTTGTATTGATATTGACATCCATAAGCACACAGCTGTCTGGATCAATTACTCTTTACCTTGCCAAAAGCTGGAAATACTTTAATTACTGGTTTTATGCCAATGTATAGTCCCAAACCTCACACATGAGAGCAATTATTTGAAGAGTTGTAATATGGACAGAGGAGCTTGGTGGGCTACAGTCCATGGGATCACAAAGAGTTGGACACAAATACAAACAAACAAAGCATGTCCAAAGCAGTGCATCTTCCCTAAACTTTGTTATATTCACAACATAGAGCTTTTACTGCAGCAAAAAGATGAACCCAAAGTTGATTGAAGTATACTATTAAACATAAGTGAAAATAGTTTGCACATATTGTCACATGTAGATAAAATTAAAGTAAAATATGTCATAGTTGTCTCTAAGATTTTGTTACTTAACAATTTACAGTTTCTTGTATAACTTGTGGCCAATAACCCTTGTGACATTCTTGGTTTGTAACTGTTACTGATTTTGGTTTTTTACTCTCTAGATGTATAAATGATCACTCTTGCTACTATATTAGAAAACTGAGATTAAAGAAATTAAGTTGTAATAAAAACAATTGAGTACAATATTGATTTTTATTAAAATAATTTCTTTAACCTCCAGTATTGATGCTGATAATCTTGAAATCAAGTTTTATCATCCTCAACTCCTCTTCCCACCCTCCAGCTAGAAAAGATGACTTACAGGTACATGGAAGTAAAAATGAGATCATGCTTTTTTCTTATTATCTTGTTTTGTTCAAGCAATAATTTAAGATAGCTTAATAGTCATAAAGTACAGAAAGATGTGATAATTTAAAAAGAATATAGCTAGAAGTTTCCAATGACCAATATACAAACAAAAAGGTACTTAATTATATTAACTTTTAGAAAAGCATACACTGCTCTTTCTGAATGAGATAGGAGGGAATCATTTTTTATAAAATAGTTATACTTGAGGGCTACTTATCAAAACAACAAATTTAATTTTAAAAAGAAAATATTAAAACTTTAAGCATTGGCTTCTCCAAACTAGACAATGCACTTACACACACATTCACACACACAACTTTCTTTTCTTTATATACACAGTGAACTTGTATTGATATTGACATCCATAAGCACACAGCTGTCTGGATCAATTACTCTTTACCTTGCCAAAAGCTGGAAATACTTTAATTACTGGTTTTATGCCAATGTATAGTCCCAAACCTCACACATGAGAGCAATTATTTGAAGAGTTGTAATATGGACAGAGGAGCTTGGTGGGCTACAGTCCATGGGATCACAAAGAGTTGGACACAAATACAAACAAACAAAGCATGTCCAAAGCAGTGCATCTTCCCTAAACTTTGTTATATTCACAACATAGAGCTTTTACTGCAGCAAAAAGATGAACCCAAAGTTGATTGAAGTATACTATTAAACATAAGTGAAAATAGTTTGCACATATTGTCACATGTAGATAAAATTAAAGTAAAATATGTCATAGTTGTCTCTAAGATTTTGTTACTTAACAATTTACAGTTTCTTGTATAACTTGTGGCCAATAACCCTTGTGACATTCTTGGTTTGTAACTGTTACTGATTTTGGTTTTTTACTCTCTAGATGTATAAATGATCACTCTTGCTACTATATTAGAAAACTGAGATTAAAGAAATTAAGTTGTAATAAAAACAATTGAGTACAATATTGATTTTTATTAAAATAATTTCTTTAACCTCCAGTATTGATGCTGATAATCTTGAAATCAAGTTTTATCATCCTCAACTCCTCTTCCCACCCTCCAGCTAGAAAAGATGACTTACAGGTACATGGAAGTAAAAATGAGATCATGCTTTTTTCTTATTATCTTGTTTTGTTCAAGCAATAATTTAAGATAGCTTAATAGTCATAAAGTACAGAAAGATGTGATAATTTAAAAAGAATATAGCTAGAAGTTTCCAATGACCAATATACAAACAAAAAGGTACTTAATTATATTAACTTTTAGAAAAGCATACACTGCTCTTTCTGAATGAGATAGGAGGGAATCATTTTTTATAAAATAGTTATACTTGAGGGCTACTTATCAAAACAACAAATTTAATTTTATATTATTAATTTGAAACCATAATTAGAAACACAGACCATTTCTCTTTTTAATACCCAAAGAATGATGAAAATATAACATATATGTATAAGAGAACATAACTCTTTCTGTATAGCACAAAGATATATGTTCCTCTCATTTTAAAGGTGATTAAGCATTTAAGGAAAAAAAATTAAAAGCTAGGTAAACACACACACACACAATGCCACTGATAAGAGAGGGTTGTTAAGTATCAGTAATGACTGGGGATCTATACTGAGTCAGTAATGAGTGGGGATTTACACTGAGTTCATCCAACTTTGCTAACCAATTAACCTCCAAAGACTGAGAGAAGGTCGATACGACCTTCAAACAAGCATTCCATTATGAGATGGCTTTGCTGCAGGCATGTAATATATAGTGGAATTTGTTACTGTTGTTGGTTGCTAAGTTGTGTCCAGCTCTTTGTGATCCTAGGAACTGTAGCCTGCCAGGTTCCTCTGCCCATGAAATTGACTGGGTAAGAATACTGCAGTGGGTTGCCATTTCCTCTTCCTGGGGATCTCCCCTACCCAGGGATCAAACCCACATCTCTTGAATTAGCAGGTAGATTGTTTACCACTGAGACACCTGGGAGGCCCAAACAGTAGAACAACTAAGCCTAAAAACTATCTAATTTACTTGTGAAAAACTGGTCTGGTAAATCTTTTATGGCACTCAATGAAACAAGAAACAGTTATTTGGCAAATATTTGAATACATGCATCTCCTGTCTTTTGAAAGATTTTTAAAGGGGGACATTCTTTAAAAAAAAAAAAAAAGGTATTTGAAAGTATGGTACAAATCACAAAGCATTATGTGGTTTTAGGAATGAGATAGGTAAACAAATGATTAATGATGAGAGTCCATCATCATAATTGGTACTTGAATAGATTTACCTTCCTTGAGTCTTTGAGTAGGTTACCTTCCTGAATGCTTTATTCAAATTTGGATCATTATGAAACTGCTTCCATATTCAATAAGATCAGTCTGGGATCCACAAAATTAGGTGGTTAACCTTGAGCTTTTACTAAGCTTCCTAGGTAGGATAGATATGAATCACCACAATTTCAGTAGCCACTTCCAAACTCTGGGTAACTGATACAGATATGCAAAAAATGATAACTAAATTATAGTAGACAGATATTTGTGTCGACTTTTCCAAATAAACTTGTGTTTCTCCATTCATTCTCCCATTCTCAACAGTGAAAAATGAACTTTTCAAGAGGGACAAATTCTCTGGGAATGCATATTAAATGTAAACTAAACCTCTATTTCACCACTGTGGAGACATAAGAAAGGTAAAAACTGAATGATCCAATAATAATTCTCCTTCTTAGACCTGGAGTTGTTATCTGCAGGTCCCATCAAGTAGGAAAATCCTTCACTTAATCCGTCTATGCAGTTGGATGGCTAGTCATTTCCTAACCCTTTTGCTGGGAAAAAGTAAAAACAAACCTCCAGAAACTTTTTATAATGGGCATCTTGAAGTGCACTGTCAAACTGCATTTGGAAAAAATGTAGCAAGTTATATTCTCACCAAAAGAGTATGAAGGTAATTCCATTTTGAAAAATTTTCTTATTTCCTTGAAGACTCCATTGGGTGCTTAGCTGTCTTTAATGCCTTTCTTTAATGCTTTATAAATTTACTATTAACAAAGGCGGCAGATGGTAGGAGCTGCCAGAGTAACAGCCAATGATAAAACAAAGTTGTTAGTTCACAGCAAAACAAATGTCTAGAACTGTGAATAACTAAATGCCTGAATCTGAAGGATGTCTGTACTAAATGCAAAGGCATTTGCACTCTGTATTCATACTTGTGTCTGAATTGTGGAGAAATTTATACAAAAAAGTGCCATGAATTGTTACTGAGATTATCATTCAGTAATTCATTAATGACTCAGAGGTCAAAGAAAATTTAACACTGATAAAGATGTATAAATATTCAAGAGAAAATAAAAAAATTTAATAAGAACACATATGATTTGGCACACCTTTGTTAAACCACAGTTGAGTTTTAATATACTGGAGTGATAACCATCACACAAGGATAGTAAGTGCCTGACAGTGGTACATGTTGGGGATGAATGTGTAGTTGTGAAGAATGTGTCTTATGTGTCACGTGCTTAGTCATGTCTCATTCATGTGAACCCCATGAATTGTAGCCTGCCAGGATTCTCTGTCCTTGGAATTTTCCAGGCAAGAATATTGAAGTAGGTTGCCATTTTCTTTTCTAGGGTATCTTCCCAACCCAGAGATTGAATCCACACCTCCCGTGTTTCCTGGATTGCAGGTGAATTCTCTAACCATTTGGCTGTCCAGGAAACTGCGTGAAGAAAGTTGGCTTTTTTTCCAAAGATTTAACTGTAAACTAAACCTCTATTTCACCACTGTGGAGACATAAGAAAGGTAAAAACTGAATCAATAATTCTCCTTCTTAGACCTGGAGTTGTTATCTGCAGGTCCCATCAAATAGGAAAATCCTTCACTTAATCCGTCTATGCAGTTGGATGGCTAGTCATTTCCTAACCCTTTTGCTGGGAAAAGTAAAAACAAACCTCCAGAAACTTTTTATAATGGGCATCTTGAAGTGCACTGTCAAACTGCATTTGGAAAAAATGTAGCAAGTTATATTCTCACCAAAAGAGTATGAAGGTAATTCCATTTTGAAAAATTTTCTTATTTCCTTGAAGACTCCATTGGGTGCTTAGCTGTCTTTAATGCCTTTCTTTAATGCTTTATAAATTTACTATTAACAAAGGCGGCAGATGGTAGGAGCTGCCAGAGTAACAGCCAATGATAAAACAAAGTTGTTAGTTCACAGCAAAACAAATGTCTAGAACTGTGAATAACTAAATGCCTGAATCTGAAGGATGTCTGTACTAAATGCAAAGGCATTTGCACTCTGTATTCATACTTGTGTCTGAATTGTGGAGAAATTTATACAAAAAAGTGCCATGAATTGTTACTGAGATTATCATTCAGTAATTCATTAATGACTCAGAGGTCAAAGAAAATTTAACACTGATAAAGATGTATAAATATTCAAGAGAAAATAAAAACATTTAATAAGAACACATATGATTTGGCACACCTTTGTTAAACCACAGTTGAGTTTTAATATACTGGAGTGATAACCATCACACAAGGATAGTAAGTGCCTGACAGTGGTACATGTTGGGGATGAATGTGTAGTTGTGAAGAATGTGTCTTATGTGTCACGTGCTTAGTCATGTCTCATTCATGTGAACCCCATGAATTGTAGCCTGCCAGGATTCTCTGTCCTTGGAATTTTCCAGGCAAGAATATTGAAGTAGGTTGCCATTTTCTTTTCTAGGGTATCTTCCCAACCCAGAGATTGAATCCACACCTCCCGTGTTTCCTGGATTGCAGGTGAATTCTCTAACCATTTGGCTGTCCAGGAAACTGCGTGAAGAAAGTTGAGATAATTATCAAACATAAAATGAGTGCTATCTATATATATTATTCTCTAAAGGCAATTTTGTAAGGTCAGAAATTACAGCACAAAATTCACCATGACATTTCTAAAATTATTTGGAAAGACTACTTTTTAATAATAGGGAATTGGGTTGCATTTTGTATTTTCAACAGATCTTACCATGTTGAACATTTTTCTCACACTTTGAGATAGGTCAGTTATCATTTCACTAAAGGTCTGTTTATAAACCATCGGCAACATTTCCTAATAATGTGTTCAGTACTGTGATAGGTGCTGGTATAAAATATTTTAGTGAACATATATTAAGTGCACAATTAATAGCTCCATATACATAGGGAGGGCTGAAATGGCAGAGATACAAACTAAAGGCTCATATGGGAAAACAATTTGTAAAGAAAGAAATGGAATAATTAGCAACAAGGGAGGATATCATGAGCTCTGAAGAAAACTAATTTCAAAAACCAAAAAGAATAATTACATTAGGTCAGATAAACAGAGAAGGATCATTCAGGCAGTATCCAAAAAAGAGGCCAATCCAAGAACACCTCGTATGAGTAACAGAAAGTACTTAGAATTGGAGAAATCACACTTACTGCTTCATTTGCTCCAATAGAGAGACCTCGGACTCCACTTTCCCTTTCCCACATATGTGCGTGCGTGCTCAGTTGTGTCAAACTCTTTGTGACCCCATAGACTGTAGCCCACCAGGCTCTTCCATTGATAGGATTTCCCAGACAAGAATACTGGAGTGAATTTCCCTTCTCATTTGGCACACCTTTGTTAAACCACAGTTGAGTTTTAATATACTGGAGTGATAACCATCACACAAGGATAGTAAGTGCCTGACAGTGGTACATGTTGGGGATGAATGTGTAGTTGTGAAGAATGTGTCTTATGTGTCACGTGCTTAGTCATGTCTCATTCATGTGAACCCCATGAATTGTAGCCTGCCAGGATTCTCTGTCCTTGGAATTTTCCAGGCAAGAATATTGAAGTAGGTTGCCATTTTCTTTTCTAGGGTATCTTCCCAACCCAGAGATTGAATCCACACCTCCCGTGTTTCCTGGATTGCAGGTGAATTCTCTAACCATTTGGCTGTCCAGGAAACTGCGTGAAGAAAGTTGAGATAATTATCAAACATAAAATGAGTGCTATCTATATATATTATTCTCTAAAGGCAATTTTGTAAGGTCAGAAATTACAGCACAAAATTCACCATGACATTTCTAAAATTATTTGGAAAGACTACTTTTTAATAATAGGGAATTGGGTTGCATTTTGTATTTTCAACAGATCTTACCATGTTGAACATTTTTCTCACACTTTGAGATAGGTCAGTTATCATTTCACTAAAGGTCTGTTTATAAACCATCGGCAACATTTCCTAATAATGTGTTCAGTACTGTGATAGGTGCTGGTATAAAATATTTTAGTGAACATATATTAAGTGCACAATTAATAGCTCCATATACATAGGGAGGGCTGAAATGGCAGAGATACAAACTAAAGGCTCATATGGGAAAACAATTTGTAAAGAAAGAAATGGAATAATTAGCAACAAGGGAGGATATCATGAGCTCTGAAGAAAACTAATTTCAAAAACCAAAAAGAATAATTACATTAGGTCAGATAAACAGAGAAGGATCATTCAGGCAGTATCCAAAAAAGAGGCCAATCCAAGAACACCTCGTATGAGTAACAGAAAGTACTTAGAATTGGAGAAATCACACTTACTGCTTCATTTGCTCCAATAGAGAGACCTCGGACTCCACTTTCCCTTTCCCACATATGTGCGTGCGTGCTCAGTTGTGTCAAACTCTTTGTGACCCCATAGACTGTAGCCCACCAGGCTCTTCCATTGATAGGATTTCCCAGACAAGAATACTGGAGTGAATTTCCCTGCCCTTCTCCAGTGGATCTTCCTGAACCAGGGATCAAACTTGTATCTCTTGAATCTCCTGCATTGACAGGTGGATTCTTTACCCCTACCATCAGCTGGGAAGCCCCTTTCATTTTCCACACATATATGCAAATTATCCAGAATATTCTTTGGAATTTGAGGAAGAAAGGAAGGGAGGGAGAAATGGTCCAGTTTGGCAGAAATTCATGCCTTTCACACATTTTACAATCAACTGTAGAGAAAACTGTTGTATCTTGAGTATTGCCAACTATAACTCAATCTCCTTAAAAAAAGAAATTAAACTATTGAACCAAACTCTAAACTTACCTTTTTTTTAATTTGAAAAGTTAAAAATTCCTTAATTTTTTATTCCTGGTGCCACTACCACAATTTACAGGGCAATACACCTGATGTCATGAAAAGAAAAAGAAAAAAAAGACAAAGCTACAACAGATAAAAGACCTCAGGAATGAACATTTAATTGACACTACTTAAACAATAGCTGCATTTTTGCAAATGTGGCTATGACTATCCTGAACAAGAAGGGTTTCCTGTTTAAGCTGCAGTAACTTTTTTGACTATGGATCAATGTTCCTTCTGTGGAAGATTTTTACAGTTCCTCTAATGCATTTGGACGACTGTCTCAAAGTAACCTGCAGTTTTCCTGACAACTCCTTGATCTCTCTCCTGCTAAGAACTTTAGCCCTTTTCTTCTGAAAGGGCTATAGAACAGGGCTTTTAGAACCTTCTGCTACCATATCCACCACTTCCACCACCAGATCCATAACCACCACAACAGGGAGTGCCCGAGTTTCTTCCACCAAAACTGCCACCCTACATGGGTCCATAATTTGACTGCTGTTGTCCACTATAGTTTCCAAAATCATTATAGTTTCCACCAGCACCATAGTCACCTCCAAAATTTCCTCCTTTATTGTAACCATCATATCCTCCACCGCTGCCACCATGTCTACCACCTTGGTTTCCATATCCTGGTCCACCACCACCATAGTCACCTCTACTACTATAACCAGGACCACTACCGTAGTTGCCACCATCACCTCCAAATCCATTATATCCACCATCACCTCCTCCATAACTACCTCTGCTGCCACCACCTCCACCACCATAGCCTCCTCTTCCACTAAAGTTTCTACCACAGCCAAAGTTACCCCACCACCTCCAAGTTTCCTCCATGACCCATAAAGTTGACAGATCTACCTCCACGACCTCTCTGTGATCCAGCAGATTGCATCTCTTGTTTAGAAAGGTCCTTTTTTCACTTCATAATTATGCCCATTAATAGTGTGGTGTTTCTGAACAACAATTTTATCAATGGCATCATGATCATCCAAAGTTACAAAAACAAATCCTCTTTTTTTTTCTACCCTTTCTATCTTCCATAACTTCTATGGTTTCAATCTTGTCATGCTTTTCAAAGTAGTCTCTCAAATTATATTCTTCTGTACCTTCTTTAATACCACCAACAAAAAATTTCTTCACTGTTAGATGAGCACCAGGCCTTTCAGAATCCTCTCTAAAAACAGCTCTCTTTGGTTCCACTACACGCCCATCAACCTTGTGTGATCGAGCACACATTGTTGCATCCACTTCTTCAACACAGGAGCAAGTCACAAAACCAAAGCCCCTGGAATTTTTGTTTGGGGGGTCTCTCATCACCACACAATCTGTAAGTGTGTCCCATTTCTCAAAATGTTCTCTTAAGCGATCATCTGTAGTTTCAAAGCTCACTCCACCCATAAACAGCTTTCTCAACTGCTCTGGTTCCTTTACATCATGCCCTCCTCCCCTCCTGCAACAGCAGGAGTCAGGCTGGGAACGACCAAGCAGTGGTTTTAACTCCATTTTGAGACCAGACTCGCCTCTTCCAACTCAAGCTCAATAGCTAAACTTACCATTTTAAAAGTTTGTTTTAAATGACCATTACCTCAGAGAAGCATAGCCCAATAGAAGTATTTGTGAGAATGGGTATCTTCACTCTCCAGTATGGCAGCAACTACCCACGTGTGCTTATGGCTGCTGAGCTTTTGAAATGTGGTTAGTTTATCAGAGAAACTGAATTTTCAATCTCTTTAGATTTAAACTTAAATAGCCACCTACAGTTTTACATTTTAAAATATTTGAAGGCAGGGCCTTTATAAATGACTTCATCTCTCACTGAGCCCTGCACAATGTAGACCTCATGATAAGTACTCATGAGCTGCTAGTTAACCCTGGAAAAATTCAGTAATCATAAAATGAGAAATAAGTGTACAGTCACCAATAAAAAGTCACTGCATATTTAAACAGTTCTAACTTTAACTGTTAGGAAAATAGAATATATTCCAGTCATATCCGTTGATATAGCATAGGGTATCTTTAACTCACTACAAAGTTATCAAGAAGACCATAAGGTTTTCTCCTTGATAGCTGTAGGCTATGGTTTACCATCAACTTTTCCGAGTATGAGGCCAAAAACAGAGTCAGAATCAATGTCTATGAATTCTCTATTAGTGTTTTGGCTTTTATTTAGCATAGGATTCTCAGTTCTATTTTGCCACACTGTCACGATAGATGTCACAGATGTGAGTTTTTCCATCTCTTCTAAGGCTCACACTCTTTGTTATATATGAATTTCTAACAGCATTTTAGTTCAGAGGGGCTATTGCAAGAGGACACTGACTTCTATTATCACCACAGCTTTGGCCTACATTTGAATGGAAATCTAAGGTGCTATTTTGGGAAAAAAAAAAAAAAGGATAAGCAACATCTAACTTCTGTTCATTGGGAAGTGTACATTGGGCACCAGGAGCCTCACTATCACACCACGGTAATAAGTGTTAAAAAATAAAACAAATTTTACTGCTCCCCTGAAAAACCTACATCCTTGCAGTGATGACAGACTATTAATAACAATATCAAGCATTAAAACGAGCCACCAATAAATGAAGTGACATGGTTAAAACTGATTAACAAAGTCTGCATTCATATGTCTTATATATTGGCCTTCCACTAAGTGTGACTTTCATTACTTTTTTTTCCCCTTGGCTGCATCGCATGGCTCGTGGGATCTTAGTTCCCAACCAGGGACTGAACCCTTGCACTCAGCAGTGAAAGTGCACAGTCCTAACCACTGCATCACCAGGGAGTTCCCAACTTTCAATATGTTTCAAATTCCTTTAAGAATTTTTGCATAACTGATATTTTCATTTTTCTATAATGGCATCTAATATACAAAAACTTTGGTACTAGAGAAATGAACTCTGATTTACACACTAATAAATTATATGAATAGTGCTACCAAGTATTAGGATTTAAGCAGAACAGGACTGGAATCCTCTAGGTTATAGTGCTCACTTAGATAGGGGTCAAATTGAGCCAAATTTGGTTGCCTATAACATGATCACTTATAGAATATAAACTTTGAATCTGTACACTGCAGGGTTCAAAATTAACAATATTGACATTTGCAGGTGGGATGTTTAGACGCTTTTAGGAAATGGGGAGTAAGAAGCTGGTAGGGAGATAAGTAGTTCTCATTAACTGCATTCTGTGTTTGAGAATCTGTCGTCTTGCTACAAACTTTTTGCAACCTTGAAATCAATACTCATGGGGTTTTCATGGTCATTTGTGTTCATGTGCAGAACTATGACAAATTTGACTGAGCTGCTGCTTGTGTTCCCAGCTCAGATCACTCAGGCAATGGTCTGCATTCTTATTTCAGCTCTCATACAATTAACAAGTATTCTTCCCATGGTCTATTTAGTGCCCATTTTTCTGCAACCCCCCCACTCCCTTTTTGGTAATTTTGTTGCAGGGAGAAAAAATTCTGGCTCCATGTTGCAAACTGTGTCTTTGATTTGCTTTCTGTTGCTTTTATTATTATGATCACACTTAATGGCTTGCCTCAAGGACCCTGCCCCTCTGCCTGATTGTAAAGTGCCTTTGTTCAAGAATCCTGTCCTGTAGATGGCAGGAAAGAGAAAAGTTAACACATCCCCTGCCTGAGGCTTGCTAGAAGATGTTTGCAAGAAGATTAATGGCCTTTTTGCTTTGCTTTCTCACCTCTACTCATCTCTGATCTATTAAAGAACCTGGCATCCAAATCCCAATAAGATGGTTTATTTGAGGTCCCTTGGCTGCATCGCATGGCTCGTGGGATCTTAGTTCCCAACCAGGGACTGAACCCTTGCACTCAGCAGTGAAAGTGCACAGTCCTAACCACTGCATCACCAGGGAGTTCCCAACTTTCAATATGTTTCAAATTCCTTTAAGAATTTTTGCATAACTGATATTTTCATTTTCTATAATGGCATCTAATATACAAAAACTTTGGTACTAGAGAAATGAACTCTGATTTACACACTAATAAATTATATGAATAGTGCTACCAAGTATTAGGATTTAAGCAGAACAGGACTGGAATCCTCTAGGTTATAGTGCTCACTTAGATAGGGGTCAAATTGAGCCAAATTTGGTTGCCTATAACATGATCACTTATAGAATATAAACTTTGAATCTGTACACTGCAGGGTTCAAAATTAACAATATTGACATTTGCAGGTGGGATGTTTAGACGCTTTTAGGAAATGGGGAGTAAGAAGCTGGTAGGGAGATAAGTAGTTCTCATTAACTGCATTCTGTGTTTGAGAATCTGTCGTCTTGCTACAAACTTTTTGCAACCTTGAAATCAATACTCATGGGGTTTTCATGGTCATTTGTGTTCATGTGCAGAACTATGACAAATTTGACTGAGCTGCTGCTTGTGTTCCCAGCTCAGATCACTCAGGCAATGGTCTGCATTCTTATTTCAGCTCTCATACAATTAACAAGTATTCTTCCCATGGTCTATTTAGTGCCCATTTTTCTGCAACCCCCCCACTCCCTTTTTGGTAATTTTGTTGCAGGGAGAAAAAATTCTGGCTCCATGTTGCAAACTGTGTCTTTGATTTGCTTTCTGTTGCTTTTATTATTATGATCACACTTAATGGCTTGCCTCAAGGACCCTGCCCCTCTGCCTGATTGTAAAGTGCCTTTGTTCAAGAATCCTGTCCTGTAGATGGCAGGAAAGAGAAAAGTTAACACATCCCCTGCCTGAGGCTTGCTAGAAGATGTTTGCAAGAAGATTAATGGCCTTTTTGCTTTGCTTTCTCACCTCTACTCATCTCTGATCTATTAAAGAACCTGGCATCCAAATCCCAATAAGATGGTTTATTTCGAGGTGCTAGCCTGCATTTTGGTCAGCTGCTTTCCGAATAAAGTCGTTTACCTTGCCTCAACACCTCCTCTCTCAGATTCATTGGCCTGTTGTGCCGCGAGCAGAGCAAACTTGGATTTGGTAACAATTTCACTGTTTAAAGTAGCCCCTATGTGTAGTGCAGAAGTGCTGTGAAGTGTTCTTATAAGCAAGAGGACTGCAATATGGAGAAAATACCCGTGATAGAGAAGCTTTGCTTAGATTGTGAATTGGAGCACAGCTGACTGTAAGTTCAATTTCAATATAAGTGAATAAATATATAAGTTGTCTTAAAATAAAAATCCAGACAAAACAAAATTATGTGTTGACTGGTTGATAAAACTACTATGCCCAGAAACTCACAGGAACATAACCTTATATTATTCCCTAGGAACAATGGTTCAATGTCTGATAATTCAGTGTTTATGGTGACTTTCAGAGCAAAACAACTATGAATAATGAGAATCAACAGTATAAGTTGGAGGAGTGAGGGACTATTAGAGACATTTAATTACTATTCTTCAGGGAACACTATTTATGTCCATAATGGGCTCTATGTCACTAGCAGAACATTAGGATAGTTTCTGATACATGTTTTCCTGACTTAGGTCCATGGGTTAAATTTGGTGAGTTTCAAATATATATATATATAGAGAGAGAGAGAGAGAGAGAGAGAGAGAGCTTCAACTGAATTGGAATGTGGCCTTTGTCTGATAACGCCTAGCAAGGATACGGCTTGGGTTTGGTGAGAGGTGAAGCATGAATGATTCATTGGAATTTCAAGGAAGGAAGATCATTGAGCCTTTTGTATCTGATCACACACAAGTGTTGTTCAGTCATAAAAGAAAAGCTTGGAGAAACAGCCTCTGAAACCCTGTAATGAACTTGGCAAACCTGGCTCTTCAGGCATAGGTCCACTTTACAAAATCTGGAGGATCAGAAATCTCTAGGCAGAAGAAATTGTATATGCACATATCTATACCTGGAAATCTGTATATTTTAATTTAAATTTGAATACAAAGGACAAAAATCTTGGTTTAGGAATTGGTAGTTTGCATAGTGTTTTGTGAGTAGTGACTTGTTGCCGTGTGTCAATTGTTTGGCCTTTGGTGTACCTTTTCCCATCCTTGGACTTCTTGTCAAGAATGCTTGTCATAAGAGATCCATTCCTAAGGGTGTGGAATACCAGAGGGCTTATGTTTACAGGTGTGCTGAGGTTGTTAAGAGAAATTTGGATCACAAATGTGATGAAATACTTGTAGGTTCTCAAAGAGAAACAGCAAGTTACATGATTTTCTATATCTCAGAAAAACCTAATCTTGGAACTGAAGGAAGGATTTCCCTGTTAGCTAATGATAGTTCCCTAGATGTCATCTTCATTTATTCCTACCTCATCTCTCTACCACTGAATAAAAATTCATCTTTACCCAGAACCTTCGTTGGATACATCAAATGCATTAACCCTTTTGTACTTAGCAGATTCTGTTAAGCAGATTATTGCTCTAGTATCTCAATTAATAACTTGCATCTGTAGAAATATTTTTATATTAAAGCATATTCATATATTAGACTAAATTTATCCTGTGCAAGAAAAGCATATATATCCTAGAATGATTAGAGTGGTGATCAAGTGCCCTGACTATAGGATTACTCAGTCATTTTCTACACCAAGAAAACAGAACAGCTCTAGTAGTTTTCTTTTCTTTTTTTTTTTTTAACTTTATTTATTTATTTATTTATTATTTATTTTTGTACATGTATGTTCCCAGATCATTCATATGCATATCCCTTGACCCTCCCCACCCAGTTCCCCCATCCCTCCAGACCATCACTCCAAGTGGTTGTAGGTACTCCTATTCCCCTAGCACAATGACAATAGCTATCCTTTCTACACATGACAGTATAGGTTTCCATGTTACTCCCTCCACTGTTCGGTCTCCACAATATCTTTATGTCTATTCTCTGTTTTTCATGAGTTCACTGCGTGTGTTATCATGACCATCTTACTAGATCCCATATATATGAGTTTATGTTTTTATTCTCTGTTTTTCAATGAGTTCACCTGGAAATCTGTATATTTTAATTTAAATTTGAATACAAAGGACAAAAATCTTGGTTTAGGAATTGGTAGTTTGCATAGTGTTTTGTGAGTAGTGACTTGTTGCCGTGTGTCAATTGTTTGGCCTTTGGTGTACCTTTTCCCATCCTTGGACTTCTTGTCAAGAATGCTTGTCATAAGAGATCCATTCCTAAGGGTGTGGAATACCAGAGGGCTTATGTTTACAGGTGTGCTGAGGTTGTTAAGAGAAATTTGGATCACAAATGTGATGAAATACTTGTAGGTTCTCAAAGAGAAACAGCAAGTTACATGATTTTCTATATCTCAGAAAAACCTAATCTTGGAACTGAAGGAAGGATTTCCCTGTTAGCTAATGATAGTTCCCTAGATGTCATCTTCATTTATTCCTACCTCATCTCTCTACCACTGAATAAAAATTCATCTTTACCCAGAACCTTCGTTGGATACATCAAATGCATTAACCCTTTTGTACTTAGCAGATTCTGTTAAGCAGATTATTGCTCTAGTATCTCAATTAATAACTTGCATCTGTAGAAATATTTTTATATTAAAGCATATTCATATATTAGACTAAATTTATCCTGTGCAAGAAAAGCATATATATCCTAGAATGATTAGAGTGGTGATCAAGTGCCCTGACTATAGGATTACTCAGTCATTTTCTACACCAAGAAAACAGAACAGCTCTAGTAGTTTTCTTTTCTTTTTTTTTTTTTAACTTTATTTATTTATTTATTTATTATTTATTTTTGTACATGTATGTTCCCAGATCATTCATATGCATATCCCTTGACCCTCCCCCCACCCAGTTCCCCCCCCCCATCCCTCCAGACCATCACTCCAAGTGGTTGTAGGTACTCCTATTCCCCTAGCACAATGACAATAGCTATCCTTTCTACACATGACAGTATAGGTTTCCATGTTACTCCCTCCCACTGTTCGGTCTCCACAATATCTTTATGTCTATTCTCTGTTTTTTCATGAGTTCACTGCGTGTGTTATCATGACCATCTTACTAGATCCCATATATATGAGTTAGTATACTATACTTGTCTTTCTCTTTTTGACTTACTTCACTTTTTATGATAGGTTCTAGAGCCAGCCACCTCATTAGGACTGAGTCTTCTGCATTTCTTTTAACAGCTGAGTAGTATTCCATTGTATATATGTACCAGAACTTCTGGATCCATTCATTTGTCGATGGACATCTAGGTTGCTTCCATGTTCTGGCTATTGTATAGAGAGCTGCAATGAACATTGGGGTACAGGTGCCTCTTTCATTTTTGATTTCATCAGGATATAGGCATAATAGTGGGATTGCTGGGTCATAGGGTGCTTCTATTTTTAGTTTTTTAAGGAATCTCCATATTGTCTTCCATAGAGGTTGTACTAATTTACATTCCCACCAGCAATGCAAGAGGGTTCCCTTTTCTCCACACCCTCTCCAGCATTTGTTGTCTGTCGATTTGTTGATGATGGCCATTCTGACAGGTGTGAGGTGGTATCTCATTGTGGTTTTAATTTGCATTTCTCTGATAATAAGCGAGGTTGAGCATCGTTTCATGTATTTTGTGCCAATTGTCATGTCCTCTTTGGAGAGGCGTCTCTTTAGATCTTTTTCCCATTTTTTGATTGGGCTGCTCATTTTCCCTGTGCTGAGTTGTCTGAGTTGCTTGTAGATTTTGGAGATTAATTCTTTGTCTGTTGTTTCATTTGCTATGATTTTCTCCCACTCTGTGGGGTGTCTGTTGAACTTTTTTGTAATTTCTTTTGCTGTACAAAAGCTTTTAAGTTTCATGACGTCCCACATGTTCATTTTTCTTTTCAGTTCTGCTATTTTAGTTGGTGGGTCAGAGAAGATCTTGCTTTGGTTTATGTCCTTGAGGGTTTTGCCTATGTTCTCCTCTAAGAGTTTGATGGTTTCTGGTCTTACATTGAGGTCTTTAATCCATTTTGAGTTGATCTTAGTGTATGGTGTCAGGGAATGTTCCAACTTCATTTTTTTGCATGTAGCTGTCCAATTCTCCCAGCACCACTTGATAAAGAGGCTGTCTTTGTCCCATTTTATAGTTTCTCCTCCTTTATCAAAAATAAGGTACCCATAGGTGCGTGGGTTGATCTCTGGGTTCTCAATCTTGTTCCATTGATCTACAGTTCTGTTTTTGTGCCAGTACCATACTGTCTTGAGGACTGTTGCTTTGTAGTAGAGTCTGAAGTTAGGGAGGCTGATCCCTCCAACTCCATTCTTCTTCCTCAGGATTGCTTTGGCTATTCGAGGTCTTCTGTGTTTCCATATGAACTGTGTTATTATTTGGTCTAGTTCTGTGAAAAATGTCAGTGGTAGTTGAATAGGTATTGCATTGAATCTGTAGATGATATTTGGAAGTATGGTCATTTTCACAATATTGATTCTTCCAATCCAGGAACATGGAATATCTCTCCATCTGTTTAAGTCTTCTTTAATGTCTCTCATGAGTGTCTTGTAATTTTCTGTGTACAATTCTTTCGTTTCTTTGGGTAGGTTTATTCCTAGATATTTGATTCTTTTGGTTGCAATGGTGAAGGGGATTGCCTCTTTGATTTCCTTTTCTGATTTTTCATTGTTTGTGTATAGGAATGCCAGTGACTTCTGTGTGTTGACTTTATATCCTGCAACTTTGCTGAATTCATTGATTAGCTCTAGTAGCTTTGTAACCGTGTCTTTGGGATTTTCTATGTATAATATCATGTCGTCTGCAAAAAGAGAGAGCTTGACTTCTTCCTTTCCAATCAGGATTCCTTTGATTTCTTTCTCTTCTCTTATTGCTGTTGCTAGGACTTCCAGGACTATGTTGAATAGCAGTGGTGAAATTGGGCACCCCTGTCTTGTTCCTGATCTTAAAGGGAATGCTTTCAGTTTTTCACCATTAACAATAATGTTTGCTGTAGGTTTCTCATAGATGGCTTGTATTATGTTGAGATAGGTTCCTTCTATGCCCATTTTCTGAAGAGTTTTGATCATAAATGGATGTTGTACTTTGTCAAAGGCTTTTTCTGCGTCTATTGAAATGATCATGTGCTTTTTGTCTTTCAACTTGTTGATATGGTGTATCACGTTGATTGATTCTTGTTCCATTGCATCTACCCAGCACCACTTGATAAAGAGGCTGTCTTTGTCCCATTTTATAGTTTCTCCTCCTTTATCAAAAATAAGGTACCCATAGGTGCGTGGGTTGATCTCTGGGTTCTCAATCTTGTTCCATTGATCTACAGTTCTGTTTTTGTGCCAGTACCATACTGTCTTGAGGACTGTTGCTTTGTAGTAGAGTCTGAAGTTAGGGAGGCTGATCCCTCCAACTCCATTCTTCTTCCTCAGGATTGCTTTGGCTATTCGAGGTCTTCTGTGTTTCCATATGAACTGTGTTATTATTTGGTCTAGTTCTGTGAAAAATGTCAGTGGTAGTTGAATAGGTATTGCATTGAATCTGTAGATGATATTTGGAAGTATGGTCATTTTCACAATATTGATTCTTCCAATCCAGGAACATGGAATATCTCTCCATCTGTTTAAGTCTTCTTTAATGTCTCTCATGAGTGTCTTGTAATTTTCTGTGTACAATTCTTTCGTTTCTTTGGGTAGGTTTATTCCTAGATATTTGATTCTTTTGGTTGCAATGGTGAAGGGGATTGCCTCTTTGATTTCCTTTTCTGATTTTTCATTGTTTGTGTATAGGAATGCCAGTGACTTCTGTGTGTTGACTTTATATCCTGCAACTTTGCTGAATTCATTGATTAGCTCTAGTAGCTTTGTAACCGTGTCTTTGGGATTTTCTATGTATAATATCATGTCGTCTGCAAAAAGAGAGAGCTTGACTTCTTCCTTTCCAATCAGGATTCCTTTGATTTCTTTCTCTTCTCTTATTGCTGTTGCTAGGACTTCCAGGACTATGTTGAATAGCAGTGGTGAAATTGGGCACCCCTGTCTTGTTCCTGATCTTAAAGGGAATGCTTTCAGTTTTTCACCATTAACAATAATGTTCGCTGTAGGTTTCTCATAGATGGCTTTTATTATGTTGAGATAGGTTCCTTCTATGCCCATTTTCTGAAGAGTTTTGATCATAAATGGATGTTGTACTTTGTCAAAGGCTTTTTCTGCGTCTATTGAAATGATCATGTGATTTTTGTCTTTCAACTTGTTGATATGGTGTATCACGTTGATTGATTTGCGGATGTTGAAGAAGCCTTGCATGCCTGGGATGAACCCGACTTGATCATGATGTATGAGTTTTTTGACATGTCGTTGAATTCTGTTTGCTAGGATTTTGTTGAGGATCTTGGCATCTAAGTTCATCAGTGAAATTGGCCTATAGTTTTCCTTTTTTGTGTTGTCTTTGCCTGGTTTGGGTATCAGGGTGATGGTAGCCTCGTAGAATGTGTTTGGGAGTTTTCCTTCCTGTGCAATTTTTTGGAAGAGTTTTAGAAGGACAGGCATTAGCTCTTCTTTAAATGTTTGGTAGAATTCGGCTGTGAAGCCATCTGGTCCTGGGCTTTGATTTTTGGGTAGATTTTTAATCACAAATTCGATTTCTGAGCTTGTGATTGGGTTGTTCAAAGTTTCTGTTTCTTCCTGGCTCAGTCTTGGGAGATTAATCCTGTCCAAGAAACTGTCCATTTCTTCCAAGTTGTCCAGTTTGTTGCCATAGAGTTGCTCATAATAGTCTCTTAGAATCCTTTGGATTTCTGCATTATCTGTTGTAATCTCTCCTTTTTCGTTTTTGATTTTGTTGATCTGGTTCTTCTCTCTCTTTTTCTTAATGAGTCTGGCCAGTGGCTTGTCAATTTTGTTTACCTTTTCAAAGAACCAGCTTTTTGTTTTATTTATCTTTACTATTGTTTCTTTTGTTTCTTTCTCATTTATTTCTGCTCTGATCTTTATGATTTCTCTTCTTCTGCTGGCTTTGGGATGTTTTTGTTCTTCTTTCTCCAACTGTTTTAAGCGGAGGGTTAGGTCATCTGCTTCATATTTTCCTAGTTTCTTGAGGTGGGATTGTATTGCTATAAATTTCCCTCTTAGAACTGCTTTTGCAGTATCCCATAGGTTTTGCACGGTCGTGTGTTCATTGTCATTTTCTTCTAGGAATTGTTTAATTTCTCCTTTGATTTCCTCAATGATCAGTTGGTTTTTTAGGTATGTATTGTTTAATCTCCATGTGTTTCTGTTTTTAGGGTTTTTTTTTCTGGTAGTTGATCTCCAGTCTCATTGCATTGTGGTCCGAGAAGATGGTTGATATAATTTCGGTTTTCTTGAACTGACTGAGGTTAGATTTGTGGCCCAAGATGTGATCTATCCTGGAGAATGTGCCGTGAGCACTTGAGAAGAAAGTGTATTCTTCTGCTTTTGGATGGAATGTCCTAAAGATATCAATGAGGTCCATCTTTTCCAGTGTGGCATTTAAGGCTTGTGTTTCTTTATTAATTTTCTGTTTTGTTGATCTGTCCATTGGTGTGAGAGGAGTGTTAAAGTCTCCTACTATTATTGTGTTATTGTTGATTTCTTCTTTTATGTCTGAAAGTATCTGTCTTATGTATTGAGGTGCCCCTGTGTTGGGTGCGTAGATATTCATGACTGTTATGTCTTCCTCTTGGATAGATCCCTTAATCATGATGTAGTGACCTGCCTTGTCTCTTAGAATCTTCTTTACTTTAAAGTCTATTTTGTCTGATATAAGGATTGCTACTCCAGCTTTCTTTTGATTTCCATTTGCATGAAATATCTTTTCCAGCCTTTCACTTTCAGTCTATGAGTGTCTCTAGGTCTGAAGTGGGTCTCTTGTAAACAGCATATATATGGGTCTTGCTTCTGGATCCATTCAGCCAGCCTGTGTCGTTTGGTTGGAGCATTTAGTCCATTTACGTTCAAAGTAATTATTGATACGAATGTTCCTATTGTCATCTTCTTAGCAATTTGGGGTTTGATTTGTAAGGCTTCTCCTACTCTTGTATTTATTGGCTATATCAGGCCCTTTAACACTTGTTGTAGGGCTGGTTTTGTGGTACAGAATTCTTTTAGTGAGATTCTTGCTGGGTAGAGAATTCGTGGTTGCAGATTATTCTCTTTTAGCCGTTTAAATGTATCTTGCCATTCTCTTCTGGCCTGTAGGGTTTCTGTTGAGAGATCCGCAGTTAAACGTATGGGGTTTCCTTTATATGTTATTTGTTGTTTGCTCCTAGCTGCTTTTAGTAATCTGTCTTTATATTTAGTCTGCGTTAGTTTGATTAGTATGTGCCTTGGTGTGTTTCTTCTGGGGTTTCTTCTGTATGGAACTCTTTGCATTGTGGTCCGAGAAGATGGTTGATATAATTTCGGTTTTCTTGAACTGACTGAGGTTAGATTTGTGGCCCAAGATGTGATCTATCCTGGAGAATGTGCCGTGAGCACTTGAGAAGAAAGTGTATTCTTCTGCTTTTGGATGGAATGTCCTAAAGATATCAATGAGGTCCATCTTTTCCAGTGTGGCATTTAAGGCTTGTGTTTCTTTATTAATTTTCTGTTTTGTTGATCTGTCCATTGGTGTGAGAGGAGTGTTAAAGTCTCCTACTATTATTGTGTTATTGTTGATTTCTTCTTTTATGTCTGAAAGTATCTGTCTTATGTATTGAGGTGCCCCTGTGTTGGGTGCGTAGATATTCATGACTGTTATGTCTTCCTCTTGGATAGATCCCTTAATCATGATGTAGTGACCTGCCTTGTCTCTTAGAATCTTCTTTACTTTAAAGTCTATTTTGTCTGATATAAGGATTGCTACTCCAGCTTTCTTTTGATTTCCATTTGCATGAAATATCTTTTTCCAGCCTTTCACTTTCAGTCTATGAGTGTCTCTAGGTCTGAAGTGGGTCTCTTGTAAACAGCATATATATGGGTCTTGCTTCTGGATCCATTCAGCCAGCCTGTGTCGTTTGGTTGGAGCATTTAGTCCATTTACGTTCAAAGTAATTATTGATACGAATGTTCCTATTGTCATCTTCTTAGCAATTTGGGGTTTGATTTGTAAGGCTTCTCCTACTCTTGTATTTATTGGCTATATCAGGCCCTTTAACACTTGTTGTAGGGCTGGTTTTGTGGTACAGAATTCTTTTAGTGAGATTCTTGCTGGGTAGAGAATTCGTGGTTGCAGATTATTCTCTTTTAGCCGTTTAAATGTATCTTGCCATTCTCTTCTGGCCTGTAGGGTTTCTGTTGAGAGATCCGCAGTTAAACGTATGGGGTTTCCTTTATATGTTATTTGTTGTTTGCTCCTAGCTGCTTTTAGTAATCTGTCTTTATATTTAGTCTGCGTTAGTTTGATTAGTATGTGCCTTGGTGTGTTTCTTCTGGGGTTTCTTCTGTATGGAACTCTTTGTGCTTCCTGGACTTGGTTGACTATCTCCTTTCCCATGCTGGGGAAGTTTTCAACTATAACCTCTTCAAGAATTTTTTCATAGTCTTTCTTCTCTTCTTCTTCTTCTGGAACTCCTATAATTCTAATGTTGGTGCGTTTAATATTGTCCCATAGGTCTCTGAGGCTATCCTCAGTTCTTTTAATTCTTTGGGCTTTGTTCTGTTCTTCAGCACTTATTTCCACCATTCTGTCTTCCAGCTCACTTATCCATTCTTCAGCCTCTGATACTCTACTGTTGAGACCTTCTATAGTATTTTTGAGTTCAGCAATTGAATTGGTGGTCTCTATTTGCTTATTTTTCATTTCCTGCATGTCTTTTCTCAATGCACTAATTTCCTCTAATATTCTGTTTTCGGTGTTTTGCATCCTCATTAGTATAGTTTTTCTGAATTCTCTTTCAGATAGCTTGTCTATCTCCTCCTCTGTCATTTGAAGTGGTGTTTCTCTAGCTTGGTCCTTCATTTGCACAGTGTTTCTCTGACGTTTCATCATTAGGTTAATTTTTGTTTCTTTGTGTGTGTCTGTGTGTATGGAGTTCTTATTCCCACCAGGCTTCTTGGTTGAATTCTCCCTTCCTTTGGGTTTCTGTCCTTGTAGAAGGGTTCAGTGGTTTGTGTCTTGGGTGGTGATAGACCTTGTTTACAGGTGAATAATCTGTAGTGTTGTATGTTCTTTGATAATCAGTGTGGCATCTTGGAATTCGGGCTTCCGCTTCGAGGATCCTTGGTTTGATGATTGGTCAGGGGGTGTGGGCTCTATGTCTGGTTTGCTGTGGTGTTCCGTGATACTAGTTCACACACTAGCATCTGAGGAACAAGAGGTGCATCCCCGCCTCGCGGCTCCTCGCGGCGTCCGCGGCTCCTCGCGGCGTCCGCGGCTCCTCGCGGCGTCCGCGGCTCCTCGCAGCGGGCGGGTTCCGGCTCTAGTAGTTTTCTAATAGTGTCTTTGGGGCTTTCTCATGTCGTCTATAAATAGAGAGAGTTTTACTTCTTCTTTTCCAATCTTGATTCCTTTTATTTCTTTTTCTTCTCTTATTGCTGCTACTAGAACTTCCAGGACTATGTTGAATAATAGTGGTGAAAGTGGACGCCCTTGTCTTGTTCCTGATTTTTAAATGTTTGGTAGAATTCACCTGTAAAGCCATCTGGACCTGGACATTTATTTTTGGGTAGGTTTTTGATCACAAATTCGATTTCTGAGCTTGTGATTTGGTTGTTTATAGTTTCTATTTCTTCCTGGTTCAGTCTTGGGAGATTATTCTTCTCCAAGAAACTGTCCATTCTTCAGCCTCTGATACTCTACTGTTGAGACCTTCTATAGTATTTTTGAGTTCAGCAATTGAATTGGTGGTCTCTATTTGCTTATTTTTCATTTCCTGCATGTCTTTTCTCAATGCACTAATTTCCTCTAATATTCTGTTTTCGGTGTTTTGCATCCTCATTAGTATAGTTTTTCTGAATTCTCTTTCAGATAGCTTGTCTATCTCCTCCTCTGTCATTTGAAGTGGTGTTTCTCTAGCTTGGTCCTTCATTTGCACAGTGTTTCTCTGACGTTTCATCATTAGGTTAATTTTTGTTTCTTTGTGTGTGTCTGTGTGTATGGAGTTCTTATTCCCACCAGGCTTCTTGGTTGAATTCTCCCTTCCTTTGGGTTTCTGTCCTTGTAGAAGGGTTCAGTGGTTTGTGTCTTGGGTGGTGATAGACCTTGTTTACAGGTGAATAATCTGTAGTGTTGTATGTTCTTTGATAATCAGTGTGGCATCTTGGAATTCGGGCTTCCGCTTCGAGGATCCTTGGTTTGATGATTGGTCAGGGGGTGTGGGCTCTATGTCTGGTTTGCTGTGGTGTTCCGTGATACTAGTTCACACACTAGCATCTGAGGAACAAGAGGTGCATCCCCGCCTCGCGGCCTCGCGGCGTCCGCGGCTCCTCGCGGCGTCCGCGGCTCCTCGCGGCGTCCGCGGCTCCTCGCGGCGTCCGCGGCTCTAGTAGTTTTCTAATAGTGTCTTTGGGGCTTTCTCATGTCGTCTATAAATAGAGAGAGTTTTACTTCTTCTTTTCCAATCTTGATTCCTTTTATTTCTTTTTCTTCTCTTATTGCTGCTACTAGAACTTCCAGGACTATGTTGAATAATAGTGGTGAAAGTGGACGCCCTTGTCTTGTTCCTGATTTTTAAATGTTTGGTAGAATTCACCTGTAAAGCCATCTGGACCTGGACATTTATTTTTGGGTAGGTTTTTGATCACAAATTCGATTTCTGAGCTTGTGATTTGGTTGTTTATAGTTTCTATTTCTTCCTGGTTCAGTCTTGGGAGATTATTCTTCTCCAAGAAACTGTCCATTTCTTCCAGGTTATCCAGCTTGTAGCCATATAGTTGTTCATAATAGTCTCTTATAATCCTTCATATTTCTGTATTATCTATTGTAATTTCTCCTTTTTCATTTTTGATTTTGTTGATCTAGTTCTTCTCTGTTTTTTTCTTGATGAGTCTGGCCAGTGGTTTGTCAACTTTATTTACCTTTTCAAAGAACCGGCTTTTTGTTTTAGTTATCTTTACTATTGCTCCTTTCCTTTCTTTTTCATTTATTTCTGCTCTGATCTTTATGGTTTCTCTTCTTCTGCTAACTGGGGTATTTTTGTTCTTCTTTCTCCAATTGTTTTAAGTGTAAGTTTAGGTCGCTTGTTTGATATTTTTCTTGTTTCTTGAGGTAGGATTGTATTGCTATAAACTTCCCTCTCAGAATTGTTTTTGTGGTATCCCATAGATTTTGCACTGTCGTGTGTTCACTGTCATTTTCTTCTAGGAATTTCTCCTTTGATTTATTCAGTAATCAGTTTGTTTTTTAGGTATGTGTTGTTTAATCCCCATGTGTTTGTGTTTTTAGCAGTTTTTTTTCCTGTAGTTGATCTCTAGTCTCATTGCATTGTGGTCAGAGAAGATATAATTTCAGAATTTGCTGAGGTTTGATTTGTGACCCAAGATGTGGTCTATCTTGGAGAATGTTTTGTGAGCACTTGAGAAGAAAGTGTATTCTTCTGCTTTTGGATGGAAGGTCCTAAGGATATCCATGAGGTCCATCCCTTCTAGTGTGTCATTTACGACTTGTGTTTCTTAATTAATTTTCTGTTTGGATGACCTATCCATTGGTGTGAAAGGAGTGTTAAAGTCTCCTACTACTATTGTGTTATTGTCAATTTCTTCTTTTATGTCTGAAAGTGTTTGTCTTATGTATTGGGGTGCTCCTGTTTGCGGTACATAGATATTTATGATTATTATGTCTTCCTCTTGAAACTACTAGATCTAATCAAGGAATTCAGCAAAGTCACGGGATACAAAATTGACTGGACATTTATTTTTGGGTAGGTTTTAATCACAAATTCGATTTCTGAGCTTGTGATTTGGTTGTTTATAGTTTCTATTTCTTCCTGGTTCAGTCTTGGGAGATTATTCTTCTCCAAGAAACTGTCCATTTCTTCCAGGTTATCCAGCTTGTAGCCATATAGTTGTTCATAATAGTCTCTTATAATCCTTCATATTTCTGTATTATCTATTGTAATTTCTCCTTTTTCATTTTTGATTTTGTTGATCTAGTTCTTCTCTGTTTTTTTCTTGATGAGTCTGGCCAGTGGTTTGTCAACTTTATTTACCTTTTCAAAGAACCGGCTTTTTGTTTTAGTTATCTTTACTATTGCTCCTTTCCTTTCTTTTTCATTTATTTCTGCTCTGATCTTTATGGTTTCTCTTCTTCTGCTAACTGGGGTATTTTTGTTCTTCTTTCTCCAATTGTTTTAAGTGTAAGTTTAGGTCGCTTGTTTGATATTTTTCTTGTTTCTTGAGGTAGGATTGTATTGCTATAAACTTCCCTCTCAGAATTGTTTTTGTGGTATCCCATAGATTTTGCACTGTCGTGTGTTCACTGTCATTTTCTTCTAGGAATTTCTCCTTTGATTTATTCAGTAATCATTTTTTTCTCAGGCATGTGTTGTTTAATTTCCATGTGTTTGTGTTTTTAGCAGTTTTTTTCCTGTAGTTGATCTCTAGTCTCATTGCATTGTGGTCAGAGAAGATATAATTTCAGAATTTGCTGAGGTTTGATTTGTGACCCAAGATGTGGTCTATCTTGGAGAATGTTTTGTGAGCACTTGAGAAGAAAGTGTATTCTTCTGCTTTTGGATGGAAGGTCCTAAGGATATCCATGAGGTCCATCCCTTCTAGTGTGTCATTTACGACTTGTGTTTCTTAATTAATTTTCTGTTTGGATGACCTATCCATTGGTGTGAAAGGAGTGTTAAAGTCTCCTACTACTATTGTGTTATTGTCAATTTCTTCTTTTATGTCTGAAAGTGTTTGTCTTATGTATTGGGGTGCTCCTGTTTGCGGTACATAGATATTTATGATTATTATGTCTTCCTCTTGAAACTACTAGATCTAATCAAGGAATTCAGCAAAGTCACGGGATACAAAATCAATACACAGAAATCACTGCCATTCCTATACACAAACAATGAAAACTCAGAAAACGAAATCAAAGTTGCAATCCCCTTCACCATAGCAACCAAAATAAACCTACCCAAAGAAACAGAAGAACTGTACACTGAAAATTACAATACACTTATGAAAGAAATTAAAGAAGAGTTAAACAGATGGAGAAATAGTCCGTGTTCCTGGGTTGGAAGAATCAATACTGTGAAAGTGAACATATACCAAATATCATCTACAGATTCAACGCAATCCCTATCAAACTACCACTGACATTCTTCACAGAACTAGACCAAAGAATAACACAGTTCATATGGAAACACAAAAGACCTCGAATAGCCAAAGCAATCCTGAGAAAGAAGAATGGAGCTGGAGGGATCAGCCTCCCCAAATTCAGACACTACTACAAAGCAATGGTCCTCAAGACAGTATAGTACTGGCACAAAAACAGAACTATAGACCAATGGAACAAGATAGAGAACCCAGAGATAAACCCATGCACCTATGGGTACCTTACTTTTGACAAAGGATGCGAAAATCTAAAATGGGACAAAGACAGCCTCTTCCACAAATGGTGCCGGGAAAATTGGACAGCTACATGCAAAAAAAATGAAGCTGGAACATTCCCACCATACACATAGATCAACTCAAAATGGATTAAAGACCTAAATGAAGTCCAGAACCCTAGTCTCATTGCATTGTGGTCAGAGAAGATATAATTTCAGAATTTGCTGAGGTTTGATTTGTGACCCAAGATGTGGTCTATCTTGGAGAATGTTTTGTGAGCACTTGAGAAGAAAGTGTATTCTTCTGCTTTTGGATGGAAGGTCCTAAGGATATCCATGAGGTCCATCCCTTCTAGTGTGTCATTTACGACTTGTGTTTCTTAATTAATTTTCTGTTTGGATGACCTATCCATTGGTGTGAAAGGAGTGTTAAAGTCTCCTACTACTATTGTGTTATTGTCAATTTCTTCTTTTATGTCTGAAAGTGTTTGTCTTATGTATTGGGGTGCTCCTGTTTGCGGTACATAGATATTTATGATTATTATGTCTTCCTCTTGAAACTACTAGATCTAATCAAGGAATTCAGCAAAGTCACGGGATACAAAATCAATACACAGAAATCACTGCCATTCCTATACACAAACAATGAAAACTCAGAAAACGAAATCAAAGTTGCAATCCCCTTCACCATAGCAACCAAAATAAACCTACCCAAAGAAACAGAAGAACTGTACACTGAAAATTACAATACACTTATGAAAGAAATTAAAGAAGAGTTAAACAGATGGAGAAATAGTCCGTGTTCCTGGGTTGGAAGAATCAATACTGTGAAAGTGAACATATACCAAATATCATCTACAGATTCAACGCAATCCCTATCAAACTACCACTGACATTCTTCACAGAACTAGACCAAAGAATAACACAGTTCATATGGAAACACAAAAGACCTCGAATAGCCAAAGCAATCCTGAGAAAGAAGAATGGAGCTGGAGGGATCAGCCTCCCCAAATTCAGACACTACTACAAAGCAATGGTCCTCAAGACAGTATAGTACTGGCACAAAAACAGAACTATAGACCAATGGAACAAGATAGAGAACCCAGAGATAAACCCATGCACCTATGGGTACCTTACTTTTGACAAAGGATGCGAAAATCTAAAATGGGACAAAGACAGCCTCTTCCACAAATGGTGCCGGGAAAATTGGACAGCTACATGCAAAAAAAATGAAGCTGGAACATTCCCACCATACACATAGATCAACTCAAAATGGATTAAAGACCTAAATGAAGTCCAGAACCCCTAAAAGGAGGATATAGGCAAAACACTCAAAGACATAAGTTAAAGCAAAATCTTCCATGACCCACCTACTAGAGTAGTGGAATTAAAAACAAAAATTAACACGTGGGACCTGATGAAACTTAAAAGCTTTTGTACATCAAAAGAAACTACAAACAAGCTGAACAGACAACCTACAGAATGGGAGAAAATCATAGCAAATGAAATAACAGACAAAGAATTAATCTCCAAAATCTACAAGCAACTCGGACAACTCAACATTAGAAAAATGAACAACTCAATCAAAAACTGAGAAAAGGACCTAAACAGACACCTCTACAAAAAGGACATACAGATGGCCAAAAAACACATGAAACGATGCTCATCATCACTTATTATTAGAGAAATGCAAATCAAAACTACAATGAGATATCACCTCACACCCGTCAGAATGGCCATCATCAAAAAAATCTACAGACAATAAATGCTAGAGAGGGTGTGGAGAAAAAGGAACACTCTTGCATTGCTGGTGGGAATGAAAATTGATACAGCCGCTATGGTAGACAGTATGGAGATTCCTTAAAAAACTAAAAATAGAAGCACCCTATGACCCAGCAACCCCACTAGTAGGCTTATACCCTGATGATATCAAAACTGAAAGAGGCACATGTACCCCAATGTTCATTGCAGCTCTCTATACAATAGCTAGAACATGGAAGGAACCTAGATGCCCATTGACGAACAAATGGATCCAAAAGCTCTGGTACATATATACAATGGAATACTACACAGCTGTAAAGAGAAATGCAGAAGAATCAGTCCTAATGAGGTGGCTAGATCTAGAACCTATGATAAAGAGTGAAGTCAGTCAAAAAAAGTACAATATACTAACACATATATATGGAATCTAGTAGGATGGTAATGATAATGCACGCTGTGAAGCGATGAAAAAACAGACCATGGAGAGTAGACCAATGGATATTGTGGGGAAGGAACAGTGGGTGGGAGGCGTAAAGGAAGTAGCATGAAAACCTATATTATCATATGTGAAAAAAAAAGCTATTGATTGTCATTGCGCTGTGAGAAAAAGGAATCCTTCAGGGGTGCTGTGTGATGGTCTGGAGGGCTGGGATGGGGATATATACATATGACTAATTAGGTATCATACATATCTATAAACAACAAAACTCTATAAAAGGAAAAAATAAAACAAAAATTAAAAAAAAAAAAGAAAACAATAATTCCCATCTCATACAGATGTTGAGAGAACTAAATATGATAATGTAGTAAGAGGACCACTTCACCTAATACTTACAGATATTCAGAGCTTGGTATTTAACTATCAGTATAATATTATTATGTTAGTAATTCAATGATATTTGATTTTAACCACACATTCAAGGAGGCTTCCCCGGTGGCTCATTGGTAAAGAGTCTGCCTGCAATGCAGGAGACATGGGTTGGATCCCTGGATCAAGAAGATCCCCTGAAGAAGGGCATAGCAACCCACTCCAGTATTCTTGTCTGGAGAGTCCCGTGGATAGAACTTGGAGGGCTATAGCCTGTTGGGTTACAAAGAGTTGGACATGATTGAAGTGACTGAGCACATACACATGCACACATTTATGGTCCAGCAAAGTCAAAGTACTTGCTCCAAACCACAAAACTAATCTTGGGGGGATAAATTTGTAACAAGGATCCAAGACTCTGACTTAACAGGATAGTGGTCTTTTGTGTGAATCACTATCAAATATACACATTTGTCACAATTTGAACATTTGTTCTCTAAACTCTGACAGTCCTGGTTTGCTTTAATAAAATGTAGACCTTGAGAAAGCCTCAGGGGAGCCTGCATCCTGTTAATTGAGGTTGGGTTGTTTTGAAATCAATTAGTCTTGTTTTTATGACTAAATATATCTGTAGATCATTAACTCTCTGAAAAAGACCATTGTTATGGAAATGTTTAAAAGCTCATTCCTCCTTCAGGCTGAAAATAAGGACTGTGGAACACATATCAGGCAATTATATCATTTATTCTTAATTTACTGACTTTCTCCATAGGCAAAACTCTCATGCCTATGTCAGAAAAACTCTCAAAAGGTGTGGGAGAGCCCATGATGTTTGATACATTACATTTAGTAATTATTATGGATCCTTATTGATTACAGAGCATTGGTGCAACTAGAAGGCACATGGGTTATTTAAAGTTATACAGTGATATATTACATTAAATTTTCAAATATGCTTCACCATTGTGAATAAATTCAGATGTTCTCCCAATGACGTTAGCATTACCCTCAGTTTTACACATGAACAAACAAGAGTAAATAACTAGCCCAAGGTTATACTCTATATTACTAGATAATTATGAATAAGAGCCAGAGTTCTTAGCCCTAATTTTAGAGTTTAGGCAATTTTTCCCATTGCTTCAATCACGATGGTAGAAAAGGAATCTTTTAAAAACAAATTATTGTTGGTACTTTCCTCTTTCAAAACACGTAGAATATAGCTTTAAAGCTAAATCTACTCTTTAAGAGATGGTTTCCCAGAAGTCTTAAAATTAAAATATATAGTGATAGACAAGAGAATTGCTGACAGTTGTAGACAGGACTATTCTTGTTCATTGGGCAACATTTGGCACCCACATTAATTGTCAGTAACTTTCCCAGCCATTGTTGACAGCCAAAGATAATAGGATTGCCCATCTTTCCCTATTCTCTATTCTCCAGAAGCCCTTTCAGATGCCATGTTGACAGGTTAAAGAATCCAAGGACACTAATTTTTGGTAAATTTTCTTCTCTAAGAGCTCTTGGCATTAAATTTCCTACTCCGCACCAAGCTTTTGTACATTTTAAGTGTTTTATCTAACCAGCTCCTTTACACATACCTTTTTGTAAGTCTATATGGGAAAGAAACGTAAAGTTAATTATGCCTTCCTGAGCCTAACATCCATCTATAATAAAAGGTAGCAGAATATTCAGGGACTTCCCCGGTGGTCCAGTGGTTAAGACTCCATACTCTCAATGCAGGGGGCCTGGGGTTTGATCCCTGGTGAGGTAACTAAATCCTTCATGCTGCAACTAAAGATCCTGCTTGCCACAGCTAAGCAGAATATGTCATTTCAAAACATTCCACTTTGGCATAAAAATTATTCCGAGGTAAAGACAAAGTGAGAAAAAGCAGATACAAGAAAAACTCTCTGTTCTTAAAGGCATGACACTGATTCATAAACATGTCCCACCCTCACACTGGTCAGGACAGAAGTTAATCACAAGACAATTCTAGACTCCTATCAGCTCACAAAAGGCACCAGAGAAATCTACCTAACAAACCTTATTGTTTAAAACTAGCCCTAATTTATCACTAATTTGCCCTGTGTTTGCCTTCCCACAATTTGCCAGTCATTAGAAGCTCAAATTATTTTTCCTTTGCCTTGTCATTTCTTCAAAAATGTATTGTTCATTTATGAAGATGCCATATAAGCCTAACCATGCTTTCAGCAACTCTTCTCTGAATGTTCCCATATGTATGTGGGATGCACGTGTTAATAAACTTGCTTTCCTCTTGTTAATCTGTCTTGTCAGTTTAATTTCCAGGGCCCCAGCAAGCGAACTGAAGATGGGTAGAGGGAAAACAGGTTTTCCTACCTATAATACTCCAACACTAAAAGGCAATAAATGAGACAAAATGACTTCAGTGGTTAGGCAGTTATCCTTTCTTCTATACTTTACACTATCACTGTCTCCTGTGTTCCTTTAGTTTTGTCATAGTTCAGATACCTTACAGTTAAGGTCGTGCTCACTATTGCTGTGCCAAGTGTGCTTAGCCACTCAGTTGTGTCCGACCCTTTGTGATCTCAGGCACTGCAGCCCTCCAGGCTCCTCTCTCCATGGGGATTCTCCAGGTAAGAATACCGGTGTGCGTTGCCATGCCCTGCATACAAATAATCCTTAGAGTTGAAATGCTTTAAAAGTTCGTCAAGGCAAATCTAACAGCTCCTTTACACATACCTTTTGTAAGTATATATGGGAAAGAAACGTAAAGTTAATTATGCCTTCCTGAGCCTAACATCCATCTATAATAAAGGTAGCAGAATATTCAGGGACTTCCCCGGTGGTCCAGTGGTTAAGACTCCATACTCTCAATGCAGGGGGCCTGGGGTTTGATCCCTGGTGAGGTAACTAAATCCTTCATGCTGCAACTAAAGATCCTGCTTGCCACAGCTAAGCAGAATATGTCATTTCAAAACATTCCACTTTGGCATAAAAATTATTCCGAGGTAAAGACAAAGTGAGAAAAAGCAGATACAAGAAAAACTCTCTGTTCTTAAAGGCATGACACTGATTCATAAACATGTCCCACCCTCACACTGGTCAGGACAGAAGTTAATCACAAGACAATTCTAGACTCCTATCAGCTCACAAAAGGCACCAGAGAAATCTACCTAACAAACCTTATTGTTTAAAACTAGCCCTAATTTATCACTAATTTGCCCTGTGTTTGCCTTCCCACAATTTGCCAGTCATTAGAAGCTCAAATTATTTTTCCTTTGCCTTGTCATTTCTTCAAAAATGTATTGTTCATTTATGAAGATGCCATATAAGCCTAACCATGCTTTCAGCAACTCTTCTCTGAATGTTCCCATATGTATGTGGGATGCACGTGTTAATAAACTTGCTTTCCTCTTGTTAATCTGTCTTGTCAGTTTAATTTCCAGGGCCCCAGCAAGCGAACTGAAGATGGGTAGAGGGAAAACAGGTTTTCCTACCTATAATACTCCAACACTAAAAGGCAATAAATGAGACAAAATGACTTCAGTGGTTAGGCAGTTATCCTTTCTTCTATACTTTACACTATCACTGTCTCCTGTGTTCCTTTAGTTTTGTCATAGTTCAGATACCTTACAGTTAAGGTCGTGCTCACTATTGCTGTGCCAAGTGTGCTTAGCCACTCAGTTGTGTCCGACCCTTTGTGATCTCAGGCACTGCAGCCCTCCAGGCTCCTCTCTCCATGGGGATTCTCCAGGTAAGAATACCGGTGTGCGTTGCCATGCCCTGCATACAAATAATCCTTAGAGTTGAAATGCTTTAAAAGTTCAAGTCAAGGCAAATTCTCACAATTTATGATTGTACCTTTTCCCAGTTCTTGTGCAATTAAATGAAAAAAGATCTTCCTTTGGAAATAAATATATTTTAACATTCCCTTAGGAAGAGGCAATTCATCTTTGTAGAACAGTACCAATTTGGACCTCAGACTCTTCATGTGTAAAATGGTGATATTAGGAATATCTGTATTACCATGAAAATGTAATAAGATAATGCATAAATAGATGTTACATGTATCTGATACATAATAAAAATCAGCAAAATTTATTTTATACATTTGTATATATATGTTAAATATACACAGTGAAATGAACTTATGATAATGATGACACAACTCTGCCCTATGGAAATATCTTATTTCAACAAGTTGTTACTCACTTGCACCAAATTTTTTAAAAGTTTAAAAATTTAGAGGAATAACTAAAATAATAAATGGCAAAGACAATATTAGAAATTAGTTTACTGGATAAAAAAATGGGTGAAAATCAGTGAGATATGTTTTGACAGAAATAAATGAAAAGAGCTGTATGTCATTTTATATGATTAATTAGGGCTGTCTAAAGACCTAAAAGTTTCAATTTCCCAGAAATCAATATTGAGATACAGTAGTTAGGACATAAACACAATCTTGGAATGAGTTAATCAGAATTTAGTTTCCAAGAAACCTGTCCATTTGGGAAGTCATTCTCTGTGCTTGTCATATCATAATGTGGGATTATATTTTGTTCTGGGCTCTATGTTTTAATGGCACATTGAAAAATGAAATAAAATACTTTACAAAGTATCGTGCCCTTTGTCAAACAAGCAGCAGCTAGACAAGATAAGCTAGACAAGATAAGATGAGATAAATTAGACCATGCTTTGTTGTGTTCAAATACTGGAAGGATTACAACGTGAAAGACAACATTATTGGTTAGTCACTACTTTTCTAAAAAGTTTTAGTCATAAAAATATATTCAAAAAGTTTTAAAAAATGCTCAGAAGTTATAATGTTCAAAGGTAAAGAAAAGAAATCTCAGAGAGGCTAAATGACTTAGAAACAGAGATCAAAAATCTTTTCCTGTAGAAGGCCAAACTGTCAGTGTTTTAGATTCAGTTTCAATACTCAACTGTCATTGTTGTATGAAAGCAGCAACAGAAAATGCATAAATAAATAGGTGTGGCTATGTTTTAGGAAAACTACCTAGAAAAATGGGCCCCAGGCTGTCTGTGGCTTGTGAATCCTTGATTTAGGGATTTAAACACACACACACACACACACAAACACACACACATGATAGAGCAGGGCTGTAAAGTTCAGAATCTTCAGTTCCACAAAGATAATGAGTTTTAACAAGAGTTAAAACTGTAAGCCTCCAACTTAGGAAATTTTCCACAGTATCTGACCATTTGCTGGGGTTATTTATTCAATCCCTCATTAATTCTAAAAATATTGAGTGTCTATAGGAATTTCAACACATTTCTGATTTTGTCTCTTTGGCTGGAATTGTGTCACCTAGCCATACCAACCTTGAGAAATTCTGAAAAAATAAATATTTTACACACCAAATCTAAGTTCTAAATCAAAGAAGAATTAGGAATAATATTGAGTAAGAAACTAATAATATATGCTATATTGAAAAGTAATAATAAAAAAGTAATGATAGAAGTACATATGAAATCAAAAAATGGGGAAATGTATCAATATTGTCCTAGATTTCAGGGAAGATCAACAAAGAAGGTAAAGAATTATTTTAAAAGGGATTCATGTACTGACAAAACATTGAAAATATGACAGTAGAAGATTTTTATAATTTTTATATTTCACGATTTGGAGGATTAGTACGATAACCACGACACCTGGAGTGACTGTAAAGTTCAACTTGTCTCAAACTCTTTCTTGAATGTTATCCAGTGAGAATGGTTCACTCACAATGTTTGAACACTTCACAAGTCACATTTAGTCAGGAATAAGCAGAATTAAAAGTAATGCTTCGCATTTAATTTTGAATTTGCAACACATTTTTTTTTCTGGCAAAAGACAATAGATTAAGCACACTGAACTGTGCTTCCTCTAGAAACCCATATAAAATAACAGGTACAAGAATTGTCTTTCAAATGGCATATAGATACAGAGTAAAAGAACTGGAAAGCAGAACAGTAGCACTCAGCTGCTCGGTATCTGGCTTGGGGGTTAGCCTGATTTGTCAGGCATCTTTTCTGATTGGTTGGCTCCCATAATGTACCAATTATTTAACATTTTAATATCATTCATATAGTAGCAATAACTTTTGGAACTGGGGAAGCTGAAAGAGGAATTCTAATTGAGTCACTCTGAAAAAATTTAATTCTTAGCTGAATTCGAAGTGAGGAAGGAAAAAATCCAGTATGATTTATAAATACCATAGAACCTTGAATAGGTTCAGGAACTAGCATCACTTGTTAACTCTGGGGTAGGAGAGAATGTGGGATAAAAAAGAGAGGATTTGTGGAGTAAGCTTACAAAGTGGAGAGACTCACAGATCCTCAGTCACACTTTGTCTAGCTGAACAACTGCCTCTCTCCAACTGTTACAGATTGAATTTTGCCTCCTCTCCCTGATTCATATGTTAAGTCCTAACCTGTGTGATTATATATGGAGATAGAGGACTTTATAGAGGTGCATACTAAGTTGTACAGTTGTGTCTGACTCCTTGTGACCCTATGAACCATAGCCCACCAATTTCTGTCAATGGATTCTCCAGGCAAAAAAAAAAAAAAATAAAAAAGAATACTGGGGTGGATTGCCATACCCTCTTTCAGGGGATCTTCCTGACACAGGGATTGAACCTGTGTGTCTTATATCTCCTGCACTGGAAGGTGGGTTCTTTATCACTAGGTGTCACCTGCAAAGCCTAATAATGAGGTTCTAGGGTAGGATTAGCATCCTTACAAAAAGAGGAGAGATTGGGAGTGTATTCTCACAGGAAAGGTCACGTAAAGACACAAAGAATAGCCAGATTCTGCAAGACAGGAAGAGAGGCCTCGGGAGAAACCAAACTTATTGGCACTTTGAGCATGAATTTCCAGCTTCCCCCGTTGGAATACAATAAATTTCTGTTGTTTAAGCCAACCAGTTCTGTGGGTGAACTACCTACATTGACCAATAATAGAGGACTGTAGATTTCTTCTCTGAGTAGTGTGAAATAAAAGATCTTTAGGAGATGAGCAGCTATAGCTGAGAGTAGGTTATATGTTAGGAGGAGCTAGTTTATATAAAAAATAGACAGAGCCCCTTAACCCACTTCCCTCACTCAGTTTCCAGAATGTTGGCATGCAGACATACGTCTGAAATCCTCTTTTCTGTAAATTTTTATCAGACCAAGAGAAAGATCTAAAATACTAAAATTCAGAGTCTCCCAATAAAACTGTACAGCCAGATCTTCACATAGCAAGTCTGTAACAGAAAAAACTATCCCTGTGTGCTTTCCAAGGATTTTTAAATCTATCTATCATGATATGAATAGAGAATAAGATGAACAATGTGGAGGAAGCAGTTATTACAGAGATTGAAGGAAACTTTTGAGTTTTACTAGTATGCTCACTGTTTCATAAAAAAATAAAATTCTCTATAAAATAGAGTAGTTATCCTTACAAATTAAAAACAGCAGAAATAAAACCTCCAGAAAGTTTTGAAAGATAAAGAAATTCTTCTAGAAAGTAGAGAAAGCAACTTTTCCCAAAAAATGACTTTTTTAAATAAATAGAGGACTTTATAGAGGTGCATACTAAGTTGTACAGTTGTGTCTGACTCCTTGTGACCCTATGAACCATAGCCCACCAATTTCTGTCAATGGATTCTCCAGGCAAAAAAAAAAAAAAAATAAAAAAGAATACTGGGGTGGATTGCCATACCCTCTTTCAGGGGATCTTCCTGACACAGGGATTGAACCTGTGTGTCTTATATCTCCTGCACTGGAAGGTGGGTTCTTTATCACTAGGTGTCACCTGCAAAGCCTAATAATGAGGTTCTAGGGTAGGATTAGCATCCTTACAAAAAGAGGAGAGATTGGGAGTGTATTCTCACAGGAAAGGTCACGTAAAGACACAAAGAATAGCCAGATTCTGCAAGACAGGAAGAGAGGCCTCGGGAGAAACCAAACTTATTGGCACTTTGAGCATGAATTTCCAGCTTCCCCCGTTGGAATACAATAAATTTCTGTTGTTTAAGCCAACCAGTTCTGTGGGTGAACTACCTACATTGACCAATAATAGAGGACTGTAGATTTCTTCTCTGAGTAGTGTGAAATAAAAGATCTTTAGGAGATGAGCAGCTATAGCTGAGAGTAGGTTATATGTTAGGAGGAGCTAGTTTATATAAAAAATAGACAGAGCCCCTTAACCCACTTCCCTCACTCAGTTTCCAGAATGTTGGCATGCAGACATACGTCTGAAATCCTCTTTTCTGTAAATTTTTATCAGACCAAGAGAAAGATCTAAAATACTAAAATTCAGAGTCTCCCAATAAAACTGTACAGCCAGATCTTCACATAGCAAGTCTGTAACAGAAAAAACTATCCCTGTGTGCTTTCCAAGGATTTTTAAATCTATCTATCATGATATGAATAGAGAATAAGATGAACAATGTGGAGGAAGCAGTTATTACAGAGATTGAAGGAAACTTTTGAGTTTTACTAGTATGCTCACTGTTTCATAAAAAAATAAAATTCTCTATAAAATAGAGTAGTTATCCTTACAAATTAAAAACAGCAGAAATAAAACCTCCAGAAAGTTTTGAAAGATAAAGAAATTCTTCTAGAAAGTAGAGAAAAAGCAACTTTTTCCAAAACCCGAAGACATTGACTTTTTTTTTTTTAAATAAATAAAGAGAATTAGAGAACCATTTTAGGAGAGTCAGTATCTCACTAAGAGGAAAGCCATATAGAAAGAATGGAAAAAGTAGAAAGTAGAAAATCATTAATATGACAAGAAATTTCCACAAAATAAGGATATACATTCCTAGATTATGCCCACACGACTGCTGAAAATCAGTAGCTAAAGGCATCCAACTGTAAATTTTCAGGACTAAGGGGATAAGGAAAATATTTTAAAGGCTTCCAAGATCAGGAATTAGAAAAGACTTTGATGCCTCAAAGTTGTACCAAAGATAAAGGACAAAGGAGAAATCCCTTTGCAATGTGGAGGAAAAGTACTTTGAATCAATTAACACATGTTAGTGAAACTACCAGTCAAATATGAGGGTAGACTGTAGTTACTTTCAGATGTGCAACCTCCTTAACAATTTATTTCCCATGCTGTCTTTCTCACAAAGCCCCTGGAAAAGTGCTTCACCCTAATGAGAGAGTAAATCAAGAAAAAGGAAAGCATGAGATACAGAAAATGTGAGCTTCAACTTAGGAAAGACAGAACAGAATTTCTCTAGGTTTAAACTGAAGGTATAGCTCAGGATAGTGGCATTTCTAAGGCGCACAGCATAACCCAGCCAGCTTTAGCAGATTAGCCTCGGAAGAGTCGTCTCCAAGAGCCTAACATAATCTTAATGAATCTGGAAACCTAAAAAAATAAAAAACACCAAGAGAAAGATCTAAAATACTAAAATTCAGAGTCTCCCAATAAAACTGTACAGCCAGATCTTCACATAGCAAGTCTGTAACAGAAAAAACTATCCCTGTGTGCTTTCCAAGGATTTTTAAATCTATCTATCATGATATGAATAGAGAATAAGATGAACAATGTGGAGGAAGCAGTTATTACAGAGATTGAAGGAAACTTTTGAGTTTTACTAGTATGCTCACTGTTTCATAAAAAAATAAAATTCTCTATAAAATAGAGTAGTTATCCTTACAAATTAAAAACAGCAGAAATAAAACCTCCAGAAAGTTTTGAAAGATAAAGAAATTCTTCTAGAAAGTAGAGAAAAAGCAACTTTTTCCAAAACCCGAAGACATTGACTTTTTTTTTTTTAAATAAATAAAGAGAATTAGAGAACCATTTTAGGAGAGTCAGTATCTCACTAAGAGGAAAGCCATATAGAAAGAATGGAAAAAGTAGAAAGTAGAAAATCATTAATATGACAAGAAATTTCCACAAAATAAGGATATACATTCCTAGATTATGCCCAGCACGACTGCTGAAAATCAGTAGCTAAAGGCATCCAACTGTAAATTTTCAGGACTAAGGGGATAAGGAAAATATTTTAAAGGCTTCCAAGATCAGGAATTAGAAAAGACTTTGATGCCTCAAAGTTGTACCAAAGATAAAGGACAAAGGAGAAATCCCTTTGCAATGTGGAGGAAAAGTACTTTGAATCAATTAACACATGTTAGTGAAACTACCAGTCAAATATGAGGGTAGACTGTAGTTACTTTCAGATGTGCAACCTCCTTAACAATTTATTTCCCATGCTGTCTTTCTCACAAAGCCCCTGGAAAAGTGCTTCACCCTAATGAGAGAGTAAATCAAGAAAAAGGAAAGCATGAGATACAGAAAATGTGAGCTTCAACTTAGGAAAGACAGAACAGAATTTCTCTAGGTTTAAACTGAAGGTATAGCTCAGGATAGTGGCATTTCTAAGGCGCACAGCATAACCCAGCCAGCTTTAGCAGATTAGTAGCCTCGGAAGAGTCGTCTCCAAGAGCCTAACATAATCTTAATGAATCTGGAAACACCCAGGGAGAGTGAGGGCACAGAAAACCAACTCAATAAAAAAAAAAGTGCACTTAACGTCCAATGGCTCAGCAGGTAAAGAATCCACCTGCAGTGCAGGAGACACAAAAGACACAGGTTCAGTACCTGGGTTGGAAAGATACCTCGGAGGAGGGCATAACAACCCACTCCAGCATTCTTGCTTAAAAATTCTAAGGACAGTATCGCAAAGAGTCAGATATGACTGAGTGACTAAACAGACAGACACTTACCACCAAGAAGGTATACAGAAGGTTGTTCAAGAAAGCAAATATAATCCTAGTATAAAATACAGCACCATCAACATTGATGAAAACATGATGATGTGAACTGCAAATAGTGATCTAAGTAATGTTGTAACTCTCAAGTATGGGAAAATTTCTACAATGAGGAGAGCTAGAGTGTGAAAAAAAATGCTACCTCCACATTCCTCACAGGAGGAAATCAATAAATTGATGCTTAAAATTGTTCTGAGAGTTGACAATCTAACAACGGTATTTAAAGGAGGCAAATAAACACAAGTGAGTACTGGAAGGGAACTTTGAAGTGTGGGGAAAACCAGAAGTCAGGGAGGAAAGAAAGATTTCCATTATGGACATGTTTGACCCATTAAAGCATTCATATATATGTTTTTGTTGAACATAAAAGCTTAATAACAAATTTAGGAACAGTTAATGATAACTATGTTTTATAATAGTATTTTCACCTGAGTACACCTGAGTTACATTCTTACTGATGCAAACCCTAAAAGTAAATTTATCTTAGTATTTGCTACCGACATTTGAGGATTATTGTGTTTTATTTATAATTACATGCTTTAGTCTTTATAAAATATATGTTCAATGTAATTATTTTCAAAAGTTGTTTATGGTCTAGCCAACATATGGATGCAATGCACTTTAAAAGCGTTTTATATCACTAAACTCTCATCAGATCAAAGACTAAGGTTTAAACTGAAGGTATAGCTCAGGATAGTGGCATTTCTAAGGCGCACAGCATAACCCAGCCAGCTTTAGCAGATTAGTAGCCTCGGAAGAGTCGTCTCCAAGAGCCTAACATAATCTTAATGAATCTGGAAACACCCAGGGAGAGTGAGGGCACAGAAAACCAACTCAATAAAAAAAAAAGTGCACTTAACGTCCAATGGCTCAGCAGGTAAAGAATCCACCTGCAGTGCAGGAGACACAAAAGACACAGGTTCAGTACCTGGGTTGGAAAGATACCTCGGAGGAGGGCATAACAACCCACTCCAGCATTCTTGCTTAAAAATTCTAAGGACAGTATCGCAAAGAGTCAGATATGACTGAGTGACTAAACAGACAGACACTTACCACCAAGAAGGTATACAGAAGGTTGTTCAAGAAAGCAAATATAATCCTAGTATAAAATACAGCACCATCAACATTGATGAAAACATGATGATGTGAACTGCAAATAGTGATCTAAGTAATGTTGTAACTCTCAAGTATGGGAAAATTTCTACAATGAGGAGAGCTAGAGTGTGAAAAAAAATGCTACCTCCACATTCCTCACAGGAGGAAATCAATAAATTGATGCTTAAAATTGTTCTGAGAGTTGACAATCTAACAACGGTATTTAAAGGAGGCAAATAAACACAAGTGAGTACTGGAAGGGAACTTTGAAGTGTGGGAAATCCAGAAGTCAGGGAGGAAAGAAAGATTTCCATTATGGACATGTTTGACCCATTAAAGCATTCATATATATGTTTTTGTTGAACATAAAAGCTTAATAACAAATTTAGGAACAGTTAATGATAACTATGTTTTATAATAGTATTTTCACCTGAGTACACCTGAGTTACATTCTTACTGATGCAAACCCTAAAAGTAAATTTATCTTAGTATTTGCTACCGACATTTGAGGATTATTGTGTTTTATTTATAATTACATGCTTTAGTCTTTATAAAATATATGTTCAATGTAATTATTTTCAAAAGTTGTTTATGGTCTAGCCAACATATGGATGCAATGCACTTTAAAAGCGTTTTATATCACTAAACTCTCATCAGATCAAAGACTAAGATAAATCTGAGTAACTTTGTAGGCAATCTCAGTATGTGCTGATACTTCATGCAACAGATAAAAAGTTAGCCACTCTCATCCAGTACAGAGAAATGAGTGGTAAGTGACTATGGAGTTATATTTTCTCACCTCACCAGAAAATCTGTCTTCAACCATGTTCACATAACTTGACGAGACTGACACTTTAAAACATACAAAACATATAAAATCTTTATCTGTAGGTTTACTAAATGACTTCTATTGCTCCTGGTCTATTTGAAGATATAATTCACATGTTTCTCTCTTGATTTTAAATCTCATTTGAAAATATTTTCTTCTCACCTCATTATCGTTTTTTTTCCTTACTTGCTTTATTATTTCTAAACACTTCACTGAGTTTTTTGACACTTAGGTTTTAGGATAGATGATTTGCTGTTTCAGTAAATTCCTTGCTGGAATTTAAAGTACAGGAAAAAAAAATCACAGAACTATTAAAACAGAATGTTGTACAAGCTATTGGTGTAGAAAAGTCAGAGCAAAAGCCTTGCCTGTTCCCTTCGTTGCTTCCCCTTCCTCCACCCTCTCTAGCATATATCTGCCTGTTCTTCCTGGAGCATCGCAACTCATAAAATTCTCAAAAGCATCATTTTTTTTTTCTGATTAAGAAAATGACTTACCTCTCCTGTTATTCTACTGTGAAATGAGAAACAATAAAGCAAACACTGTAAAAAAAATCAATGAATTTAAGAGACCAACAGGAAATGACAGCCTTTTAAAGAGGTCAAGCTTATTATCTTGGTGGCAATATAAAGAATTTTCAAGCCACTCTGGCCTTTTTTATTCCTCTAACACACATACCTGCTGAATCACACACAGAGGCACATCTTTAAGTATCACCACGTAGACCACTGGGTAAATGTCCCATTTTCCTGTGTCTGCATAGATGTACTACCTTTGATTTGAGCCAGAAGTTTTACCTACAGAAAGAAAGCAAGTAGGTCTTGATAGCACCTATGTCACCTTGAGAAGTTTTTCACTATTCGTTAGACCAAAATGTTCAATGTAATTATTTACAAAAGTTGTTTATGGTCTAGCCAACATATGGATGCAATGCACTTTAAAAGCGTTTTATATCACTAAACTCTCATCAGATCAAAGACTAAGATAAATCTGAGTAACTTTGTAGGCAATCTCAGTATGTGCTGATACTTCATGCAACAGATAAAAAGTTAGCCACTCTCATCCAGTACAGAGAAATGAGTGGTAAGTGACTATGGAGTTATATTTTCTCACCTCACCAGAAAATCTGTCTTCAACCATGTTCACATAACTTGACGAGACTGACACTTTAAAACATACAAAACATATAAAATCTTTATCTGTAGGTTTACTAAATGACTTCTATTGCTCCTGGTCTATTTGAAGATATAATTCACATGTTTCTCTCTTGATTTTAAATCTCATTTGAAAATATTTTCTTCTCACCTCATTATCGTTTTTTTTCCTTACTTGCTTTATTATTTCTAAACACTTCACTGAGTTTTTTGACACTTAGGTTTTAGGATAGATGATTTGCTGTTTCAGTAAATTCCTTGCTGGAATTTAAAGTACAGGAAAAAAAAATCACAGAACTATTAAAACAGAATGTTGTACAAGCTATTGGTGTAGAAAAGTCAGAGCAAAAGCCTTGCCTGTTCCCTTCGTTGCTTCCCCTTCCTCCACCCTCTCTAGCATATATCTGCCTGTTCTTCCTGGAGCATCGCAACTCATAAAATTCTCAAAAGCATCATTTTTTTTTTCTGATTAAGAAAATGACTTACCTCTCCTGTTATTCTACTGTGAAATGAGAAACAATAAAGCAAACACTGGGAAAAATAAATGAATTTAAGAGACCAACAGGAAATGACAGCCTTTTAAAGAGGTCAAGCTTATTATCTTGGTGGCAATATAAAGAATTTTCAAGCCACTCTGGCCTTTTTTATTCCTCTAACACACATACCTGCTGAATCACACACAGAGGCACATCTTTAAGTATCACCACGTAGACCACTGGGTAAATGTCCCATTTTCCTGTGTCTGCATAGATGTACTACCTTTGATTTGAGCCAGAAGTTTTACCTACAGAAAGAAAGCAAGTAGGTCTTGATAGCACCTATGTCACCTTGAGAAGTTTTTCACTATTCGTTAGACCAAAATGCAACATTCTAAACCAGTTACTCTCTAGACAAGGAAGTCACTCTTTCAGCAGACCACTGAGTAAACTCAATAGCTCAGGCAGGTTTAACAAAAAGGATATAGTAGGTATTTGCTACTTTTTGGCATTTCTAATACTGTCCCCATTTCCCACTTACCTTTCCCAGCATACAGTTTGGTGGCAAAGAAGTCAGCTTTCTGGTAATTTATCAAAAAAGTGCCAACAACTCCTCTGTCTCACCCTTTAGTCAGCCAAGGGGAGAGCAGATTGCCAAAACTCACCCAATTCAACTACATTGAGATACACTCAGAATGTTTAGCAAGTGATGAAGAAAGAGAAGAACAGGTTGGAGCTTCCTTTTCACAGTGGTGATGGCTGCATTAGACCGTTCCCTTGTCTAGCCCAGGCCTGCATTTGTTTTTAGGCCCTGAAACTTTCTTGACTCCTCCAGGCTGGTTCTAATCCAATCTGTGGTCTCCCATCTCCACGATGCATCCTTAGAATCTTAAACCCTCTTTTGTTTAGGTGAGCTGCCATCAGTTTCTGTTTATAGTCAGAAACNCCTAAGTGATACAGAGGTCATTTTGCAAGATACTTAAGACAATAACATTTACAATGTACTACTTCATATTTTAAATTTTAACTACCCAAAAGTTATACTGATCATAAATCTTCAGAAGGAGAAGGTCTTATCTTTCTGATTAAGAAAATGACTTACCTCTCCTGTTATTCTACTGTGAAATGAGAAACAATAAAGCAAACACTGTAAAAAAAATCAATGAATTTAAGAGACCAACAGGAAATGACAGCCTTTTAAAGAGGTCAAGCTTATTATCTTGGTGGCAATATAAAGAATTTTCAAGCCACTCTGGCCTTTTTTATTCCTCTAACACACATACCTGCTGAATCACACACAGAGGCACATCTTTAAGTATCACCACGTAGACCACTGGGTAAATGTCCCATTTTCCTGTGTCTGCATAGATGTACTACCTTTGATTTGAGCCAGAAGTTTTACCTACAGAAAGAAAGCAAGTAGGTCTTGATAGCACCTATGTCACCTTGAGAAGTTTTTCACTATTCGTTAGACCAAAATGCAACATTCTAAACCAGTTACTCTCTAGACAAGGAAGTCACTCTTTCAGCAGACCACTGAGTAAACTCAATAGCTCAGGCAGGTTTAACAAAAAGGATATAGTAGGTATTTGCTACTTTTTGGCATTTCTAATACTGTCCCCATTTCCCACTTACCTTTCCCAGCATACAGTTTGGTGGCAAAGAAGTCAGCTTTCTGGTAATTTATCAAAAAAGTGCCAACAACTCCTCTGTCTCACCCTTTAGTCAGCCAAGGGGAGAGCAGATTGCCAAAACTCACCCAATTCAACTACATTGAGATACACTCAGAATGTTTAGCAAGTGATGAAGAAAGAGAAGAACAGGTTGGAGCTTCCTTTTCACAGTGGTGATGGCTGCATTAGACCGTTCCCTTGTCTAGCCCAGGCCTGCATTTGTTTTTTTTTAGGCCCCTGAAACTTTCTTGACTCCTCCAGGCTGGTTCTAATCCAATCTGTGGTCTCCCCATCTCCACGATGCATCCTTAGAATCTTAAACCCTCTTTTGTTTAGGTGAGCTGCCATCAGTTTCTGTTTATAGTCAGAAACTCCTAAGTGATACAGAGGTCATTTTGCAAGATACTTAAGACAATAACATTTACAATGTACTACTTCATATTTTAAAAACTACCCTTTGTTATCAGCTATTCCTGCAAAAAAAGTTATACTGATCATAAATCTTCAGAAGGAGAAGGTCATGATATAATCTTTCTGATAGGCAGGGAGAATAGGATTAGAAATGAATCACCTTTTTTCTTAGGTTGGGCCCAGTTTTGCTCTACTTCTGAATGATGCCACATCTCATTTACTGAGATCTTCATTAGTGTCTGTGTTCTTCTTCGAACAGAAAACTAACCTATACATTTCCATTCAAATTGCAGTGGTCTTAAACAAGAGCTATCACACAGTCTCTTGTGATATCTAGTGCAGCTTAGCTCAGTCATCAGGTATTAGCACTGCTGAGAAGCCAGAAGCTGTTTCTCCTAGCTGCCATTTCTCCTGGGTGTGAGACCACAGGCAAGCCATTTTTCCTTCTGGGCCTGAATGTCCATGATTTCTAATGAGCTCCAGCATTTAGTAATTTCAACAAGGTTATTGCAATAAATACAAACATCTGTAATTACAGATTATAGATGAGAGTGGCATCTTTATAGCACTCAGATCTTGACTCAGATTTTGGTTCAATTTTATCTCAATTTAATACTTGTTACTAGGGGGAGCGGGACACTATTTCCCACACCTAAATAGTTAAAAGGTAATCACACCAGTTTAGGTGAATGGACATAAGCAATTCTGAATTAAATGATTCTATCTTAACAATAATGATAGCAAAGCAGCACCAAGTTGCACTGTTTTAATTAATGGCCCAGCTACAATAAGTTGCATGTGAATAGACATTTTAAGAGAAGGTACAATGTGAGATTTCTATCAAAATTAATTACCCTAGGTGTATAAATCAATAAACCTATATCAAAATATTTCAGTGTAAACATGTTCCAACATTTGATTTTTATGATTGTTAAAGTTATTTTTCACACATTTAGGAGTCAAGTGCTTCTTTAGTTCTTATCTCCACGATGCATCCTTAGAATCTTAAACCCTCTTTTGTTTAGGTGAGCTGCCATCAGTTTCTGTTTATAGTCAGAAACTCCTAAGTGATACAGAGGTCATTTTGCAAGATACTTAAGACAATAACATTTACAATGTACTACTTCATATTTTAAAAACTACCCTTTGTTATCAGCTATTCCTGCAAAAAAAGTTATACTGATCATAAATCTTCAGAAGGAGAAGGTCATGATATAATCTTTCTGATAGGCAGGGAGAATAGGATTAGAAATGAATCACCTTTTTTCTTAGGTTGGGCCCAGTTTTGCTCTACTTCTGAATGATGCCACATCTCATTTACTGAGATCTTCATTAGTGTCTGTGTTCTTCTTCGAACAGAAAACTAACCTATACATTTCCATTCAAATTGCAGTGGTCTTAAACAAGAGCTATCACACAGTCTCTTGTGATATCTAGTGCAGCTTAGCTCAGTCATCAGGTATTAGCACTGCTGAGAAGCCAGAAGCTGTTTCTCCTAGCTGCCATTTCTCCTGGGTGTGAGACCACAGGCAAGCCATTTTTCCTTCTGGGCCTGAATGTCCATGATTTCTAATGAGCTCCAGCATTTAGTAATTTCAACAAGGTTATTGCAATAAATACAAACATCTGTAATTACAGATTATAGATGAGAGTGGCATCTTTATAGCACTCAGATCTTGACTCAGATTTTGGTTCAATTTTATCTCAATTTAATACTTGTTACTAGGGGGAGCGGGACACTATTTCCCACACCTAAATAGTTAAAAGGTAATCACACCAGTTTAGGTGAATGGACATAAGCAATTCTGAATTAAATGATTCTATCTTAACAATAATGATAGCAAAGCAGCACCAAGTTGCACTGTTTTAATTAATGGCCCAGCTACAATAAGTTGCATGTGAATAGACATTTTAAGAGAAGGTACAATGTGAGATTTCTATCAAAATTAATTAC